>CM060420.1:12225717-12825717 GCA_030545235.1 Helianthus tuberosus
TCTTCTTTGTGTCAAGTACACATAACCATAACTACTATAGTTGTCGGTAAAAGTAATGAAGTATCTTTCACCATTCCTAGTCATTGGCTTAAAAGGATCACATACATTCGAATGTATGATACCTAATAAATCTTTTGCCCTTTTCCCACTAAGGGATTACTTGGTCATTTTACCTTGTAAATAAGATTCGCATGTATCAAATGAACCAATTTCATTTGTTTCCAAAAGACAATTCTTTCGAAGTGTTTACATGCGACATCTGTTTATATGACCAAGGCGATAATGCCAAGGATAGGTCTTACTCAAATCCATTTTGAGTTTCTTGGTGATTGATTGGTACATTAAACTATCAAATGATGTATTATTATGAACTGATTCATAAATACCATTTGAAAGCATAGGTTTAAAGTAAAACATGTCATTCATCGATATAAATGTCAATGTTTGCAAACTTTAAGTCAAAAACATATTGTCTTATAAGGGAAACTTGAATAATGTTCCTAGTCAAACTAGGAGCATTCAAGACATTTTAAAACAATTTCCAAACTATTTGGAAGTTTCAAAACATAGTCTCATTTCTTGTAATGTTTATTTCTTTTGAACCTTTTGCAACGAATTGCAAACATGAGTTCCATATCCGGTATCTAATACCCATGTGTTAGAAGAAATAACATTAAGGTCAATATGTATCATTAAGATTGTACCTGAGGTTTGCCTAGCATCCCTCTTGTTTTTCAACTCTTTGAGATAGGTTGGATGATTTCTATTTAAATGCCCTATCTCACCACACTCAAAGCATGGATCGTTCATGGCAACCTTTGCCTTCTTCTCTTTTGGTTTCGGTGGTTTCGCTTTAGTCTTTCTAATCATTTCCTTTTGAATTACCCGTTTCCATTTTCAACATTTGCTTTGTTGTCGGGGTGATGCCCTTTCTAGTTGCCACCCTCATTGATCGTTAGAATGGATAAAGCCCTTTTACCCATATTGAGCCTTTCGAGGTGATCAATGTGGCTTTTCATCTTAAAGACATAAGATGAGTCTGATTGGGTTTCCTCCATTCGACATGCATGAAGCGCTCGAACTGTTTCGAAGCGTTCTACCCTTGCATATTGTAGGAACATTTCCTTCAATTGGGTAATCACGTCGTATGCTCATGATGTTCAAAATCCCTTTGAATTACGGAAATCATAATTCCTCACATGAGGCAAGAAGCTTTCATAGTATCCTCGATATACTTAGTCAATCGTTATAGGCATCCTTATCTTCCATAAGATGTTCATCGGGATTAGGATCGTTCAACACATAGAATATCTTTTACTTGAGAACGATTCTTAAGTTTCGATATTAATCCATGAAGTGTTATGATTGAGACGATCCTTGTCAAGGATTGTTTTTAGTGATAGGTTACGGACGGTTTGGGTAATATTGTTAGCGGCCATCTACAAAATTTAACAAGGTTCAATTTTAGTATTTTCGATATTATTATATTTTAATCATTAACTAGTGGGATGAACCCCGCGCTTCGCGGCGGGCTTTCAGTCATTATCGGTTCGGTTCATTACAGTACCAGTATGATACCGGCACTCAACAAAGCAATAGACATGTGTTTTGAATCGGTTGAAAACCATAGAAACGAATATCGGTACCGGTGTTGTTCGGTCTGTGATAATCTGAACCGGTGTTAAAACAACATTGATGCCGATACGATGTTCGTTTTCATAATTTCCGGTCGATGTAAAACCCATGATAATTACTATAAAGAATGCATATATCGTACCAGTACTGTAACGAACCGAATCAACATCGATCCAATGCCCGCGATAATGTACCATCACAACGCGCGAGCAAATAACTTGGAATGGTAAAAAGATAGATAAACATAGTTGTTATCAATTAATTTGATACTTATTTAATAATTTACATTTGTAATTTTTTTCTAAAAATTTAAGTACGTAGTTGTGCTTATTTTTTATCTCGACATTACACTGCAAAAAACAATCAGTTTTGGTTCGATTTAGTACGATAGTGGCACATTATCCGTTTTCAATAGATTTATACTGCAATGTTAATATCTGAATATGATACAATAATTAATTATTAAGCTTGTTTCTAAAAATCCAAGTAATCGATGTTCATCACCCAGGTTAGAATATTAAAATGAGATGCTCATAATTTCCAAAATAATTAAGTGTGTCCAAATGAATTTCAAGTCAAGTGGGACTAGCACACTTGGTAGAGGCTCTTGTTTCTTAGTGGGAGGTCTTGGGTTCAATCCCAAGCAAGGGTGAGTTATTTGTAAATATAGTAGTTTGGGAGAGTAACGTTAGCCATTAAAAAAAACTAAATGCATTTCAATGTTTATCCAAATCAAAGGCCCATATTTTCAAGTAACCTCATCATGTCACTTGTCACTGTTCATCATCACTTATAATTCATATGTATGGGTTCGATTCATTACGACACCGATACGGTATCGCCACTTGGTATATCAAGCGAACGATAAAACCCAAAAAATAAAGTCACGATATGACCAAAATAATATCAATATGTATTTTACATCGGTCAAAAACCATAAATACGAATATCAGTAACGGTTCTGATAATACCGATACCGATGTTATACAGTCGAGATCGGCAGGGCATCAATGTTGCTAAGATATTATCTTAAATGTTATATGAGAAAACTTAAAATAATAAAATAAGGAAACAATAAAATAATAAATTAAAGTAATAAAATATTAAAATAATGGAAAGTTAAAAAACTATAATATTATAAAAATATTGAACTACTGTTCATGACCAATTCTTATTAATATGTATAATACCCTTTTATGTCTCATAGACAATTAATAATTAAAATCTAGAATCCAACGTTACATTTAAATATTGGTTAGGTGACCTTTATCCCTCTATTTAAATTAACAAGGTAGTCAACGTTTGACAATTGCAACTCTTTGCAATTTCTAGCCATATGGGATAGGTTAAACATCTTTATGTTCAGTTGGCATCTTTAATCCCATCAACACCTTTGTTCCCCATGCTTCGGTGACCCTAAGTTCATGGTTTCCAAATCAAGTCGTCCAACTTACACACACGTGCGAGTTTGTACACATAATGTCACACCCCGACCACGTAGAACCTACAAAACGTGGCGGAAACATCGGGGAGTGTTGTAACAGAATCATTGTTTCATAACACATGGAACTTGAAATATTGTTTTATTGATTAAAAGAGTTACAATGTCTTGACAATCAAAGAAACATAACAAAATAACTAGTCTTGCATCTTTTATTGTCACTAAGGCCCATGTCCGCCTAAGTGTATCTTGATCAATCCTATGCTTCATTTCCTGAAACACATGTGAAAATAGGTACGTCAGCATAAAAATGCCGGCGAGTACATAGGTTTTGTGAAAATAAGATTCATGACATCTGTTTAAGAAAATGTTTAGTCATGAACCTTGTAATTTGCTTTGTCTTTGTAAATCATTTGAAAAACAATAAGTTCAGATGATATGTATAAATAAGAGAATAATGCATGGTTAAATGAATAACCATGTAAAAATGAGTTTGTATAAGTTAAGTTGTTTGTAAAACAATGTATTGTGAAAAGTATGTTATTTGTATAAAATGTTATATGTCTAAATTGAAATGATTTCAAATAACGCAACGATATGTAATACCATACAATCACTTATATATAGGAAGTACCAGCGGCGTATCCACCATGCTTGTATCATATTACACACGCCTCGTTACTTAAATCACTTACTCAAACCAAACCACCAATATAAGATGTCTATGTTTAAACCAATTGTCAAAAGTCCTTGTATAAACCATGTCAAATGTTGATAGTCCAAAAGTAGTCAAGTAATGTGTAACAAATGTTTATGTATGGCTAGTGAAATGCATCAACTAAACCATAGATGAAATGCACAAAACAAAGTATTGAAGTAAAACTTGGTTTAAATCAAAGTTATGTTTTGTAAAATATATGCATGCTATACTGAATATGAACATTTATGCGGTATTGTAAAAATTCATACATCCAAGCCTTGCGACAGTCGGATAACTATGTAAAAATGAGTTATTAAAAGAATATGTATTCGGATTCGGTCATTCCTTACGTCCAAACAAACCCGAGATTTCAGGAATGGGATTTGTCAAGTCCTATGGTACCACTACCTACTACCGAGCGGCGTGATCGGTGTTAATGAATGTATAGTATAGTTTAAACAAACCAAATGTCATACCAAAATGTAAGCATGTTTTATGAAGATAATGTACCTAGTATGCTAGAGTAAACATACAAGGTAGAGCTGTAAAACAATGTGTCCATATGTTACTGGAACATATGCAACAGAGATGCAATGTAAAATAATGTACTAAGCATGTACTAAATGGACATACATAGCATGTGATGTGATGTGATGTAAAACAATGTACTAAGTATGCACACAATGGACATACATAGCATAAAATGTAATGAAATCATGTACTAATAGTGTACTAATGAACATAGCATGTATATAATGTGAAAACATGGAAAGCATGAAAGTAACAAGTAGGCACATGTGTTCCACCCCAAAACGTTTGGAAAACAGTAAAAGAGGGGTCTATGTACTCACTTGAGATTGCTCAGAAGTCCTAAGATAACCACCAAGCAATGCTAGAGATCTCGGAATATCAAACGGCACCTAATATAGGTAACTACATTAATAAACCAGACCTAAATCGGAAGATCGGATAGAATGAGGGCTCGTAAACCAAATGAGTATGGGAACTCATGTAGTATGGTTTAACAAAGCCTACATACTAAATGAAACCTAACCTAAGTGCTTACGACCCATTACGACCCGTTTAGGTAGCTTATGCTACTTTAACGCGTCATTCGCGTAAAACGCGTTCGGACCGCCTAACTAGTCCTATGACAAGTAACATATGCCTTAACATGTCTAATATTGTTGTCAAATCAGTTTAGATGTCAAAAGTTATGTTACATATGCTTAAAATGAATTTTGGCGTCAAAAGGGCATTTTGGTAATTTACCTAAGGCATATAAGCTACCTATCATACAACTACTTAAACGAAGCGACCATAAGGTATAACCTCGAAAGGTTATTCCCTATATACTATGGTCACCTAATGTGCTTGGTCGGATCCTAATGATCGACCAAACGGGTCGGGTTCGAAAGTATAAGCGATTGTTTAAATCGCTTACCTTACGACCCTATATAAGCACTAAACTAAAAGTGACGAGCTAAGCATGTTAAAACATGCTTACCTAAGTTTAGAAAACAATTTTGGTATCAAAACAAACGGTTTTGATACCCATAAGTAGTTTGGTTACAAAATACGCAAGAATACGTATTCTGACCGAAACTACGGCTCGTCACTGAGCCTAGATAACGTGGTAATCAGTAGGTATAGTCACAAAGGACTATAACCATCGTGATTACAATCACGTTGCAAAGTTCAAACGAACTTCGCATTGACCATAAGCTGGTCAATGTAGAAAGTCAAACAAAGTTTGACTTTCAGACTCGAAAAGCAATAAAAGAACGAAAGAATACCCACGTAGGGTCCCCGAATGCTAATCTAGATCAAAATAGCTCAGGTATGAAACAAAGGTTTCAACTTAGAGCATTTGAGATCAGATTCTAGTGAGTTTAGAGGTTGGATGGCAAGGGGTATTTATAGTGAATGGTCCACCATTAGGATCGTTTGTCGAAATACGTGCCTTAATCTCATCCGTACATGTGTCGGAACCTTATGGTACCCAAAAAGGCCACTCACCATAAGAGTTTGACACTTGGCACTTGACCTTTGGAGAGTGTTAAGGGCTGTTAAAAGATGAAAAAAAAACGTTTTGCTGCATCTGGCCCCTGTTTACGGACCTAGTTTGGCAGATTTACAGTTTCAGTCCCTGCAACCTCAAAACTTGGTTTTCGATGCGTTTTTTTTTACACGTTTAAGCCCTGTTAACCCCATTTCAAAGCTCTAAAATGAAGTTAAAGTATAGGGAACTTAAAATGTGTTCAAAAATATCTCGGGTGTCGGTTCGTTTAGCCGTACGGTTACGTTGTTCGGTTAATTACGACGGAATGCGCATAAGCGCGAAAAATGATCCAAATGGCGTGACGAATGGATTTTTCTTATGCCAAACACTAAAATAAAATATTTTAGTGCTTACATAAATTTTTGGATGTCCGGATGTATTCAGAACGTAAGTTATGCACGAAAATGCAAACTTGTGCACTTTTTGACGCTTTTAGTACCTGAATGAGCCAAAAGTTTATTTTAGCACACCGAACCCCTCAAAGCCTATTTCTAAGCTATATAAAGGATATTTAAGGTGTGTTTAACTTATGGTCATGTTCCGGAATGTCTGTTACAGTTCAAATTGGCATACTTCCGCAGTTTGTCAAGTTTAGTCCCTGTAAGCGAATTAACTTGTTTTTGCCATACCAAAGCCTTCAAAACTTATTTCTAAGTTATGTAAAGGTTATTTAAGGTATGTTAAGCCTATGTCACTATTTCGGAGTGTTTGTTGCATTAAACTGGTTATATTTACGCATCGGTGCGCGTATAACCTTCCAGAAAGCGATTTAGAGTTTGGAATTGAACAAAAATTGATATGTGCAAATGATACACATATTTTTACAAATCCCAAGTATGAAATATAATATTTCATTGGTTCGGTATTTGTTTGATGGCCGTGGAGGCACAGGTGTTACACATAAGTGGTTAGGTGACCTTTATCCCACAAACATGATAAACCCACCTCGAATATACAAGTTCCCTCAAATATGGTTAGGTGACCTTTATCCCACAAAAGAGTTCCCAAGTGATTCGAGTGTTGTATAAAAGGATGGTGTTTGACTTGTTTTATAAAAGGGATTTTGAGTTTTCAAAATTCTAGTTTAGAAAACTTTATGTACCATACATTTGCATGCATTCAAATCCTTGGTACTTTTGTGAAAACAAATTTTTAAGGTTCTTTTTAATAAAACCCATTTTATTATAAAATCATTAATTTTTAATAACCTTTTATTAACCATTTTTAATGATCTTCTAAAGAACCAATTTTAAGCTTGTTGTTGATTATTAGTTTGTTAAGCATGCATATCCAAATATCATCCAAACAATAAAATAAGCAACCACACAAGCATAACACATATATCAATAGGTGCATAACCATAGCCAACTATTTTGACAACACTTGTTAGCCGAAACAAGTGTGCCAAAAGGTCCTTCCTAATGGGTGAATATTGACACAAATAATGTGTCGTTGAACTCCCACTTAATCCTGCATCCAAATGCTTCAAGTCTTCCTTTTGTTTTGTGATTTCTTCACTTTCTTTGAGCTTCCAAAATGTCCTTTAATTCAGCTCCAAACTCCTTTGTACTTCAAAAATGTGTTTTGGTTATCGGGCTAAAATTCCGTTAAGAACTATGAAGTCCTTTAGGCCCGAAATTAACCAAAACCAAAACCGCATTTTTGTGTGCATCTTCTTTTACAAAATATATCCTAATACATTTTTTCCTAGTAAAATAAAATGCACCTAATCTATTTATTTTACATACCAAATGAAAATAAATAAATTACATAACTTTACAAATGGAAGAACCAAAAATAATAATTATTACAACCTTTGAAATAATTAAATACAAATCACAAACACAAATATTCAACATATTCCCACAAGGTCATGGCTAGGTTATGAACACCAAAATATATATATATATATCCACATATATAAAATTCAAGAAGCAAAATGGTTTCCTTTTTACAACCTACTTTTCGGTCAAGAATGAAAAAACCAAAAAAGTGGGTTTTTGTCCAAACAAACAAATCATCCAAATGACATAATTTTTCAAGATACTTTTATGCATGTATTAAAATAATCTTGAAAAACAAAAGGATAACCATGTATAAAATTTCGGCCATAGGCTTTTAACCAAACCCGAAAATTTCATATCCTATAAAGCATGCACTCATATAAGCGGCTCTGATACCACTGTTGGGTTTTTGTCATGTTTATCAAAGTATTTTATCCATATAAAATAAAAATGCAGCGAAAATAATTATTTAAAAGATGTTTACTTTCAAGATATAAAACCCATTTTATATGTAAAACCCAAACCCGGATCCATATACGAACATGCATGCTATCAAAATAAAACACAACCATAGGGTGTTTAGAATACTACCTTCCAAGGAGCAAAGGATATGAAGAAGATGATGATTCTTGAACGGTTGCCTTCAAGTGTAGAAGACCTCAAGCTTGTATACCCCAAGCCTTCTAACAAACACCTTGTGTTTAGCTAGGATTTTACACTTATGAACTCACCAGAAAAAATCCCTCTTGGAACCAACTCTTGGCCGAAAATTATCAAGGGAAGTTATGGAGTTCTTGCACTTGATATATCAACTTGAAAGACCCTTCTTGATCAACCACACCATGGCCGAAAATTAGAGATAGTATTACAAGTTCTTCACTTGAAATTATCTCCTCATTTGGCTCTTATCTTGGCCGATTTTTTTAGAGAGAGTTCTCTAAGTCTTTCAAGTTCATTCAAGTGTTGCACCTTCTTGTATTTGACATCTTGGTATTTATAGATGTAGAGAGAATCTTGCCACCCATCTTGCCCAATCAAAAGGCCTCTAGTTATGACATTTGCATGAAATGTCATTGGACCATCATTCTTCCCCAATCAAGGTTCATGCAATTGCATGTAAACTAATTGGCCAAAATTTCTTGGGAAGAACACCCAATCACAACCCATCTAACTTGTAAGACATGCATGTGGTGTGATTGGACCAACAGTTTTGGGAAGACCCCATGGGGGGGTGGCGGCCTAGTCTTTATTTATATAAAATAAATTCAATTTTCTTTTATAAAATAATATAAGTCTTACATATGTATTTTATAACTTTTATAAAATATAACATCATATGTTATAAGACTTATGCTATTTTTATTATGTTATTTAACCCATTAAATAACAAAATAAAATACTCTCTCAAAATAAATTATCCATATAATTTATTAGTTTGTCAAGTACAATTATTTAGAAAACCAATCTCTAAATATTGTAAGTGTTAATATTTATTTGTTTGATCATATCATAAATAAATATTGTAAGTGTTTGTCTAGCTTGTTATTGGGTATGACTCGACTTGGATCATAACGTACTAGCCACATCAATTTAATATGTGTCTTGGGCATACAGAGTCCAACTCTTTTGTGTTCTTGTGATTAACAATATTCATCATCTTTTAACCATCAAAATATGAAGTAACAACAAGTGATAAGAAGCTTACAACTACCACAAGGGCTAGGGAAGAACACAAGATGTTGAAGATGGCAAATGTGATGGTTAAAAGCAAATGGAGAAGGTTCTTCAAGATCCACAAGCTCTAAACCTCCTTAAACACCTTCTTGCACCTTATGACTAACTTGGAATGGATTGAAGTTGGATAAAAATGGTGGATGTATGGTGGGTGTGGGTGAGCCGAGAATAAGGGGGAGAAGAAGGAGGTTGTGGTGTGATGAAGATGAAATGGTTATACTTATAGTTCACACAAGATCTAAATAAGATCACATAATATCTAAATTATATCTAGTGTATCAAAGTGAATCCAAGAAGATCAAGAAAGATCATGTTGGATCTTGGCAATATTTTGGTGGGGTCACCCTTATTGTGACCGTGAACAATATAGGGGGGGCAAAGTGTAAATTCTAATCCCTAGTTACATAATTAAGTTAGTTTTCAAGTGTAAAGTTTAGGGATTTAATGTGTTATTATGTTATAAGGGGTGTTATGGTGTTCGGGGACCATAACTAGTTCAGAAATACTAAAACAATGTTTCTAGTATAATTTTGATGTTCCGGGTAATGTCCGGTTGTTCGGTTAAATACCGGTTCGTTAAAGTGCTAAATTGCACCGTTTAGTGTCCTTTATGTGCCCTTTTGTGACCCTTATAATTCCCAACACTTAGGAGGGTATTCTAGATAATAAAACATGAATTCTGCATGATATTTATGTGTTAAAAAGCTGATTATAGCTGATTTGTGCAGAATTCTGCATTTAAATTGCGTTTCGGGTGCTTTTTAGTGCATATTCTAGCTTCCGAAAAGTCTATATGTTAACCCTTGTATATATTCTTTGGGTTTTAATGTATTTTTGACATTGGACCTACCCCTAGGCCCCAATTCTAATGTCTGACTGCTTTCTGTAGAATTGTTGACACGATGTGTCTTACCGGTGAGTTTACTAGTATTTCTGACGCAACGCTATCATTAATGCATAAAGCAATATTTGTAGTATAAAACGTGCATGAATTCACAAGTATAGCATGTAATCAAACAATGATGACATTTAATCACATAACTGCATATATTTAATATTAATTAAATTGTACGGAAATTACCGGTTTTGTGCCCGTTGTCACAGTCTCCCCCCGTTAAAAGAATTTCGTCCCGAAATTCAGGCTGATCTACCTCTCGCAGGAGTTTTCTTGAACATCTGGGGTACTTTTCTTTAAACTGGTCTTCACGTTCCCACGTGTACTCGGGTCCGTGCTTAGAGTTCCAACATACTTTGACAAGTTTGACACTACTCCTTCGGGTCTTGTTGACTTTCCAGTCAGTAACCTCAATGGGTTGTTTTGTAAATCGGAGGGTGTCATCAATATTGTGACACCTGGGTCACTGCGACCATCAAACAAATACCAAACCAATGAAATATTCTATTTCATACTTGGGATTTGTATAAATATGTGTATCATTTGCACATATCAAATTCTTATTCGATTCCAAACTCTAAATCGCTTTCTGGAAGGTTATACGCGCACTAATGTGTAAATATAATCAGTTTAATGCGACAAATACTCTGGAACATCAACATATTCTTAACATACCTTAAATAACCTTTACATAACTTAGAAATAAGTTTTGAAGGCTTTGGTATGGCAAAAACAAGTTAATTCGCCTACAGGGACTAAACTTGACAAACTGCGAAAGTATGCCAATTTGAACTGTAACAGACATTCCAGAACATGACCATAAGTTAAACATACCATAAATATCTTTTACATAGCTTAGAAATAGGCTTTGAGGGGTTCGGTATGCTAAAATAAACTTTTGGGTCATTCAGGGACTAAAAGTGTCAAAACGTGCACAAGTTTGCACTTTTGCGCATAACTCACGTTCTGAATAAATCCGGACATCCAAAAATTTATGTAATCATGACTATATTATGCTTTAGTGTTTGGCTTGCCAAAAATCCATTCGTTGCGTCATTTGGATCGTTTTTCGCTCTTATGCGCATTCCGTCGTAATTAAGCGAACATCGCGTTCGTACGACCAAACGAACCAACACCCGGCATATTTTTGAGCATGTTTCATGTCCACAATGTTTAGGCATCATTTTAGGGCCTTAAAGTTGGCTTTACGGGCCTTAGAAGTGTCGGAAATGGCTTAAATACACAACAGGGACCAAAACTGTCATTTTTGAAACTTATTTTCTGATCAGAACCCCCATGCGGCCCGCATTAGTTTTAGTGTATCCTGAAGCAGGCCGCCTCAGCCTCTGCAGACCAGATTCAATGTTTAACAGCCTGTTTGCAGCTGTTTTGCACCCCCAATCCCAATTCCAAGTGTCAATTTCCTATGGTGAGTGGCAAATGAGCTACCATAAGGTTCCGACAAGTGTACGGCTTTGATCGTGCCCCCTTTTCCAAGAAACGATCTTAACGGTTCTCCGAATACTATAAATACCCAACCCACTTCACTTCTAAACTCACAAGAATCTGATCCAAAAGACTCTAAGTTGGAACCATTGTTTCATACCTGAGTTATTTGGATCTAGATTAGCATTCGGGGACCCTTCGTAAGTATTCTTTCGTTCTTTTATTGCTTTTCTAGTCTTTTCGAGTCTGAAAGTCAAACTTTGTTTGACTTTCTGCGTTGACCAGTTTATGGTCAATGCGAAGTTCGTTTGAACTTCGCAACGTGAGTGTAATCACGTTGGTTATAGTCCCTTGGGACTATGCCTACTGATTACCACGTTGTCTGGGGTCGTAGGGTAAGCGATCTGATAAATCGCTTATACCTTCGAACCCGACCCATTTGGTCGATCATTAGGATCCGACCAAATACATTAGGTGACCATAGTAGGTAGGGAATAACCTTCCGAGGTTATACCCTATGGTCGCTTCGTTTAAGTAGTTGTATGATAGGTAGTTTATATGCCTTAGGTAAATTACCAGAATACCCTTTTCATGTATAATTGGTAATTAAGCATATGTAACCTAAACTTTTGTCACATAACTGATTATGTAACATGTTTAGGCATATAAAACTTGTCATAGGACTAGTTAGACGGTCCGAACGCGTTTCACGCGCACGACGCGTTAAAGTAGCATAAGCTACCTTAATGGGTCGCGATGGGTCGAAAGCACTTAGGTTAGGTTTCATGTAGTATGTAGGCCTTGTTAAACCATATCATATGAGTTCCAATACTCATTTGGTTTACCAAGCCTCATCCTATCCGATCTCCCGATTTAAGTCCAGTTTATTTATATAGTTTTAGATTGCCGACTGATTCCGTGCTCCCTCAAGCTTTGTTTGGTTGTTGTTCAAGACCTCTAAGCATTCTCAGGCGAGTACATTATTCCCCTGTTTTACTGTTTTCAACTGTTTTGGGGTGACTCATATGTGCTAAATGTCTTAACAATGATTTCAAGAACGATAACAATGGTTTCAAGAACGATTACAATGGTTTCAAAAACAATTACAATGATTTCAATAACGATTTCAATAAAGTGAACAAACTTGTTGGTTATAGTTACATAACCAATGACATTCATTAGCAATGATCAAGCCGACCAGTATTAGGTTATGGTACCATAGGATCAGACAAATCCAGTTGTTCTCTATACCCATGGTTATGTGTGGGTATTTTGGGTAACGACTGAATCTGTAATTATTAATTTACCCTTTGGTAAGGGTTTGTTAAGAACGAGAACGAGTTGGAATGATGAACGAGTCAAGAAGGTTTGAATGTTATTAGAAAATCGACCATAAAGTAGTTTCACAATTAAAACAAGAACGATTTGAACGATTAAAAACAACAAGAACGATTTGAACGTTTTCACAAATGTTTTAACGATTGGGTAAACATTTGGACATGATTTACATTTGATCATGCATTTCCACGAAACATAGTATTGATTTAAACCAAGTTTTACTTCAATACTTTGTTTTGTGCGTTTCACCTATGGTTTAGTTGATGCATTTCACTAGCCATACATATCATTTTGGTTACACATTACAGGGTTTACATTTGACACAAACACTTTTGATATTGGTTATACATAACATGATTTACATCTTGACAGGAACATTTTGACATATTATTCCAATACATTTGGCAGTTGGTTTACACATAGACATCTTACATTGTTGGTTTGGTTTGAGTAAGTGATTTAAGTAACGAGGCGTGTGTAATATGATATAAGCATGGTGGATACGCCGCTGGTACTTCCTATATATATAAGCGCTTATATGGTATTACATATCGTAGCGTTGTTTAAATCATTTCAATTTAAACATATAACTTTTTATACAAACAACATACTTTTCACAATACATTGTTGTACAAACAACTTAACTTATACAAACTCATTTTTACATGGTTATTCATTTAATCATGCATTATTCTCTTATTTATACATATCATCTGAACTTATTATTTTTCAAATGATTTACAAAGACAAAGCAAATTACAAGGTTCATGACTAAACATTTTCTTAAACAGAAGTCATGAATCTTATTTTCACAAAACCTATGTACTCGCCAGCATTTCTTTGCTGACCTCGTTTTCACATGTGTTTCAGGTATTGTTGAAAGATATCGATTGATAGGATGCATGCTCACATAGGACTGGACAAGGCCTTAGTGACTCAATAACAATGATAGACTATGTTTAAATTGTGTATTTAGATTTCTAGACGATGTAATTATTCAATGTTTAATAAAACGAAACACTTTTTGGTATCCATGGTTATGAAACATTAATTCTGTTACAACACTCCCCGACGTTTC
Source organism: Helianthus tuberosus (assembly GCA_030545235.1). NCBI lineage: Eukaryota > Viridiplantae > Streptophyta > Magnoliopsida > Asterales > Asteraceae > Helianthus > Helianthus tuberosus. The sequence goes on from CM060420.1 coordinate 12,239,831, forward strand.
CGCCTCGTTTTGTATGTTACATGTGGTCGGGGTGTGACAGAAAAGATGGTATCAGAGCCAATGGTTATAGGGAATTAGGTTATTAGTAATGCTTTGACCTAGTCTATAACCTTCTTAGGACCCTAACGCGAGTTTACTTGCATTTAGTCATAAAACAATACCGTCACCTATCCTTAGGCGACGACCACAACAAGAACATAAATTTCAAAATCACTTTGAAAACTAATCATCTGTTCTAGGATGATTGATTACTAGGTTTTGAACCCTCTATTGTAAGGTTTTGAACCCTCTGTTATATGGTTTTGAACCCCTTTGAGTTTTCAAAATCTCGTCAAGATTTTGGGTTTTAAATAATGTGAACACGTGCAAACTGGAAGGGTGAATGCCTGTATTCTGGGTTTTCTGTCTAGGCAAGCACTTCGTATACATCTCATCAGACGCGAGACCAGTTGTGCTTACCTGGGAATTCTTGGGATAAGTGTTCACTTATAGGCGAGCATGTCTTCGCGATACATTATTTTTGACCCATTTACTTTGATTAGTCACTGTGTGTCGTTTGTTGCTTTGTAGTAACAAACAAATGACCACTATCCTTGCTTTCATCAGATTTATTTCATCTCATTCTTTTCGTCTAATTCTCTCTCTCGTTTCCTTTCATGTTTCCTCTTTTAGAATGCCTCCTCGACGCGAAAGCCAGATAGCGACTGCCGAATTGGCAGAAATCATTGCGCAGCAAATGGCTGCTCAATTCCCAAACCTCTTTGCTCAATGGAACCAAGCCAACAACAACAACAATGTTCCATGCAAATACAAGGATTTTAACCAGGCTAAACCACTCAAGTTTAGTGGTTCTGAAGGAGCGACTGGGCTTCTTCAATGGTTCGAGAGCATTGAGAATACTTTCCGCCACGTGCAGTGTCCTGACAATCGCAAGGTCGAGTTTTCTTCGAGTGTGTTTCAGAAGAGGGCTCTCACATGGTGGAACGGGGTTATGAGGGATCGTGGTGCAGAAGTTGCTCTAGCACAGACATGGGCTGAACTTAGGGCTCTTATGATGAGGGAATTCTGTCCTCGTCATGAGCAGCGAGCTTTAGAGAAGGAATTTGATGAGTTGAAGCAAGATAGTGGTGAGCACAGGGCGTATACTGATAGGTTTGAGGAGTTGAGTCTGCTTTGCCCGACAATGGTTACCCCACTCGACAAGGCTATCGAAAGGTACATCGACGGCCTACCTGACTCGGTACAAGACATCCTTACTGGTAGTAGCCCTACCACACTCCGTCAGGCGATCGAGTTAGCTGCGACATTGACTGAGTCGCAGATTCGGAAGAATAAGTTACACAGAAAGGGTGACAATGGTAAGAAGCAGGGGTCTGACAAGGAGGATAGCAAGAAAGGTCAAAACAAGAAGGGTAAGGAAGGTGAGACGTCAAAGAAATCAAGAAAGCGAAAGGGTGGTCAGAACTTTGCTGTTACAGCACAGATTGCTCAGAACCCGCGGAACCCACCAGCTCAGCCACCTGCAAAGAAAGCATATGCCGGTACCGCACCTCATTGTGCACGCTGCAACGGTCATCACGCGGTACAACAAGCTTGCTGGCAATGCACGACGTGTGGGAAACTTGGGCATTTGGCCAATGTTTGTCGTTTGGGACAAAATCAGGCTGCTCAGGTTCAAGCTCCGGTTCAAGGGAATGCTGCGAGATTCCCACTGGGGTCATGTTTCAACTGCGGAGAGATTGGTCACTTCCGCCACAACTGCCCAAGACTGGTGAATGCAAATGCTAACGCAAACCCAAATGCGAACGTCAATGTCAATGTGAATCCAGCACGTGGTCGAGTGTTTAACATCAATGAGGCACTCAATGATGAAGGAGTGAACAATTAGCATTTTGTATTTCCTCTGGTTGTTATCTTGTAACATTTAAAGACAATGCGGTTGTTATATAAATAAAAATTTGTGGTTTTATTTTTTAACTAATGCAATTGTATGAATGTTTGATCCAACCTTATGATGTCAACACAAAGACAAAACTACTCGTGTGGTTCTGTCATTTTTATGATCACTTGTGATCTCCCTAAGAACCTCAAACACTTGTTTCTTTTAAATCTAAAGTATCTTATCGTCTTGCACCGTTCGAGATGCAAGAATTATCAAAACAGCTTCAAGAGTTGTCTGATAAAGGATTCATCCGTCCGAACTTTTCACCTTGGAGAAACTCCTGTTCTCCTTGTGAAAAGAAAAATGGATCTTTTCGAATGTATATCGATTAACGTAAGCCTAGTAAGCTTACCATCAAGAATCGATATCCCATATCTTAAATCAACGATTTCTCCGATCAACTGCATAGCGTTTCATGCTTTTCCAAGATCGATTTGCGTTTTGGGTATCATCAACTTTGTATTCTCGAAGAAGATATTCCCAAAACGGTTTTCTTCACGAAGTATGGCCATTACGAGTTTACAGTCATGCCTTTTGGGTTGACAAATGCTCCAGCCATCTTCAAAGACTTAATAAATAGAGTCTGCAAGCCTTATTTGGATCAGTTCGTCATTGTTGTTAATGACACCTTGATCTATTCATATCCCGATCCGATCACGATCAACACCTTCGTTGACATTGGAACCCCTAAAGAAGGAACAAACTTTTCGCTAAATCCTCCAAGAGGAAATGTTGGCTTAAAGAAGTTCAGTTTTTGGGTCATGTAGTCAACAAGCAGGGTATTCTTGTGGATCCATCCAAATTGCTGCAATTAAGGATTTGATTCCTAGTATGCTTTAAATACCCGTGTCCAAAGATAACAAATTTAAAGGTCAAATTAAACAATTATGCGATTATGTGATATGTGTTTATGTGTTCTCCTCTATGTTTTTGTGTGATACGATTTTCAAATCCTCATAGAATCTTTCATATCTTCATATGAGGGATTCATAGTAGGATATTCAAAAGGTACTACCTTAAATCCTTATGGGCTTCTACGTGGTAGTTAAGACCCTTTGGTTATATAGTACCATTCCATGATTCGATGAGAGACCCTTGAGTAGTCTAGTTAAAGATTGATTCAAGATCTGGTTAAGAATGGCATGTGATGATACAGCTGAAAGGACCCTATGGTGGTCCAGTCACACTCATCACATGATTGCTCATTTGGTTTTACCCTACACGTTATAAAATAGACTGTGTGAACTGTGCAAGGAATTGTCTAATTATGGACGCGTACATAATTATGAAATTTAGTGCACAGAAACCCAGTAGGATTTATTATGTGTAAGAACCGATAGTGACAACAATAACAAAATGAGAACGATGTAATGGAGGTACGGTGGACGCACCAATGACGCTTCATATACTTGTATATAAGTGTCCCTCTTGCATTGAAAGCATAATGTTATTTAAAGTTACTAGAAGTTCAGAACCCTAACCAGTGTTGTTTTGTCTTTTCAACTTCATGTTTTCAAGCTCTCACAAGTTTCCTCTGATTAAATTTCGGGACGAAATTTCCTAAAGTAGGGAAGACTGTGACACCTGGGTCACTGCGACCATCAAACAAATACCAAACCAATGAAATATTGTATTTCATACTTGGGATTTGTATAAATATGTGTATCATTTGCACATATCAAATTCTTATTCGATTCCAAACTCTAAATCGCTTTCTGGAAGGTTATACGCGCACTAATGCGTAAATATAATCAGTTTAATGCGACAAATACTCCGGAACATCAACATATGCTTAACATACCTTAAATAACCTTTACATAACTTAGAAATAAGTTTTGAAGGCTTTGGTATGGCAAAAACAAGTTAATTCGCCTACAGGGACTAAACTTGACAAACTGCGAAAGTATGCCAATTTGAACTGTAACAGACATTCCGGAACATGACCATAAGTTAAACATACCATAAATATCTTTTACATAGCTTAGAAATAGGCTTTGAGGGGTTCGGTATGCTAAAATAAACTTTTGGGTCATTCTGGGACTAAAAGTGTCAAAAAGTGCACAAGTTTGCACTTTTGCGCATAACTCACGTTCTGAATACATCCGGACATCCAAAAATTTATGTAAGCATGACTATATTATGCTTTAGTCTTTGGCTTGCCAAAAATCCATTCGTTGCGTCATTTGGATCGTTTTTCGCTCTTATGCGCATTCCGTCGTAATTAAGCGAAGATCGCGTTCGTACGACCAAACGAACCAACACCCGGCATATTTTTGAGCATGTTTCATGTCCACAATGTTTAGGAATAATTTTAGGGCCTTAAAGTTGGCTTTACGGGCCTTAGAAGTGTCGGAAATGGCTTAAATACACAACAGGGACCAAAACTGTCATTTTTGAAACTTATTTTCTGATCAGAACCCCCATGCGGCCCGCATTAGTTTTAGTGTATCCTGAAGCAGGCCGCCTCAGCCTCTGCAGACTAGATTCAATGTTTAACAGCCTGTTTGCAGCTGTTTTGCACCCCCAATCCCAATTCCAAGTGTCAATTTCCTATGGTGAGTGGCAAATGAGCTACCATAAGGTTCCGACAAGTGTACGGCTTTGATCGTTCCCCCTTTTCCAAGAAACGATCTTAACGGTTCTCCGAATACTATAAATACCCAACCCACTTCACTTCTAAACTCACAAGAATCTGATCCAAAAGACTCTAAGTTGGAACCATTGTTTCATACCTGAGTTATTTGGATCTAGATTAGCATTCGGGGACCCTTCGTAAGTATTCTTTCGTTCTTTTATTGCTTTTCTAGTCTTTTCGAGTCTGAAAGTCAAACTTTGTTTGACTTTCTGCGTTGACCAGTTTATGGTCAATGCGAAGTTCGTTTGAACTTCGCAACGTGAGTGTAATCACATTGGTTATAGTCCCTTGGGACTATGCCTACTGATTACCACGTTGTCTAGGGTCGTAGGGTAAGCGATCTGATAAATCGCTTATACCTTCGAACCCGACCCATTTGGTCGATCATTAGGATCCGACCAAATACATTAGGTGACCATAGTAGGTAGGGAATAACCTTCCGAGGTTATACCCTATGGTCGCTTCGTTTAAGTAGTTGTATGATAGGTAGTTTATATGCCTTAGGTAAATTACCAGAATACCCTTTTCATGTATAATTGGTAATTAAGCATATGTAACCTAAACTTTTGTCACATAACTGATTATGTAACATGTTTAGGCATATAAAACTTGTCATAGGACTAGTTAGACGGTCCGAACGCGTTTCACGCGCACGACGCGTTAAAGTAGCATAAGCTACCTTAATGGGTCGCGATGGGTCGAAAGCACTTAGGTTAGGTTTCATGTAGTATCTAGGCCTTGTTAAACCATATCATATGAGTTCCAATACTCATTTGGTTTACCAAGCCTCATCCTATCCGATCTCCCGATTTAAGTCCAGTTTATTTATATAGTTTTAGATTGCCGACTGATTCCGTGCTCCCTCAAGCTTTGTTTGGTTGTTGTTCAAGACCTCTAAGCATTCTCAGGCGAGTACATTATTCCCCTGTTTTACTGTTTTCAACTGTTTTGGGGTGACTCATATGTGCTAAATGTCTTAACAATGATTTCAAGAACGATAACAATGGTTTCAAGAACGATTACAATGGTTTCAAAAACAATTACAATGATTTCAAGAATGATTTCAATAAAGTGAACAAACTTGTTGGTTATAGTTACATAACCAATGACATTCATTAGCAATGATCAAGCCGACCAGTATTAGGTTATGGTACCATAGGATCTGACAAATCCCGTTGTTCTCTATACCCATGGTTATGTGTGGGTATTTTGGGTAACGACTGAATCTGTAATTATTAATTTACCCTTTGGTAAGGGTTTGTTAAGAACGAGAACGAGTTGGAACGATGAACGAGTCAAAAAGGTTTGAATGTTATTAGAAAATCGACCATAAAGTAGTTTCACAATTAAAACAAGAACGATTTGAACGATTAAAAACAACAAGAACGATTTGAACGTTTTCACAAATGTTTTAACGATTGGGTAAACATTTGGACATGATTTAAATTTGATCATGCATTTCCACGAAACATAGTATTGATTTAAACCAAGTTTTACTTCAATACTTTGTTTTGTGCGTTTCACCTATGGTTTAGTTGATGCATTTCACTAGCCATACATATCATTTTGGTTACACATTACATGGTTTACATTTGACACAAACACTTTTGACATTGGTTATACATAACATGATTTACATCTTGACAGGAACATTTTGACATATTATTCCAATACATTTGGCAGTTGGTTTACACATAGACATCTTACATTGTTGGTTTGGTTTGAGTAAGTGATTTAAGTAACGAGGCGTGTGTAATATGATATAAGCATGGTGGATACGCCGCTGGTACTTCCTATATATATAAGCGCTTATATGGTATTACATATCGTAGCGTTGTTTAAATCATTTCAATTTAAACATATAACATTTTATACAAACAACATACTTTTCACAATACATTGTTGTACAAACAACTTAACTTATACAAACTCATTTTTACATGGTTATTCATTTAATCATGCATTATTCTCTTATTTATACATATCATCTGAACTTATTATTTTTCAAATGATTTACAAAGACAAAGCAAATTACAAGGTTCATGACTAAACATTTTCTTAAACAGAAGTCATGAATCTTATTTTCACAAAACCTATGTACTCGCCAGCATTTCTTTGCTGACCTCGTTTTCACATGTGTTTCAGGTATTGTTGAAAGATATCGATTGATAGGATGCATGCTCACATAGGACTGGACAAGGCCTTAGTGACTCAATAACAATGATAGACTATGTTTAAATTGTGTATTTAGATTTCCAGACGATGTAATTATTCAATGTTTAATAAAACGAAACACTTTTTGGTATCCATGGTTATGAAACATTAATTCTGTTACAACACTCCCCGACGTTTCCACCACGTTTTGTATGTTACACGTGGTCGGGGTGTGACAAATATGCACTTCATCCGCAGGGATGATCACTGTTTCTTGGGTTGGACTCTTCTTGAGGTTGGATACATGAAACGTATCATGTACTCCGTTAAGTTCTTCTGGTAATTCCAACTTGTACGCCACGGTACCAATGCTTTCCAAAATCTTAAATGGTCCGATGTATCGTGGGTTCAGCTTTCCACGTTTTCCAAATCTTACTACGCCCTTCCAAGGTGAGACCTTTAACAAAACTTTGTCTCCCACCTCGAACTCTAATGGTTTTCGTCTTTGATCAACGTAGCTCTTTTGTGGATCTCGAGCCACCTTAATGCGCTCTCGGATCTGCATGATCTTGTCGGTTTTCTCTTGCACAAGTTCAGGAATAACCATACGTTTGTCTCCAGCGTCTGCCCAACATAATGGTGAGCGGCACTTGCGGCCATACAGAGCTTCGAACGGTGCGTCTTTTATGCTTGTATGATAACTGTTATTGTAGGAAAACTCAACTAAAGGTAGCTGAGTATCCCAGCTGCCGCCTAGGTCCATAACACATGCGCGAAGCATATCTTCCAGCGTTTGTATGGTTCGTTCGCTTTGGTCGTCTGTTTGGGATGGAAGGTCGTGCTTAGATCTAGTTGAGATCCAAAGGCTTCCTGAAAGGATTGCCAAATCCTTGAGACAAAACGTCCATCTCTGTTTGAAATAATTGAGATAGGCACTCCATGACGTGCCACAATTTCTTTCAAGTACAACTCAGCAAGCTTTCCAGTGCTATCCTTCTCTCGGATCGGTAGGAAATACGCAGATTTCGTCAATCGATCAACTATCACCCATATCATATCGTGCCCCCTAGGGGTCCTGGGTAATTTCGTTATGAAGTTCATCGAGATTTGCTCCCACTTCCACATGGGTATCTCTGGTTGTTGCAGTAGACCAGATGGTTTCTGATATTCAGCCTTAACCATAGCACAGGCTAGGCACTTTCCAACATAGATAGCAACATCGCTTTTAAGTCTCGGCCACCAATAGTAGTCTTTCAAGTCTTGATACATTTTGTCCGATCCTGGATGGATCGAGTATCTCGACTTATGAGCTTCATTAAGGATGACTTCTCAAATACCGCCATAGAGCGGAACCCAGATACGCCCCTTAAAGTATAAGGTTCCCTCTTTGTTTGGCACCAAATTCTTTAGCATACCTCGGAGGTATTCATCTCTACGATTCTCCATCTTAAGGGCTTCTTGTTGTGCGTCACGAATGCGTGCAGTGAGGTTCGTTTGAATAGTCATTTCCAATGCTCAAACCCTTAGGGTCTTAGCCCTTTCTTTTTTGCTTAACGCATCTGCTACAACGTTTGCCTTTCCAGGATGGTACTTAATCTCACAGTCATAGTCGTTCAGCAGCTCAACCCATCGTCGCTGATGCATATTTAATTCCTTCTGATCAAATATGTGTTGCAGGCTTTTGTGATCTGTGAAGATTGTACATCGAGTACCATATAAATAGTGTCGCCAGATCTTCAAGGAGAATACCACCGCGCGTAGCTCCAAGTCATGAGTGGTGTAATTTCTTTCATGCGCCTTCAACTGCCTTGAAGCGTAAGCGATGACTTTTTGGCGTTGCATGAGCACACAGCCCAAACCTTGACGCAAAGCGTCGCAGTATACTACGAAGTCTTCTGTGCCTTCGGGTAAGGATAGTATCGGTGCATCGCATAGCTTATTTTTGAGCAGTTGAAAGGCTTCTTCCTGCTTATCACCCCAGTCATACTTCTTGTCTTTTTGCGTAAGGGTTGTTAGCGGTTGAGCTATTTTGGAGAAATTCTTAATAAACCGTCGGTAATAGCCCGCTAAGCCCAAAAATTGTCGAACTTCGGTTGGGGTTTTGGGGGCTTCCCAATTCTTTATTGCTTCAATCTTGGATGGGTCTACATGAATGCCCTTCTCGTTCACAACGTGACCAAGAAACTGTCCTTCGCGAATCCAGAATCCGCACTTTGAGAATTTTGCATAAAGTTTCTCTTTCTTCAGTAGTTCTAGAATAGTTCTGAGGTGTTGCTCGTGCTCTTCTCTCGTTCGTGAGTAAATCAGGATATCATCGATAAATACAATCACGAATTTATCGAGATATGGTTTTCATACGCGGTTCATCAGATCCATAAATACCGATGGCACGTTCGTCAGTCCGAATGGCATCACAAGGAACTCGTAATGCCCATAACGCGTTCGGAATGCAGTCTTTGGTACGCTTTCCTCATGAATCCTTAACTGGTGGTATCCAGATCGAAGGTCGATCTTGGAATAATAGCTTGATCCTTGCAACTGATCAAATAAGTCATCAATCCTCGGTAGTGGGTACCGATTCTTGATAGTGAGCTTGTTCAGTTCTCTATAATCAATAGACATCCACAGTGTTCCATCCTTCTTCTTCACGAACAATACTGGAGCTCCCCAAGGAGAGAAGCTTGGCCTTATGAATCCTTTATCCAACAACTCCTGGAGTTGTGTAGATAATTCTTGCATCTCGGATGGTGCAAGCCGATAGGGTGCCTTGGCTATAGGAGCGGCTCCTGGAACCAAGTCTATATGGAATTCGACTTGTCGTTGCTGAGGTAGCCCTGACAGATCTTCGGGAAAAAACATCAGGGAATTCCTTCACCACAGGAATGTCTTCGAGTTTCGGCTCATCAGCCTTCTTATCTACAACGTGTGCCAGGAAAGCAACACATCCTTTCCTTAAGCACTCATGTGCCTTCATACAACTGATGATTCGCAGAGGTGCGTCTCGCTTTTCTCCATGCACGATGAGAGTTTCATCATTCGCCAGAGGGATGCGAATGATTTTCTCGTGACAAACAACTTCAGCTTTGTTCTTGGACAACCAGTCCATTCGGACCACTACATCGAAGCTACCCAATTGAATAGGTAAGAGGTCGATGCTAAATCTTTGCTCACCAAGTTCTAATGTGCAACCTCTAACAACTTCGCTCGATTCAACAAGTTTAACATTGGCTAATTCTATGGAATAAGGAATATCTAATCTACTAGGTTCTATTCCAAGCATACGTTTAAATTCCACAGACATGAAGCTATAATCGGCACCAGTGTCAAATAGTATGGATGCAAAGTGATTGTTAACGAGAAACGTACCGGTGACCACATTAGGGTCCTCGCGTGCATTCTTTGCTCCAATCACAAAAGCCCGAGCCTGAGCATTGTTTCCCCTTGGGCAATCTTTTATGAAATGATCCTTGCTTCCACAACTGAAGCATCCTTGGTTCTGCCCAGCTCCATTACCATTCCGGTTACCATTTCCATTTCCATTTCCGCCATTGTTCCTATTACCAGCACCGTTGCGGTTTCCATTCCCGTTCCTTCCTTTTCCCCAACAATCCTCCGTATGGTGACCCAGTTTTCCACACTTGTCGCATTTTGGAATGCGACAAACTCCTTCATGATGACGCTTGCACTAGTTGCAGGTGGGCAGAGTGCCCAGGTACCTTTTGGCAGGAGCGTCATTCATGGTTGCAAGAGTTTTCACCTCCTGAGGCGGGTTAGGGTCTCGCTTCTTATTGTTGGAACCCTTATTGTTACGTGTTGCTTGATTCAGGTTCGCGTGCTTTCTTTTCTTGTCACCACTCGACTCAGCATGCGTCTCGGTCTTTTCAGTTGGGTTCAGTGATAACTTCTTCATGCGAACAGCATCTTCAGTAAGGCTGACAGCCAGAGTTACAGCCTCAGTAATCGTTTGAGGTTTGACCGAAGTTACCATGCTGCGAAATTCTGAGGCCAATCCCCAAATATAGCATTCAACGCGCTTAAATTCGGGAGTCACCATGTAGGGGATCACTCTCGACAAATCGTGGAACCTTCGAGTATACCCAGTAATGTCAGCACCTTCCATGGTCAAGTGCCAGAACTCGGTCTCCAACCTTTGGAGTTCAGCACGTGAGCAATGCTTTTCTCTCATACGTTCCTTCAGCTCATCCCACGTCATGCCGTACGCAGCATCATCACCCAGAGTCTGGACTTGCAAATTCCACCAAATCAAAGCTTCATCAACAAACAACCCAGTAGCAAAAGTGACTTGTTGATCCGTGGTACACTTGCTTATGCGGATAGTGGCATCAGTCTTCTTCGTCCAGTGTACAAAAGCCACTGCACCTCCAGTGCCATCGTAGTTTAGTGGCTTGCAGTCGAGAAACTGCTTGAAGGTGCAGCCTTGAGCTGTGTTTCCTCCAGATGTATCTCCCTGCCCATTACGTCTAGCATTGCTTGGTCCTCCACTTTGTTCGGTGGGGTTCGCCTCGTATTGAGTGATAGCTGCGGAGATCCTTTCTTCCAATAGGGCGTTCAGTTCCTCAGTGGTCCTCGGCAGAAGAGGAGGAGGGGGTTGGTCGGAACCTTGATTGGTCACAGCTCTTCTAGGTGCCATGTTCTGTCAGAACATAACACAACAGGGTTAGACATTTGTTTAATATCATCATACGAGACAGTAGTAGTATATATACACAGGCATATACCACATAAGTGACATCAAACAATCCGCCAAATGTATAAATTAATTCATACAGCAACAAGCATGCATAAATAGATAAATAATGGTGCGTCATAAGATATTCACCGATGTCTTCGCACATATCAAGGTAACTTGTTACGTCATTGTTTGCAAGGTAAGCAAAATGCATAAGGGTTACATCTCCCCAAGGTATAAGTTTAATATATGTAAAGGACAAATATCTTACTTCACATTGGCGGTTCATGTCTTTATACCCTAAATTATTACTCCAAAAGAGTATTTAATAGGCTGGGGGAGGGGTGTTTACGTTTGACCTTTTTTTGTATTGAAGGAATCTTGTTTGATACGTGGCAAGACTTGTGTGGTTTCTGTGCACTGAATTCCATAATTATGTATGCATCCATAATTACGTAAGTCCTTGCACAGTCCGCACAGTTCGTTTCATCGTCGGATCACTTCCTTCAGATAGGCCACTGTTTTCAGGTAAAGTCACGAGTACCTGAGATATTCTATTTCTAGCATATGTATATATCAATTATTACACATAGTTGCAAGTAATTTCTAGTCAAAGACAAGTGCTACTCCAGTGCACCCTAAGTCTCGTAGTGTCTTTTCTTGACTCTTTGTAAACAGTTTTAGGTAGTGAATGTCGCGGAAGGTTTTATGCAATGAAAACTCTTTGAAAAATTGTTTTCGTGAAAGGATCCTAGAGATTGTAGTCTAGACTCGAGAAGGAATCCTGGTTCACTACAATCGCAGCTCTGATACCAATCTGTCACACCCCTTTCTAAGGCGGAAGCACGAGGTGTGATCATGAAAGGTTCTCATTGCATACGAATGGTAAACATACTACATGCTCGTAAAAATAACTTCAAATGCCAATAACATTACATAACTGAAAACATAGGTTAAGTGTTTACATCACAAGACAACATTTTGTTTGATAAGTTTACAACTTTATTCAAAGATAAACGTAAACAACATCCAATAGCATGAGTAAGGTCGCGCGCACATCCACTTTAGTTACCTGAAATACATGTGAGTTTTTGGAAAAACGTCAACATAATGTTGGTGTGAATTCATGCAGTTTTTGTATTGAACGTTTGTATACTTTGTATGAAAACATGGTATGTAATTTGTATAAATCAAGTATTTCTGTATGTATCGAGATTGTTAATGGGTTGCAAGGCTATTAACATGTGACACGACATAGGAAGCATCCAAACCATAGGCATTTTTCTAGTTGTCGATTCACGACGGAGACACAAAAGCACTGCTTGGTACTAGTTATCACCAAGAGTGTGGCTGCCCGAAAACCCATTAGATCTAACCTTTTGTTCTGCGGTCTTAGTATGTACACAATTAATGGTGCTTCTGGTACCCTATTCGTGACACGATTTCAAGTATAATTCCTTAGTTCTTGTATCCATCATACCATAACTAATGTATTTTCCCCAAGTTTAAAAAGTATGTAAAAGATTAAAAGTGGGGACATAAACTCACTTTTCTGTAATCATTTAGTAACATGTACTTCACCCCCGAAGTTATAAAACTGAAAACAGTTAAAAGAAAAGGGGGAACATGAACTCACAACTTTGCGTTTCTTGCGTCGTAAACTTCACCGGGTTTGCTTATATAGCGTCGTGACCTATACGTGTTTTATTAACGTTAGTCACTAGACTTGTATCGCACAAGTACAAGTCACCATCTTTTATGTATTTGTTCTTTGTCGTTAAAAATAATTTATATTTTTAACTATGTATCTTACTTATATTATTTTCTCACAAATAAATATAAGTATCTTGTATTTTTCACCCGAGTTATGTATTTTCGTCCAAAACTTCATTTTTGTTCGTAACTCGTCTAAGTTACATAATCTATTAAGAAATATAGTTTCATAAATATATTCTCTTGTATTTGTCTAAGCATGTTGTATGTGTATTCTTGTATTTTCACTCCTTAGGAGTACTTAGTGTATTTTCAAGTCCTAATACACTATTTACATATGATACATACTACATACACTTAGCACAAAATTTGGTGATCAAGAAATATATATATTTTTCCTCAAAAATATACATACTTAATATCAATTTTTATCTTGAAGAAATCATCATTTCTTAACTTGGAGTTTGCATAAAAATTAGGGAAACCTTGGTAAATATTTTTAGGTGAATTTTTAGGGAATAAGTTTCACCAAAACTTATATTTTTCTAAGTGTCAAAATTTATAGAAATTTTGACATGGTTTCCCCTAAAAATGGAGGTTTCCCATGTTTTCAAAACATATGTTTATTTTCTTTTAAAATCATCACAACAATCATCAACTCATTTAACACTTACCGAGTGTCAAAATCAAGTAAATTACACTACATCGTGAATTTGAAGTTTTGTAAAAAACTTGTAGTAACTTACCATGTTATTTAGTAGGTTTAGCTACCCTTAAAAACATGGTTATTTGTTTGTAAATCACATTCTTGAAATATTTAGTCATTTACAACTTGTAAGATGGTTTTTTTTTTTCTAAAAATATTTCTTTTGTATTTTTCTTGTTACAATCATGTTCCTAGTCTTGTTTAAACACTAAAAATATTATTAGCTTACTTAGAAACCATGACTTTGTAAATCTCATAAATAAACTTGGTTTCTTGAGAAAATTATTTTTGTAATCATCTAGTTACAAGATTTGTATTTTGTTTAAATCACCTTTTCATATGAAAACCAATTTCATCATTCAAGTTCATGAAGACATAAAGCATGAAGATCTTGGTCTTTCACAAGATCACCACTTTAACTTACTAGATCATGTGTTTAATCACAATCTAGTAGGTTTCTTATGATGTCTAACATCACTAACACAAATCATCATTCATCAAGAAGCAAATCATCATCATTTACATGTATTCTTATGTATTTAAGCTTATGTTAAAGTATCATGATCATGTTCTTTTGTGTTCTTGTGATTAACAATATTCATCATCTTTTAACCATCAAAATATGAAGTAACAACAAGTGATAAGAAGCTTACAACTAGCACAAGGGCTAGGGAAGAACACAAGATGTTGAAGATGGCAAATGTGATGGTTAAAAGCAAATGGAGAAGGTTCTTCAAGATCCACAAGCTCTAAACCTCCTTAAACACCTTCTTGCACCTTGTGACTAACTTGGAATGGACTGAAGTTGGATGAAAATGGTGGATGTATGGTGGGTGTGGGTGAGCCGAGAATAAGGGGGAGAAGAAGGAGGTTGTGGTGTGATGAAGATGAAGTGGTTATACTTATAGTTCACACAAGATCTAAATAAGATCACATAATATCTAAATCATATCTAGTGTATCAAAGTGAATCCAAGAAGATCAAGAAAGATCATGTAGGATCTTGGAAATATTTTGGTGGGGTCACCCTTATTGTGACCATGAACAATATAGGGGGGCAAAGTGTAAATTCAAATCCCTAGTTACATAATTAAGTTAGTTTTCAAGTGTAAAGTTTAGGGATTTAATGTGTTATTATGTTATAAGGGGTGTTATGGTGTTCGGGGACCATAACTAGTTCAGAAATACTAAAACAGTGTTTCTAGTAAAATTTTGATGTTCCGGGTAATGTCCGGTACCAGTTCATTAAAGTGCTAAATTGCATCGTTTAGTGTCCTTTATGTACCCTTTTGTGACCCTTTTAATTCCCAACACTTAGGAGGGTATTCTGGATAATAAAACATGAATTCTGTATGATATTTATGTGTCAAAAAGCTGATTATAGCTAATTTGTGCAGAATTCTGCATTTAAATTGCGTTTCGGGTGCTTTTTAGTGCATATTCTAGCTTCCGGAAAGTCTATATGTTAACCCTTGTATATATTCTTTAGGTTTTAATGTATTTTTTACGTTGGACCTACCCCTAGGCCCCAATTCTAATGTCTGACTGCTTTCTGTAGAATTGTTGAGACGATGTGTCTTACCTGTGAGTTTACTAGTATTTCTGACGCAACGCTATCATTAATGCATAAAGCAATATTTGTAGTATAAAACATGCATGAATTCACAAGTATAGCATGTAATCAAACAATGTTGACATTTAAGCACATAACTGCGTATATTTAATATTAATTAAATTGTACGGAAATTACCGGTTTTGTGCCCGTTGTCACATGTGGCATGATCTTGTGCTTCATGAAATACTATAAATAGCAAGGCCTTCTTGCTTAAATCCTTGCTCATTAGCTCTTTCTCATCTAAATCACTCTAAGTGGAGTTGCTACCATCATTGGATGCCTCCCATCTGAGTAATCTTCATCCTAGAACACAAGTAAGTGTTCTTCCTAGTCTTGTTTATTTATTTTAGCTGATTCAAGCTAAAAGTCAAAAAGTTTAACTTACTGTTTAACTTTCGGGTTTGACCATAAATTGGTCAAGTCAAAGTTCAATTGAACTTTGCAACGTGATCGTAATCACGATGGTTATAATCCCTTGCGATTATACCTACTGATTACCACGTTTACTAGTCGAAGTGACGAGTCAAAGTTCCAGTCAAAATGCACGTTTATGTGCATTTTACAACGAAAATATTTTCGGGTATCAAAACACTTTATACCAAATTAATTTTCCAACTTAGTTAAACATGTTTTGACATGTTTAACTCGTCA
Organism: Helianthus tuberosus; assembly: GCA_030545235.1. Lineage (NCBI taxonomy): Eukaryota > Viridiplantae > Streptophyta > Magnoliopsida > Asterales > Asteraceae > Helianthus > Helianthus tuberosus. Next base: position 12,255,936 of record CM060420.1, read on the forward strand.
CTTCTAGTTTAGTGCTTATTTAGGGTCGTAAGTCGAGCGGTTTGACCACCGCTTTGACTTTCGAATCCGACCTATTTGGTCGATCTTAGGATCCGACAAAACACATATTTGTGACCATTGTTGTATAGGGAATAACCTCCTGAGGTTATACCTTATGGTCACTTCGTTTGGTCAGTTATATGATAAGTCGTTATTATGCTCTATAAAAATGACTAAAATGCCCTTTTTGTGCATAAATTCATTTTAAGCATATGTGACCAAACTTTTGACACCTAAGCTGATATAATAACATTTTCAAACATATATGGGCATATAAGACTTATCATAGCTAATATCTAACCATCCGAACGCGTTTTTAAGCAAATGACACATTAAAGTAGCGTAAACTACCTTAACGGGTCATAACAGGTCAAAAGCACTTAGGATTACTTTCAAATCAGAATGTAGACTTTGTTAAACCATTTCATATGAGTTCCAACACTCATTTGGTTTACAAGACTTCATTCTATCCGATTCCTCTGATTATGTACCGTTACTTTAACATAGTTACGCGATGTTAGGGCACATTAGGACACGTTTGAAGCTTTGTTATCTCATTTGATTCGAGGACTCTTTGCAATCCCAAATGAGTACATAGTCCCCTCTTTTATGCTTTCAAATGTTTTGTGGTGATTTATATGTGCCTATTCACTATATTCATGATTTCAAGCTATATGATTTCACATGCATAGTACTTATCTTTGACGAATTGAAACTGTTAGTTGTGGCTTAAATATTGATTTTCAAAGTTTGTAAGACTATTGTTGGTGCGTATTTATATACTTATACATTCATTAACAATGATCAAGCCGATTGGTAGTACGATATAGCGCTATAGGACTTGACACCCCATTCCGGTTGTACGGAATGTCAAATACCAAAGTTTAAACCAAATAGATTTTGCCTTCATGGTAAATCTATAGTCACCAAAGTGTAGTTTGATACACTAGGTTTGAATGTATTGCCAAACGTCCACAATGTGTATTACAAAGGTTTTCTAATTAAGCCATAAAAACTTATCTTTTGTTGATTTCCTAAACCAAAGCATAGTTTGATATGCTATTTTTAAACTAAAGTGTTTGATATACTACCAAATCACAATTTAAGTATATTTCGATATACTTCCAAAGCATGGTTTGATATGCTCCCAATGTGATATTGTTTACTAAAGTATAGTTCGATATACTACCAAATCACGATTTAAGTATATTTCGATATACTTCCAAAGCATAGTTTGATATGCTCCCAATGTGATATTGTTTACTAAAGTATAGTTTGATATACTACCGACTCTGTTATTTCCTAAACCAAATTATATTTTGATATACTACTAAAGCATAGTTTGATACGCTATTTTCAAACAAAAGCATAGTTTAATATGTTATTTTTAAGCCAAAGTATAGTTTGATATACTACCGATGCTTTCATTCCTAAACCAATGTATATTTTTGATATACTACCAAATCTATTATTTCATTAACCAAAGTATATTTTGATATACTACTAATTCAACTATTTCAAAACTAAAGTATATTTTGATATACTACTTATCCTATTATTTCATTAACCAAAGTATATTTTGATATACTACTAATTCAACTATTTCAAAACTAAAGTATATTTTGATATACTACTTATCCTATTATTTCAAAACCAAAGTATATTTTGTATATACTACAAACCTTTTTATCAAAACAAAGTATTTTAGAAACCAAGCTTTTATCAAGGATTCATGGCTATTTTTGTAAACATATAATCTTTTCTTATATTATCCAAAGTCGTGAATCTAATTCACAAAACTTATGTTACTCACAGACATTTTTATGCTGACGTTTTATTTTCACATATGTTTTAGGTTCTATTATGTGATGATTGATGCATGCTACACATAGGATGGACTCGTGCCTTAGTGACTTTAAAACTTGAAAGACAATTGTTTGTATTTATTTGGTATGTATCAAAACAATGAGTCTATTAATGATGTAAAACAAAACTTCAATTACCATGTGTTGTGAAACAAGGATTCTGTGACATGACTCCCCGACGTTTCCGTCGCGGTTTGTTGTATTACGCGGTCCGGGTGTTACAACCTGGGCCGACATCAGTCTATGCCGTAGCTTGAACCTCATCACCGACTGCAACAATGGGCTCTTGCGCTTTAAAGATAACAAAGGAAAAGTTTGGAGCCTGAATGATCTGGATCAAGTCCTTGTAATAGAAGACGACCCCAACCGTCCTCCACGATACTCCTACGAGTTCACTCCGGGATCTTCCTCCCAAGGGGGAAGTGACTTTCCTAACATGCATAACTTGTATAATATCATGCAGGAAACGCTTCAAGTATCCTGAAACGCCTTCAACTTGGGACAAAACACGAACACCCGAGTCGGTGGCATGGAGAGGAAGATTGCCACCATGCAATCCGACGTTACCTACATTCGGGAGCATATGGCGTACCGGAATGATGAGGAGGGTGAGGACATGGACTCGGATTAGGCGATGATGGCAAAGGTGGTGGCATGGTGGCAACATGACAAGTTAACTCTTTCCTCCCTTTGAACAATGATGATGATTGTGGGCTGCGACCCATTTGAACAATTTACTCTTTAAACAATTTACTTGTCTACATTTTATTTTTATGTTTGTTGATGGATGATTAAACTTAAACAATCATAATTTAGGATTTTTATTTTTCTTGTTAGATTGTTGTTGTGTTAATAAGCTTATAGGTACCTTGTGCTGCTTGGATCCACTAAGCATACGACACCCTGGACCCAAAACAGGAAGCCCGACACCTTAACCACCTTTTTTCTACAACAAACAGTAGCTCTACACGAGGACGTGTCTCCCATACACAACCCCGTGCCTCTTCGTCGCTGAAACATTTTTCTTCTGGACTTGCCACACGGGGTCGTGCTTCTCAGACATGCCCCGTGTCAACCTTCTGTAAGTTTTTACTAAAAACATGATACTGGCACTTTTTACACGGGGACGTGTCTCTAAGACATGCCCTCGTGTCCAGTGCCTGACTTTTGAAAAAAAAAATTGTTGTTTTTAACCCACATTTACTCAAATCTAACCCATTCTGGACGCATTAAGGACAATGTGTAATTTAAGTGTGGAGGGAACTTGAATTTGTTTGTCCTAAAACAAGCCTTACACAAAACTCTATTTGGAACCGCTAAAACACCCCAAATCTTTTTCAAAATATTTTTTAGTTTGTTTTGTCTTGTTTTTAGTTTAAGTTAGAAAACCAAGTTCTAAAAGTTCAAGTTTTTTTACAACCGATAGCATCGTGATAAAAAGAACCATATAAAAAAGTTTATGAAAAGGCATGATAATCTCTTTTAAAATTTGATTATATATATTATCTTCACACTTTTACCCTTTTCCCACAAATTGTGTGTTTTGAGCCTTTACCAAGCATTTAATATCATATCTTTGCTACATGCTCACTTTTCATTTCTTTTGTGAATAGCCCGTACGGTTCTTACAAATCTAGAACTTGACAAGACAATACATTCTCGGTCCTTACCGACTAATCCAAGTAAGTAATTGATTGAGGCATTAGAACTATAAACCATTTTTTTCTTTTTCAACCTTATTTTCTCTTTATCTCCCCACCAAAAACAAAAATTTCCCCTAGTCAACCCTTTTGAGCCTAAACCTTTCGTTTCAAACCCGCAAAATACAATTTTGCGTAAAACACCCATCACCAAAAACCTTTTTTATTTTTACACCCCTTTATTTTAGTAAAATCGGTTCTTTTGAAATACACAAAAATATGTTACTTAGCTATATTGTGAATATTTATTCTATCGAAAAAAAAATTAGTTGCTTGAAATAAAATAAGCAGATTTTTTTTGCTTATAAACCTTTAGTTCATACCTAAGTTACAAATAAATAAATTTTACAAAAGAAAACCGACATTTTACGCCTTTAGCCACTTTTCAAATAAAACTACCCTAACCAAAACTACCCTTAAAAGTTCTCTTGATATTTACAAAGATTATGTTAAAAAGAAGTAGGTTTGGTTACTTGTCAAGCATATGGTAGGAGTAGGTTCCATACCAGGATCGAGCGTTTCACTTATACATTTTCGGCCGAGCGTTGAGTGATCACTTGTGAGGTGTGTGAATTTGTATATAGCTAAATTGAATTTTAAAAAGGCATGTTATGCCCAAAAATATTTATTTTTCTTAAAAAGAATGTCGAAAAGGATTCTAAATAAAATAAAATCAAGAATAAAAATAACTTGGATTCCCGACTACAACAAGACCCAAAAACTTCTTCTCTACCAATTCCATTTGGTGTGTAAGCAAAATTAAAGAGTTTTGCTTGGGAACAAGAAAAGATTCAACTGTGGAAGTATTTGATATGCACCAAATGCAACAAATAAATTATATCAAATAAGGTATAAAATAAACCCTTTTTAGTACTAATGTTGGAAAAAGTGTTTTTCTTTGTATACCTTTGATTTTCAGGATTAAAAGAGCTTACATGTACAAAAGGAACAAATTAACGGCAAAAACCAGCATAAATACAAAAGAAGGGAAGTTGATACATCATACCGACCCTCCGAGCTTCACACCAAGACCAAAAACAACGAATCAGAAGACAAGCACGAGGCTATGCCACCAAGGAATAAGGGCGTGCCCCACTCAAGATTCCAGAAAGAAAAAGATAAACAGAAGCAAACAAGAGACACGAGGCCATGTCCCATGGACACGGGCCGTGGTCAACTCACAGATATGCAAATCTTGGATAGTACAACAAGTACAATGGCCACGAGGCCGTGCAAGCATCCGGACTGACACAACTCATTAAATGAAGACAAAGAAGAAGGAGGCACGAGGCCGTGTAAACTATCTGTTTACAACTATAAATAGGGGTGTTTGGTTCAATTGCAATCCATCCCTTGGCAAATCACTTCTCTCACATTTGCCACCATTATATCACCACTATTATCCACCACAACCATTAGAGTTTTGAGTATGTAGTAGTCTCGGGATCTAAGATCGATTGTAAGTGTAACACCTGTGCCTCCACGGCCATCAAACAAATACCAAACCAATGAAATATTATATTTCATACTTGGGATTTGTAAAAATATGTGTATCATTTGCACATATCAATTCTTGTTCAATTTCAAACTCTAAATCGCTTTCTGGAAGGTTATACGCGCACCGATGCGTAAATATAACCAGTTTAAAGCAACAAACACTCCGGAATAGTGACATTGGCTTAACATACCTTAAATAACCTTTACATAACTTAGAAATAAGTTTTGAAGGCTTTGGTATGGCAAAATCAAGTTAAATCGCTTACAGGGACTAAAGTTGACAAACTGCGAAAGTATGCCAATTTGAACTGTAACAGACAATCCGGAACATGACCATAAGTTAAACACACCTTAAATATCCTTTATATAGCTTATAAATAGGCTTTGAGGGGTTCGGTGTGCTAAAATAAACTTTTGGGTCATTCAGGGACTAAAAGTGTCAAAAAGTGCACAAGTTTGCATTTTCGCGCATAACTTACGTTCTGAATGCATCCGGACACCCAAAAATTTATGTAAGCATGACTACATTATATTTTAGTGTTCGCCTTAAGAAAAATCCATTCGTTGCGTCATTTGGATCGTTTTTCGCGCTTATGCGCATTCCGTCGTAATTAAGCGAACATCGCGTTCGTACGACCAAACGAACCATCATCCGACATATTTTTGAACATGTTTCAAGTCCACAATGTTTAGGCATCATTTTAGGGCCTTAAAGTTGGCTTTACGGGCCTTAGAAGTGTCGGAAATGGCCTTAAACACGTGCAGGGACCTAAACTGTCATTTCTGAAACATATGTGCAGATCAGAGGCCCCAAGCGGCCCGCATTGTGTTTGCCTAAATCTAAAGCGGGCCGCATTAGCCCTTTTGACCAGATTCAATGTTTGTTTTGCAACTTGCAACTGAATTGATTCGTGTCCACACGTTTCCTATCGTCTAGTCAGCGGATAAGAACAACATTTTAGCCACCACAACATTGTGACAAGTGTACGGCCTTGATCGTTTCCCCTTTTCCAAGAAACGATCCTAACGGTTACCCGAAAACTATATATACCCCATACCCCCCATTGCTATTCTTACAAGAATTCTGATTTTGAGAGCTCTAAGTTGAAACCATTGTTTCATACCTGAGTTCTTGAAGTCGGGATTAGCATTCGGGGACCCTGGGTAAGTATTCTTTCGTTCTTTTCCTTATTTTACTGCTTTTCGAGTCAGAAAGTCAAACTTTGTTTGACTTTCAGCGTTGACCAGTAATGGTCAATGCGAAGTTCGTTTGAACTTCGCAACGTGAGTGTAATCACGTTGGTCATAGTCCCTTGGGACTATGCCCACTGATTACCACGTTGTCTAGAGTCGTAGGGTAGGCGATCTAATAAATCGCCTATACCTTCGAACTCGACCCATTTGGTCGATCATTAGGATCCGACCAAATACATTAGGTGACCATAGTGTAGGGAATAACCTTCCGAGGTTATACCCTATGGTCACATCGTTTAAGTAGTTGTATGATAGGTAGTTTATATGCCTTAGGTAAATTACCAGAATACCCTTTTCATGTATAATTGGTAATTAAGCATATGTAACCTAAACTTTTGCCACATAACTGATTATGTAACATGTTTAGGCATATAACACTTGTCATAGGACTAGTTAGGCGTTCCGAACGCGTTTTACGCGAACGACGCGTTAAAGTAGCATAAGCTTCCTAAACGGGTCGTAATGGGTCGATAAGACTTAGGTTAAGTTTCATTTAGTATGTAGGCTTTGTTAAACCATATCATATGAGTTCCTACACTCATTTGGTTTACAAACCCTAATACTACCCAATCTTCCGATTTAGGTCCGGTTAATTAACATAGTTACCTATATTAGGTGCCGTTTGATTTCCGTGATCTCTAGCATTGTTTGGTTGTTACTCAAGGACTACTGAGCATTCTCAAGTGAGTACATAGACCCCTCTTTTACTGTTTTCCAAACTGTTTTGGGGTGAAACACATGTGCCTACTTGTTACTTTCATGTTTTCCTGTTTTCACATCATATACTGGTTATGTTCATTAGTACACTATTAGTACATTGATTTACATGACTTTTCTACTTTGTATGTTAACTTAGCATACTTAGTACATTTCTGTTGCATATGTTTACTCAGCATATGGACACATTGTTTTACATTGCATTTCTGTTGCATATGTTTACTCAGCATATGGACACATTGTTTTACATTGCATTTCTGTTGCATATGTTTACTCAGCATATGGACACATTGTTTTACAGCTCTACCTTGTATGTTTACTCTAGCATACTAGGTACATTATCTTCATAAAACATGCTTACATTTTGGTATGACATTTGGTTTGTTTAAATGAGACAATGTACATTCATTAACACCGATCACGCCGCTCGGTAGTAGGTAGTGGTACCATAGGACTTGACAAATCCCATTCCTGAAATCTCGGGTTTGTTTGGACGTAAGGAATGACCGAATCCGAATACATATTCTCTTGATAACTCACTTTTACATAGTTATCCGTCTGTCTCAAGGCTTGGATGTATGAATTTTCACAATACCGCATAAATGTTCATATTCAGTATAGCATGCATATATCTTACAAAACATAACTTTGATTTAAACCAAGTTTTACTTCAATACTTTGTTTTGTACATTTTACTTATGGTTTAAGTAGTCTTAATTTTACTTACCATACATATCATTTTGGTTATACATTACTTGACTACTTTTGGACTATCAACATTTGACATTGGTTTTACATTACATGATTTACATTAGACATGAACATTTTACATCTTGATGGTTTGGGTTGATTATGTGATTAAGTAACGATGCGTGTGTAATATGATACAAGCATGGTGGATACGCCGCTGGTACTTCCTATATATAAGTGTTTGTATGGTATTACATATTGTAGCGTTATTTGAATCATTTCAGTTTGATACATATAACATTTTATACAAATAACATACTTATCACAAGACATTGTTTTACAAAACAACTTATCTTTTACAAACTCATTTAACTTGGTTATTCATTTAACTATACATTATTCACTTATTTATACCTATCATCTGAACTCATTGTTTTTCAAATGATTTACAAAACAAAGCAAATAACAAGGTTTATGACTAAACATTTTCTCAAACATAAGTCATGAAACCTATTTTCACAAAACCTATGTATCTCACCGGCATTTTTATGCTGACGTACCATATTTTCACATGTGTTTTTCAGGAACTGCCGCATAAGATGATCAAGATACACATAGACAGACTTGGGCTTTAGTGACAATAAAAGATGCAAGACTAGTTAATTATGTTGTATTTCTTTGTTTGTTAGACATTGTAACACTTTTAATCAATAAAACGAAACTTTAATTTTCCATGGTTGTGAAACATAAATTCTGTTGCAACACGCCCCGATGTTTCCGCCGCGATTTGTATGTTCTACGCGGTCGGGGTGTGACAGAAAAGATGGTATCAGAGCCAATGGTTATAGGGAATTAGGTTATTAGTAATGCTTTGACCTAGACTATAACCTTTCTAGGACCCTAACGCGAGTTTACTTGCGTTTAGTCATAAAACAATACTGTCACCTATCCTTAGGCGACGACCACAACAAGAACATAAATTTCAAAACCGCTTTGAAAACTAATCATATGTTCTAGGATGATTGATTACTAGGTTTTGAACCCTCTATTGTAAGGTTTTGAACTCTCTGTTATATGGTTTTGAATCCCTTTGAGTTTTCAAAATCTCATCAAGGTTTTGGGTTTTAAATAATGTGAACACGTGCAAACTGGAAGGGTGAATGCCTGTATTCTGGGTTTTCTGTCTAGGCAAGCACTTCGTATACATCTCATCAGACGCGAGACCAGTTGTGCTTACCTGGGAATTCTCGGGATGAGTGTTCACTTATAGGCGAGCATGTCTTCAGTGATACATTAATAAGACCTGTTTACCTTGATTAGTCACCGTCTCATTTGTTTGCCTTAGGTAACAAACAAATGATCGCAATTTTCATGCGTTATCATTCTGTTTTGATTGTCCAATAACCTTTCACCTGTTTCTCCCTATGCCTTTCTTTTCCTTCAAGAATGTCTCTTCATCACGATGACGCCCAGATATCCAAGCAGACTGCCAAATTTACCCAACGAATAGGCGAAGTAGTCCTGAAGGCTGTTGAATTGGCTACTGCCATGTATCGTCTCCAGGATGAAGCCACACAAGGGTCACCAAGACAGGCAGGACCTAGTCAGGCGACAACACCATCAGCCAATAAACCAATCGAGGAATCAAAGACCATGGATGAACGATCGCCTAAGAAGTCAAAGAAGCGAAAGGCTTCTCAGAACTTCGCCATGGTCGCTCACAATGGTCAAATCATCCCCAACCAACCAACTCAATCCCCTGCTAGGAAGCCATACAATGGAACTGCACCCTTGTGCAACCAATGTAGCCTCCATCATCACCCTAGTATGAGGTGCCGCAAATGCCAGATTTGTGGACTTATAGATCATACAGCAAGGGTTTGCCCAACTGCAGCTGTACCAAATCAAGCTGGCGACAATCCTGCTCAAGCTCGTTTCTCACGAGGGTCTTGCTACAACTGTGGCGAGATGGGCCATTTCCTAAGGGATTGCCCGAAGCTTGCTAATGCAAATCCAACCCTCGGATGAGCATTTGGCTGAACAAAGGATGTTGCTGTCTTATGCCTTTGTTTCTTTTGTTTTCGTGTAATGTGAAACAATCTGTTTTGTTTATAAATAAATCGTTGTTCACAAATTCTGATATACAAGTATAGTTACATGTGTGTATGATTTTCCTATGATACCTACATCAAGGAACTATGTTCCTTACAAACTACTCTTGTGATTCTCACTTTCAAGTGATCGCTCATAATTTCCTCGAAAGATCTAAGTACTCGTTTCATTCTAAGAAACGAAGTACAGGAAATAAAGTGAAATTATGAGTAATCGTGCTTTTTTTCACATCAGTACCTTTAAATCCTTGGTTAGATAACTAAGGGTATTTTCAAATCTCATACCCATTACGTTTTGATTTTTCAACATACACAGTACCGGTATTTCAAAACAATCTTCATGATCTCAAAACATTTCGTATAGTTTGAAAACAATTTTTCTAGATGCACTGTCTATGTTATTTCAAAAACATTGGCCATGTTATCAAAACCAACCTTGCTAATTTCAAAATATTTCATATAGTCTGAAGACAATATTAACACAATACATTTTCTGATCAAGTGCATGATTTCGAAAAGCATCATTCATGTCTTTCAAAAACCTTATACATAATTTCAAAATTCATCTCACATGATTTTAAAACATTTTTATAAATATACCTATATAATACACCTACTTTATGATTTCCAAAAAGTATTATATATAAGGTTTCAAAAACATTTTTTTTCCCCATGCATAGTCTTCCAAATATATTTTCCTCACACACTTACTTAACCTTCAAATTCTGCTTCATATGTCGCCTTGACATATCTAGCATCTCAACCTCATAAGCATTTTACTTCATGTTTGGACTTAAGCACATCCCGTGCAAGAATTCAAAGCATCTTCAACTTCAACAATCCATATGGGATCTTTTTATCTCCATAATTAGACCCTTGTGGATGATCATGATTCAAATCAGAGTCCTTAATTGGATTCTTTATGTACCTTAATTCGAACATTTCGAGTTCTAGTAATCGAAATCGAATTTTCTTTTTGAATCTTTCTATCTTTATAGTTGGATTCTCGAAAATGTTTAAAGTACCAAATGAAATCCACAAGATGGATTCCTAGTGTGCTTTAAATACATGTACTCTGTTAGCAGAACAAACTTCTAGTTAGCAATTTTGTGGTTATGTGACTATGTGTTTATTCATCTTATGTTTTCTTTCATGCATTTTTGTGTTTTTAATACTCTGGATATTCGTTATCCAAATCCTCGCAGGATCTTTCATATCTTCATATGAGAGATTCGTAGCAGGATATTCAAAGGTACTACCTTAAATCCTTAATGGGCTTCTATGTAATAGTTAAGACCCTTGGATTTATATAGTACCACTCCAGACCCTTTTTAGTGGTCTAGTCTAAAGGATTGATTCACAATTTGGTTAAAGAATGACATCTAGTGATGTAGCTGGACAGACTCCTTGATAGTCTATTTAGATCATTTATTGATCTAGTCTACGGGACTCTATGGCGGTCTAGTCACACTCATCACAGGATTGTTCATTTGGTTTTACCCTACGCATTATAAAATAGACTGTGTGAACTGTGCAAGGAATTGTCTAATTATGGAGGCCTACATAATTATGAAATTTAGTGCATAGAAACCCAGTAAGGTTTATTATGTGTAAGAACCGATAGTGACAAAAATAACAAAATGAGAACGATGTAATGGAGGTACGGTGGACGCACCAATGACGCTTCATATACTTGTATATAAGTGTCTCTCTTACATTGCAAACATAATGTTATTAAGGTTACTAGAAGTTCAAGAACCCTAACCAATGTTGTTTGATCTTTTCAACTTCATGTTTTAAACTCTCACAAGTTTCCTCTAAATAAATTTCGGGACGAAATTTCCTAAAGTAGGGGAGACTGTAACACCTGTGCCTCCACGGCCATCAAACAAATACCAAACCAATGAAATATTATATTTCATACTTGGGATTTGTAAAAATATGTGTATCATTTGCACATATCAATTCTTGTTCAATTTCAAACTCTAAATCGCTTTCTGGAAGGTTATACGCGCACCGATGCGTAAATATAACCAGTTTAAAGCAACAAACACTCCGGAATAGTGACATTGGCTTAACATACCTTAAATAACCTTTACATAACTTAGAAATAAGTTTTGAAGGCTTTGGTATGGCAAAATCAAGTTAAATCGCTTACAGGGACTAAAGTTGACAAACTGCGAAAGTATGCCAATTTGAACTGTAACAGACAATCCGGAACATGACCATAAGTTAAACACACCTTAAATATCCTTTATATAGCTTATAAATAGGCTTTGAGGGGTTCGGTGTGCTAAAATAAACTTTTGGGTCATTCAGGGACTAAAAGTGTCAAAAAGTGCACAAGTTTGCATTTTCGCGCATAACTTACGTTCTGAATGCATCCGGACACCCAAAAATTTATGTAAGCATGACTACATTATATTTTAGTGTTCGCCTTAAGAAAAATCCATTCGTTGCGTCATTTGGATCGTTTTTCGCGCTTATGCGCATTCCGTCGTAATTAAGCGAACATCGCGTTCGTACGACCAAACGAACCATCATCCGACATATTTTTGAACATGTTTCAAGTCCACAATGTTTAGGCATCATTTTAGGGCCTTAAAGTTGGCTTTACGGGCCTTAGAAGTGTCGGAAATGGCCTTAAACACGTGCAGGGACCTAAACTGTCATTTCTGAAACATATGTGCAGATCAGAGGCCCCAAGCGGCCCGCATTGTGTTTGCCTAAATCTAAAGCGGGCCGCATTAGCCCTTCTGACCAGATTCAATGTTTGTTTTGCAACTTGCAACTGAATTGATTCGTGTCCACACGTTTCCTATCGTCTAGTCAGCGGATAAGAACAACATTTTAGCCACCACAACATTGTGACAAGTGTACGGCCTTGATCGTTTCCCCTTTTCCAAGAAACGATCCTAACGGTTACCCGAAAACTATATATACCCCATACCCCCCATTGCTATTCTTACAAGAATTCTGATTTTGAGAGCTCTAAGTTGAAACCATTGTTTCATACCTGAGTTCTTGAAGTCGGGATTAGCATTCGGGGACCCTGGGTAAGTATTCTTTCGTTCTTTTCCTTATTTTACTGCTTTTCGAGTCAGAAAGTCAAACTTTGTTTGACTTTCAGCGTTGACCAGTAATGGTCAATGCGAAGTTCGTTTGAACTTCGCAACGTGAGTGTAATCACGTTGGTCATAGTCCCTTGGGACTATGCCCACTGATTACCACGTTGTCTAGAGTCGTAGGGTAGGCGATCTAATAAATCGCCTATACCTTCGAACTCGACCCATTTGGTCGATCATTAGGATCCGACCAAATACATTAGGTGACCATAGTGTAGGGAATAACCTTCCGAGGTTATACCCTATGGTCACATCGTTTAAGTAGTTGTATGATAGGTAGTTTATATGCCTTAGGTAAATTACCAGAATACCCTTTTCATGTATAATTGGTAATTAAGCATATGTAACCTAAACTTTTGCCACATAACTGATTATGTAACATGTTTAGGCATATAACACTTGTCATAGGACTAGTTAGGCGTTCCGAACGCGTTTTACGCGAACGACGCGTTAAAGTAGCATAAGCTTCCTAAACGGGTCGTAATGGGTCGATAAGACTTAGGTTAAGTTTCATTTAGTATGTAGGCTTTGTTAAACCATATCATATGAGTTCCTACACTCATTTGGTTTACAAACCCTAATACTACCCAATCTTCCGATTTAGGTCCGGTTAATTAACATAGTTACCTATATTAGGTGCCGTTTGATTTCCGTGATCTCTAGCATTGTTTGGTTGTTACTCAAGGACTACTGAGCATTCTCAAGTGAGTACATAGACCCCTCTTTTACTGTTTTCCAAACTGTTTTGGGGTGAAACACATGTGCCTACTTGTTACTTTCATGTTTTCCTGTTTTCACATCATATACTGGTTATGTTCATTAGTACACTATTAGTACATTGATTTACATGACTTTTCTACTTTGTATGTTAACTTAGCATACTTAGTACATTTCTGTTGCATATGTTTACTCAGCATATGGACACATTGTTTTACATTGCATTTCTGTTGCATATGTTTACTCAGCATATGGACACATTGTTTTACAGCTCTACCTTGTATGTTTACTCTAGCATACTAGGTACATTATCTTCATAAAACATGCTTACATTTTGGTATGACATTTGGTTTGTTTAAATGAGACAATGTACATTCATTAACACCGATCACGCCGCTCGGTAGTAGGTAGTGGTACCATAGGACTTGACAAATCCCATTCCTGAAATCTCGGGTTTGTTTGGACGTAAGGAATGACCGAATCCGAATACATATTCTCTTGATAACTCACTTTTACATAGTTATCCGTCTGTCTCAAGGCTTGGATGTATGAATTTTCACAATACCGCATAAATGTTCATATTCAGTATAGCATGCATATATCTTACAAAACATAACTTTGATTTAAACCAAGTTTTACTTCAATACTTTGTTTTGTACATTTTACTTATGGTTTAAGTAGTCTTAATTTTACTTACCATACATATCATTTTGGTTATACATTACTTGACTACTTTTGGACTATCAACATTTGACATTGGTTTTACATTACATGATTTACATTAGACATGAACATTTTACATCTTGATGGTTTGGGTTGATTATGTGATTAAGTAACGATGCGTGTGTAATATGATACAAGCATGGTGGATACGCCGCTGGTACTTCCTATATATAAGTGTTTGTATGGTATTACATATTGTAGCGTTATTTGAATCATTTCAGTTTGATACATATAACATTTTATACAAATAACATACTTATCACAAGACATTGTTTTACAAAACAACTTATCTTTTACAAACTCATTTAACTTGGTTATTCATTTAACTATACATTATTCACTTATTTATACCTATCATCTGAACTCATTGTTTTTCAAATGATTTACAAAACAAAGCAAATAACAAGGTTCATGACTAAACATTTTCTCAAACATAAGTCATGAAACCTATTTTCACAAAACCTATGTATCTCACCGGCATTTTTATGCTGACGTACCATATTTTCACATGTGTTTTTCAGGAACTGCCGCATAAGATGATCAAGATACACATAGACAGACTTGGGCTTTAGTGACAATAAAAGATGCAAGACTAGTTAATTATGTTGTATTTCTTTGTTTGTTAGACATTGTAACACTTTTAATCAATAAAACGAAACTTTAATTTTCCATGGTTGTGAAACATAAATTCTGTTGCAACACGCCCCGATGTTTCCGCCGCGATTTGTATGTTCTACGCGGTCGGGGTGTGACAGTAAGAGCCTTTGTCAAACTATGTCCATGTTTGGCTAATCTCTTACATCACTTGGTGAATACATATCTTTTATGTATTACTTTTTATTTCCAATCTTTGGTTAACTTTTTAACTGGGTTTGTTTTAGTGACTTTAAAATCTAGTTTTTTTTTTATATTGAAAATGAACTTGATTCTATCATCTCTTCATGTTTTTTTGATTCACTCATTCGTGTGTTTATGGTCTATATAAAGCACGTTAACTGCTTGGAAGGGTGTTAGAAGGGTGGTTTGGGTAAAGTTCTTGGCTCGTTCAATGTACAGATCCTACGAGGACTTGATTCAAGCTTATTAGGACTTCCTTTGAGACATATAGCATCAAATCGGGGGAAGTAAGAACGACTTGAATCCCTTATAAATAAACTATTATTAAAACTTTAAACCGGCCTTGCGTGATTGTATGGCCGAGGGTAGCGTTGCCTCCAAAAGAGGGACATGCCACATTTTGCATTAATAACTTACTTAATTATCTTTCAATATTCCGGCCTTGCGGGATTGTATCCATGCTGACTCAGACCAATATGGCTGAGGGTAACGTTGCCTCCAAAAGAGGGACATGCCACTATAACTAAGATAATCTCTTAAAAAACCCAAAGTGCGGAAATCATCAATGGATACATAAAAGATGAGTCGGAACCAAGTGATTCTATCTTGTCTATTTGTTTCTTTTATTACTTTAGTTTCTTTCTTTATTTTACTTATTAAAATATTTTCTCAGAATTTGGTTAGATTAGATGTTGACGATATTCCGATATTAAAAGCTCTTGTGTTCTTGGACGACCTCGGTATCTTACCATCACTATACTACGCCGACGATGGGTGCACTTGCCCTAGCGTGTTATCGAGAGTGATAGTGTTATATCGTGTTTTATAAATTTAAAGCTTGATAAACGAGTAAAAAGTAATTAAAAATATATTAGAAATCATACACACTCGCAACCACGTCAATGTCATAAGAGGAACTGGTACAAACACCAAGTTTACGGTTTCGGGGGTGGAATACAGGCGCGGTTATTATCTTCCTAATCAAATTTACCCAACCTACTCTACAATTGTTAAAACTATTATGCACTCGGCAGACGATAAAAGAAAGAAATTTGCCAAGTTTCAAGATGCGACGAGGAAAGACATTGAATGGCGTTTAGAAGTTGCGATACTGTATATATGCTTGTATCTTGCTGCATAACATGATCAAGGGCGAGCGATTTGTGAGTACGACGAAAATGTGCCTAACGAGAAGTCTGTTCCGATAAGTCTAGAACAACAAGATTTATTCGGGTTCTCGTTACGTAACAAGAACACACATATAAACCTTCAAGCGGATTTGATGGAATACATTTGGAACAACGCACAAGACGAACCCAATAACGACTAGTAGTTTTTTTTAAGTTTATGTTTTATTTTTTTGAATTTAATGTAAGCATTAATATTAATTTTAAAGTTTAAATATATTTTATTTATATATATTGCATATTACTTGCCAAAATTTAAAAAACAAAAGAGTATAAATAAAAAAAGGAGTCATCCTCCACACCATTGATCTATCCTTAGAGACCGATCCTCCTTGCATGATGATGTAGTTTAGGGATGAGCAAATTGGACCCGGTACTGGTACCGAATTTACCGAACCGGGTACATTTTCGGTACTAATTCGGTACCGAATTTTGACATTTTCGGTACCGGTATTTACCGGTTTTTACCCTCAAATACCGGTACCATACCGTACTGGGTATATTCGGTACCGGTACCCACTTTTGAGGATTTTCGATACCGGTACTTTCGGTTCCAGTACCGGTCGGTACCGAGCTATCCATAATGTAGTTACTAACGTGAAGAAGCATGTGGTTCCTACACACCTCATAGCCACCGAGTGTGTGAATAACCTATCCCATTTAAAATAGTTTATTATTATATTACACTCTAATTTCCTTCACATGCTCAAAGTTAAAATTCAATTATTTCTAAACTGTGAACCCCACTTGAGTTTGTTTGCTACCATACCATGTCTGCGCCTTCCTTCCCAATCTCCCACCTACCCACCTCTCTCACCACTTTCATTCATTCAACAACCCCAGGTACCTTTTCTTCAATCAATCTTCACAATATTTATATCTTTCTTGAATCATGAAAAACTATGCTGTTTCAGAGCAATTGTATAACTTAAAGAATCATCTTTATATAACAATTCAACATTTTTTTATTGGGTTTCAAGTTTTTTTATCTCACAAGTTAATAACTTTTGCAGAAATTGAATTGGGTGTTGCTGTTTTGAGCAAAAATGGCGGTTGCTGGTGCATTGAGTTCTGGAATTGGTGGTGTTATAAGTGAAAATAAGGCAATTAGAAAGAATCTGGTTACCCAATTGCCAATACAAAAGGTTGTTGTAAGAAATGGAATTCAAAATAGGAGATTGAGATTCAATAATGTAATTAGGGGTTGTGGGTTGATTAGTGATCAAGAGGCTTTGGATTATGATGTGGGTGCTTCAAAGTTGGAAGAAAGGTTAGCCGAAACACGCGATAGGCTCGTAAATGGTTCGGTTGTTGATCAAATGTAAGAGTTTCTAGTCATTGATCATGTGTTTTAATAATTTAATTGCTATTTTTGATG
Organism: Helianthus tuberosus; assembly: GCA_030545235.1. Lineage (NCBI taxonomy): Eukaryota > Viridiplantae > Streptophyta > Magnoliopsida > Asterales > Asteraceae > Helianthus > Helianthus tuberosus. The sequence goes on from CM060420.1 coordinate 12,273,776, forward strand.
TTGTATGAGTGATATGAAATGTGTGGTTCTGATTTTTGTTTGATTATGATTGGTTTTGGTTAGTGAATCTGTGGGAACTTCGAACGATGTTAAACGGTCTCCTAGTGTGCAAACTGAGCTTGTATTGCTTGCATTACCAGCCATTGCAGGCCAAGCTATTGAACCTTTGGCACAACTTATGGAAACGGCTTATATCGGTAGACTAGGTAAGCATTCATACCGAGCTTGTATTTCCCGTCAGTAACGACTCAAACGAATGTGATACACAGCACTAGATTCACGTATCTATTATTATTTGCATATATGTATTGTTATTTGTTTATGTAACATGTTTTCATCATAATATGCCTACTTTTACTGGTCATCTCCATGTTTTGCTTCATAAGTTGTAAATTGTGCACTCGGTTTCCGTTTAAGGTGCTTTGGAGTTGGCTTCAGCCGGTGTGTCGATATCAATTTTCAATATAGTATCGAAGGTGTTCAATATTCCCCTGCTAAGTGTTGCAACTTCATTTGTGGCTGAAGACATAGCTAAGCATGCAAAAAGTGATTCGGATTCAGGTATACCTTCAATATATAAAAATATATATTACCATATAGATTCACAAAACATACCCGAAAAAATTCCATATTCTTGCAGAAGAAAGAAGGCAATTACCTTCAGTCTCTACCGCACTGGTATTATCTGTCGGGATTGGTATACTTGAAGCGACAGCGTTGTACTTTGGAGCCGGAGCCTTTCTCAATCTAATGGGAATATCATCGGTAAGTAACTAAGCATACTGAAGCCGTATTTGTTTACACGATCGGCTCGATTCATCAGGAGTCAACAGACATAACCATTTCGTATATTGATCAGGCTTCTTCGATGCGCGTTCCCGCTCAACGGTTTCTTCAACTTAGAGCAATTGGTGCTCCTGCTGTTGTACTTTCGTTGGCTATTCAAGGTGTCTTCCGTGGATTCAAGGATACAAAGACGCCTGTATTTTGTCTAGGCAAGTTTTTCTCGAAGTCATTATGTCACACACATCCAAACACCCTATTACTTATCGGCTTCAAAATGGTTTATTCATGCATGTATTGAAATGTACAGGAATAGGAAATTTGGCTGCGGTATTCTTTTTTCCCATTCTCATGTACGTTTTCGGATTGGGTGTCACCGGTGCTGCCATCTCCACCATCGCATCACAGTACGTTTTCGGATTGGCCTAACTATGAACATCAAATATACCTAAAATAAGTTTGTGACGCTTATTACTTTGTTTATATAATTCAGATATATTGTGACATTTGCAATGATATGGTACCTTAATAAGAAGACCGTGCTGAAACTACCGGAAATGAAGGATTTACATTTTGGGGGTTACCTGAAATCCGGTACGCGTTTCTTATAAATATTATCTGTGAACAATCCAAAGTAGTCAAAAGGTTGAAAATATTTGACCATTTACCATTTACGGTTTCTGTTCAGGTGGTTTTCTGCTAGGGAGAACTCTAGCGGCTGTTGCAACCGTAACATTGAGTACATCAATGGCCGCACGCCAAGGACCAATATCCATGGCTGCACATCAAATATGCTTGCAAGTATGGTTATCTTCGTCTCTACTTGCAGACGCGCAAGCGTCTGCGGGTCAGGCTCTGATCGCAAGTTCGTTCTCAAAACGCAACTACAGCAGAGTTAAAGAGATCATGTTTTATGCTTTAAAGGTATGGGTTATCTTCGTTACGTTTGTTTTGATTTCAAAACATTTCTGTTTTTTACGGTGTTTGTTTGTTTGTCATCGCGTGTTGCAGACTGGATTAATAACCGGGGTTAGCTTAGCTGTCGTATTGGGATTGTCGTTTGGTACTTTAGCCACGTTGTTCACCAACGATGCACAAGTTCTAGCCATTGCTAGATCTGGTGTACTGGTATGTATCGGAGCTTTGTACTATTTAATTTACCACTAGCTTTTTAACCCCGCGTGTTGCGGCGAGAATTTGATTATCAATACAATAATGCCGTACCGGCACTCAGTATACCAGTCGAAAGATGTAACGTAGAACCATGAGGAAAAGAAAATTCAAACGTAACCACCGTATTTGTAAAAGCCGTTTGGTTTAAAAATGACGTTACAAAAATTAATGCCAAAACGTAGAACAAAAAAAAGTGTATATTAGTAAAGTTAAAAAAGAAAAACAAAGAAATTTGGAAATTTTATTAAAGTAGAGAGACTAAACATGTTATTAGCAAAATTGAGGGACTAAAATTGTGTTGATTAAACTTTATTACAGTAGACGGACTAAACATGTATACTAGCATATACTATATATTAGTTAGTAAAGTTAAAAGAGGAAACAAAGGAATTCGAAAACTTTATTAAACTAAAGGGGCTAAACATGTTATTAGCAAAGTTGAGGGACTAAAGTGATAAAAGAGGCTGACATGTGGCATCATATGATTGGCTAGGATGAATAGTGAGATAAGATGAGGTGGTTTTTTATATAAATATAAAATATAAAATTACTAATGGTGCAAATTCGTGTTATGCTTTATCCCTAACGGGTCAACGGGTAAAAGCAAAAAAAAACTTATTAGTAAGGAAACAGTTAAAAGTCAAACCAAATAATATATAAAGCCTTCAAAATCATTTTCTTCCAAATATGATATCATTATGCAATAATATTCATTTTGCATTACAATTGACACACATATTGTTCATAAAAGTTGGATAAAAGTAACTCGGTTAATATTTTTTAACAGTTCGTTAGTGCAAGTCAACCAATTACCGCTCTTGCTTATATTTACGACGGCCTTCATTATGGAGTTTCAGATTTCAGATTTGCAGCATGCTCCATGGTAAGAGACCTATATTCTGTTAATAAAATACGTAGAAATTCGAGTACTACGACTAACCATTAATGATATATAGATGTTGGTGGGAGCAATCTCGTCTGCGTTTCTACTCTATGCTCCTTCGGTTTTTGGTCTTGCGGGTGTCTGGGCTGGCTTAACATTATTCATGGGGATGCGTGCTGCTGCAGGATATATGAGGTATCTTAAGCAAATAACAAAGAATAGATATATAAATTAATTAATAAATTAAAATATGTGATGTTGATCACTTGATTGTTGATTCAGTGCTATGCAAGAAACCGATAACAGACTTAACGTTCTTGTTTTGCAGGTTAGCTGAAAAGAATAGCCCATGGGGGTTCTTGCAAGAGATCCCTGAAACCGAGGTTAGTAACGTGACACAAAGTGTATACTGTGAGACTATCGGTAGTTTACATCATTGTTTAGGTCATAATATCAGTAGGTGCGGTGCGTATATCGTGTCGGGTTGACGGGTTGTATAGTTGAACCCGAACACAACCCATATAAAATCTTGTAACCCAAACACAATCCATTTATCTACGCAAGTCAAACAGGTTGGTGGGCTCCAATCAAATTGTAAACTTGTTAAACGGGTTGACGGGTTGACCTGTTTAATTAAATGGGTTAAAGTGGTCAACATGAACACGGCCCATTTATTCATGTGTGTTCGTGAAGTGTTTTAGGTCATGTCAGAAATTGCCAACTCACTCTCAATAATAATATATGTGCAGATTGCTGTTTCACAGAAAACTTGTTGAAGGCACAACTCAATTTACAAAAACTAGCGGTTGTATACCCAAAACATCAGGTTCCGATGGCCTCGATAACCGTTAGAGGAAACTGTCGATTTCATCTTGACGTTTGTCGCTAAAAATCCCGAAGGGCTGAGGCAGTAACAACAGCCATCCAGGATGCCATTTTTGCAGCTTTATTTGTCATCATTTTTACAAGTATGTACAGTTTAATAATGTTTCTAAATATTGAAAATGTTACTGTCTTGTTATATGTTTTAAACTTTTAATGAAGTTGATTGCAAGTTATTTTAAAGAGTTTGTTAATAAAAAATGCAAGAAAAATACGCTTGTACACCGGATAAAAATATACATTCGCCTCAAGATATGCTGCCGAGAGCTTTTGCTTTCTCCCGCAACAAAAACTTTTGCACCTTCCCCGTCGAGGTTCTCGGCAAGTCTTCGAAAATGACGGTTTTAGGGGCCATATAACGCGGCATACGATTGCGACAATAGTCAATGATTTCCTGACCGTCAACGCTGAAACCGTCTTTCAGTTTCACAAACGCACACGGCGTTTGACCCCAGTGGTTGTCGGGTCGTGCCACCACTGCAACCTCGAGAACTGCTGGGTGGCTATAGATTACTGTTTCAACCTCAACCGTGCTTATGTTTTCGCCTCCTGATATGATAATGTCCTTTGACCGATCCTTAACTTCTATATACCCGTCTGGATGTTTGACCGCTAAGTCACCACTTCGAAACCATCCGCCGGCAAACGCTTCTTCGGTAGCTTTTGAATCCTTCAAGTACCCGCTCATGACTGTGTTCCCCCGGAACATAATTTCCCCCATTGCTTTCCCATCACATTCGACACTCTCCATTGTGATCGGATCTTTCACATCGACGGATTCCAACCCAAGATGTCTCACTCCTTGTCGGGTTTTGAGCTTCAATCGTTCTTCAGTTGACAACGAATCCCATTCAGGTTTCCACAAACACAATGTCCCCGGACCGTACGTTTCCGTGAGACCATACAAATGTGACACACCAAACCCAAGCTCCTCCATCTTCGAAAGGATCAACGGAGGCGGTGGTGCACCACCCGTCATAATCTCGACTTTGTGTGGTAGCGGTTTCCGATCAGTCACCGGAGAATTCACAATCATGTTCAAGACCGTCGGAGCACCTCCCATATGTGTAACCTTATGAAGATCTATGTTATCAAATATGTCCTTCGGATCACATCTCCGAATGCATATATTAGTACCACCGATGGCCGCCAGTCCCCATGTGACACACCATCCGTTGCAATGAAACATAGGCACAGACCAGAGGTACGTTGTTCTCGCCCCCATTCCATGCATGAAAACAGTTGCGATTGAGTTCAAATACGCGCCATGGTGACTGTAAACCACCCCTTTCGGCCTCGACGTCGTGCCAGAAGTATAGTTTAAACTGATGGGATCCCATTCGTCGGTTGGTCGAACTACATTGAACCCGGAAACTCCACCCTCAATGAGGCTTTCGTATTGGTGGTAGGCATTGGTATTCAGCTCGGACTGCGGCGGTGTGCAGTCGTCGGTGATGGTAACAATGAGAGGGGGTTTTGTGTTGAGCAGATTGAGTGCGGCCAAAGCAGTGTGAAGAAACTGATGATCTACAAAGAGGATTTTCGTTTCGGAGTGAATTAGAAGCGTTGCAAGCATGGTGGAATCATGGCGAGTGTTAAAAGTGCAGAGGATGGCTCCCGCCATCGGAACAGCAAAATGCAGTTCTTGCATTGCCGGAACATTTGGTGCCAGTGTCGCTACCTGCGTCATTAGCATATTTTTATTAGATAATATCGTTATTAACAATGCTAATAATAGTAGTACTAATAGTAATAATAATATTAATAACCGTAATATTAATATTACCTACATATACTCTGATACCAATTGTTACGAACCGAGTCGTAATCAAATGATCCAAGAAATTATAGAGAGAAACCAGAAAGCAAATTAGAGAACAAGCTCAAGGGAATAGTGCCAGACAAGCGGACCAATCTATTTTTAATTTAATTTTATTCACAGTTTAAAATTACGCTTTCGTCCTTCGTTTAAAATTACGTTTTTGCCCCCAGCTCAAAATAAAATTATAATTTTCCCCTAGCTCAAAATTACGCTTTTGCCCTCGGTTCAAAAACTCATATTTAATTTTGTTCCCAGTTTAAAATTACGTTTTCGCCTTCCGTTTAAAATTACGTTTTTGCCCCCAGTCCAAAATAAAATGTTGTTTCTCCCTCTAGCTCAAAATTACGCTTCTGCCATCAGCTCAAAATTACGTTTTTGTCCACAGTTCAAAATAAAATTATGTTTTCCCCCTAGCTAAAAATTATTTGCTGCCTGTCACTTCCCTATTGGACTAACTCATTTTTAATTTAATTTTATTCTCAGTTTAAAATTACGCTTTCGTCCTTTGTTTAAAATTACCTTTTTGCCCACAACTCAAAACAAAATTATAATTTTGCCTTACCTTAAAATTACGTTTTTGCGCTCGATTCAAAATCTCATTTTTAATTTTGTTCCCAGTTTAAAATTACGGTTTCGCCCTTCGTTTAAAATTACATTTTTGCCCCCCAGTTAAAAATAAAATGTTATTTTTTCCTCTAGCTCAAAATTACGATTATGCCCTTAGCTCAAAATTGCGTTTTTGCCCACAGTTCAAAATAAAATTATGTTTTCCCTCCTAGCTCAAAATTATGATTTCGTCTCCAGTTTAAAATATAATAACGATTTTGCCCTCTGTACAGACATACATGTTGTGAGAGAGAAATATTTGGCTTATTGCCCTGCAACGCGGGTGGGGCAAAAACTAGTTTACCTACATATACAAAGAATATGGGCGGCAATAGTTCCACCATCCTATTGGTGGAAAAGGGCCGCTGGCCCCTTTTTTTTTTTTTTTCTTTTTGCATTTTTAAGATTAGTATAACTACAAGTGAGCATTATCAAAAGTACACGTTGTTGAGTGGTTTTGATGTATGTATATGACCAAACAAATTCAATAGATAACCCTATTGGTCCAACCAATTTACGATTTTATTCCCAGTTTAAAATTATGGTCTGTTCAAAATAAAATTATGCTTTTATCCCCTAGCTCAAAATTAAGATTTTGCCCTAAGTTCAAAATTACGATTTTACCCTTAGTTCAAAATAAAATTATGCTTTTACCCCAGCTCAAAATTACGATTTTGCCCTAGTTCAAAATACAATTATGGTTTTGCCCCCAGCTTAAAATTACGAATTTTCCCTCAGTTTAAAATTATGAGTTTGCCCTCATTTAAAAAATTACGATTTTTGCCCCAGTTAAAATTTGTAGTCTTGTCATCGTTTTAGATTTTTTTTTATTTTTTATTTTTTGCAAAACTATAGTAATTTTTATTTTACTTGGTTGACTCAATTTAACTTTTGTGTCAAGCGGTAGCACTCGCTCATTGGTTCTGACAAATTACTATTTTGCCCCGAGCTCAAAATTACAGCCTTGCTATCATTTTAGTTTTTTTTTTAGCAAAACTATGCTAATGTTTTGGTTTAATTGGTTGACTCGATATATTTTTTTGTTGAGATCGTGTTATAAGTAGTATGTACAAGTAACTAAAATACATGCGTAAATGCGTAAATGTGATGAAACTAAGAAATATTCGGCTTAGTGTCCCGCAATGCGGACAGAGCATCCAACTAATTACTAATACAACAAGAACAACAGTATCCGGTAAATCCATTATAGCAAAGTCACTGATAGGGTGTGTGGATTATGAGATATATACATAAATTTTAATAATAAAAACAAAATATGATAAAGAAACAAAAATATTAGTCTCATTTTGCTAGCAACACATATTTTTTTTTAAACTCATAGGGAACTGGACGTTGTCTTTTTATTTTATGGTTGTATATAACATCTCAATGGTTGATTCCATATCGGTTCTGCATAATGAGAATTTTTGATATCGTATTTGTATTTCTTAGATTTTATGAAACTCTATATTTTTTAGCGCAATTGATTATGAACAAGTAAGGATTGTATTTTAATGAAAATTTGTGTTTTTCATTATTAGTATTATGGTTTTGTGTACATAAATTGGGGAGGAGTAGGATCAAATACAAACCACATTTCGTATACAAACTGTAGGAACCATTTAAAAAGTGTCATGTAGCATCCAACCAATTATAGAGAAATGGTAAAATAATAACTTAAATAATATCAATTATATTGAATTGCCTATAATTATGCTAACAAACAATCAATTCTTTATTTGGATCCTCCTCTCTTTTTCAATTTGTTGATATAATTCTCCATAAAGAAAAGTGTTAATATCATTCACGTATGTGCTAAAATCAATTATCTTGATTAATTATCATGTGCTAATATAATTCAGAAGTGCTACTTTTATGTATGTATTGTTTTAGTATGTGCTAACTTATGTTCGGTATACATTCGTAAACAGTTCGCGAACATGTTAATTTCCTTAACTAACAAACATGAACATGGCCTTGTTCGTGTTCGTTCGGTTCGTTTACAACCCTAGAAATATGTAATATATATGGGTTAGGGAGGAGAAATTTGTAATTATTTTTTTTTATTTGGGGAAATATGTAATAAACCAACTTAGTAGAGAAAAATATGTAAAAAACCATAAAAATAATATGTTTACTGTTTAGTACCACTTTTATCAAGTCTAATATTTTAATAACTATTTAAAATAATAGAAATAAAATTACTGGTTACAAGGCGATAAGTCAAAAGTATGTAACATGGGATATGTTAGGTCAAATACGCTAACAGAAAAATAATGCATATTTATATTTATATGGAAAATTGGTTTTTAATAAACCAACCTTTGTCCCGTTGGTAAATAATAATCTTACCTACGTAATTGGTATACAATAATCCTACCTATCAACATGTTAGTACTCAATGAACTTCCGTTATTTTTTTTTAACTGAAGTTAGTTTTTAAGTTTTATTTATTACACAAACAGTCTCTGTAGTTGTAATTTACTAATTTTAACTATTTTAAAACTTGTAAATTACAGTCCATTAAGGTTTTTTTTTTGTTTTATAAAATAGTTAAAACTAGTAAATTACAACTATAGGGACTTTTTGTGTAATAAATAAAACTTAAAAATTAATTTCAGTTACAAAAAATTAACGAAAGTTCATTGAGTACCAACATGTTGATAGGTAGGATTATTGTATACCAATTACGTAGGTAAGATTATTATTTACCAACGGAACAAATGTTGGTTTATTAAAAACCAATTTTCCTATTTATATTTATATTATACTGAATTTCTTCATGATATATTATAATACTTTCTATTTTAAATAGAAGAAATTATATTCATGCGTTGAATAGTGTAACAATTATTGCATTCTTTATAATCTAAGACAACTGGATGTATTATCAAGCATAAAGATTATTATAAAAGTTTACAAACCAAAATAAATCTATACTTAAAAATGGTGCAAGTTTTTTTTAAACCAAATTATATTCTTTAACCCAATGACCATTCTATCGCTTCACTATTTATTTTAAACCAAATGATAATTTTTTTGGGGTATATTTGACCTATTCGAATAGAACTTTTATTGAATCCTTGATAATTGTTTAGTTAAACCAAAAGATATTAAGAATATATGCTCAAAAGGGAAATGATAAAAGCATTAAAATTCTTGATTAGAACAAAAGTTAAAAATATATTTCGGGTGCTCATTTTTTTATCAAATATTTATTTTTGATTAGGTATTGTTAAAGAAAATACAAGTACCCATACATCTGTTTTTAATTTTTATATAACATCTTTATTAAATTTCATTCATAAAATTAATAAAATTTAAATTTACAAATATAATATATCGGAACACTCATGAAATTGTATTTAAATTTCATAAATATCTACACTCAAAAGTTCTAGTTAAATCATTTATTTGAAGGGGTAAAAATGCATAGAAAAGAAAAGCTTAGTGACAGAAAAACCAAAGTCATAAAGCTTGATGGTAAAAAATAAAAAGTCAAAAAAAGTAAGTGATGCTAACCATTTCTTAAATTATATATAATAATAATAATAATTTTGGTAACGTAGTCGTACCACCAGTCCACCACCACCCAAGCGACGAATTTCACTCACCCTCTCTCCTCCTCCTCCTCCTCCTCCTCCTCCTCATGTTTCATGTCAGCCACTGATCGATGGATGACTAATCAAGACAAAATACATATTTTTATTTTATTTGTAAACTCACTAAAAAGATAATTATATCCACTCAAGAATACAACTATCTTATAGCATTCACCATACATCTTTTATATTTATGTGAGTAGGTTAGTTATGTTATAAGTAATAGTCGTAAGTGGTTATGAGTAGATGAGAAAAAAAATATATATAGTAATGGTACTGTTCATATGTAAATATACGGGAAACACTTTTCACACATTATAATTTTTTAATATATTTAAGAGTGGTTGTAAGTGAATAAGATAGAAAATGTAATAATAAAAGTATATATAATAATATTATTTAATTAAAAAAAACAAAAGTAATGATTTTTAGTATAATTATATAGATTTGAAAAAAGAATTCATTATCTTCCAAATAATAAAACAAAGAGAAGAGAAAACTTACAACATCACCACGTTTAACCCCCAATTGAGTTAGTGCAGAGGCTAGCTTCACACACCTTCCATGTGTTTCTTCCCATGTATACTTTAACGATCTATAAACAACCGATGTCCGGTCTCGGTACACGTCCGCCGCTCTCTCCAGAAAACTAATCGGCGACAAAGGAACAAAGTTCGCTGAGCATCGAACAAGTCCTTCCACCGATCTCCATGATTCCGCCCGCAAATCATCCGCAGCTTCAGACACCTGAGAGTATCGACGCAGATGTTGACCAGTTCGAATTGTTTGGAAATGAGTCGTGCGGAGGAGCCAAGGCTTTGACTTGTGGAAGATCGTGTTCATGCTGATTGATGGTGAGAGGGTTGAGGACGGAATAACAAACAGATTATTATATTGGTAGTTGGTCTTTTAGACTAGACGGTATGGTGAGGCCCATCCCCACGAGGATGGGCCGCCACGTAGGCGTCACATCACCGGCTCATGAGGGATGGACCTCCTTCACTTTTGAGGGGGTGGAGGATGGGGCCCCATATAATTTATAAAAACAATTAAAATATATAATTTATTTGATTATTTAGAGAGAGAGGAGAGAGAAAGAAAAGAGAGAGAGATCATGGCACGGCGAGTTCGGCTGTGGGTAGCCGGGGACGACGGAACGGAAGGGAGGGGAGGGGAGGGGGGCGGTGTGGCCGTGTGGGGGACCGGCGCCGGACCTAAGCCGGCCCCCATACAACTTAGTCTTATAGATGAAACAGGAAGGAAGCATGAATATGTAACACGTGACAATTGGTAATTGGTGATGTTCCGTTGGAAATCGCAAAACCTTTAAACAATTGGATTTAGGATGACAATGGGGTGGGTGATGGTCTATTAATAAAGGCAAAACCTTTAAACATTTAAGTGAGAAAGTGAGAGGTCTTGTGCTCAAGTCTCACAAACACGAATTAAAAGAAATTTGTCGTTAAAAAAAAAGAATGAAAAGGTTTTAGATTTAAATCTCATACACAACAGAAATTAAAAAAAAAAAAAAAGTTTTTTGAACGACCTACACAATTCTCATTAAAAAGAAAATTAGTCATTAAAAAAAGAATATGCAATATCTATGACTATGGTTTTATAGCTTAGTGTTATTTTGAAGGTGTGATAAAACTTTGTGACCTTATGCAATATGCAATAGGTCTGATTTTCATAAGACCGTGGGGTATGGTGGGGCTTGGGTTGGACTTGGGTTGAGACATTTGTTGACACGTGGAATGGGAGGCCCCCCACCGTCTAGTTACGTGTCCGCGGGGTATGGCGGGGCGTGGGTTGGGCTTGGGTTGGGTGCACCGCGTGGCAGAATATTCAAAATAAAATTACAAAAAAATTTATAAAAATCACACAACATTTATAAAAAAAACCCACAACTTCATTAAAATTTTAAAAATTACATAATCCTAAAAATTACATATTTTCTAAAAATTACAAAATAACAAACCTAGAGCGTTAAATAAATTTCAAAAAGGTCGATCTTGTCGAACGCCTTTCGCTCCTTGCCTCGAAACTCTATGTTCGCTACCGCCACCCGGTCCTCGTGGCTTAACTCGCCGCTCGGAACGGCTTCGTAGTAAGCCTTGAAACGCTCGAGCTTGGGCCGTAGCTCGCGCCATTTATGTTGGCACGCGTTGAGGTTGTGGCGGTCGTTACCGACGTTATGTCGGTAGGTTGCGAATTTTTCCGGCCAATATTTTGTTTGGCCCGGTGGCCGCCCCTTCATAGCCTCAACGACGCTTGTGACGAGAGCCAATTCTTCCTCGTGGGTCCAGGATGCCATAGCGGGTTCGTGGGATGTTGGGGTTGGGGTTGGGGTGACCGGTTGGGGTAGCGGGTTCGTGGGATGTTTGGGATGGACCACACGGTGGGGTTTGAGATGGACCACATGGTGGGGTTTGGGGTTATTTATAGGGGATGTTGGGGTTGGGGTGACCGCTTGGCCAAGCCAAACGGTTTGAATTTAAAATTCAAACTTTTCAAATGGCCCGCTATGACATGGCGGGGTCAGCGAATAGGAGGCCGCCAGCTAGGATCTCAAGACCGCCCCACGCCCGGCTTGAAACTCAAGCCCCAAGAGCCACGCCCCAACTCAAGCCCACCCGGGGTGGTGGCTTGGGCGTTTTCCCCCAACCCATGCCCAAACCCCCGCCCCATACCCCATAGTCTAAGGGGTGGGGGTGGGGGGGGGGGGGGGGGTGGGAGGGAGGGGTACTTCTTAATTTGTGTACAAGCATAACGCCTACGTGGAGATGGGTATGATCGGGTGGTTTCGCTAGTTGCATGATAATAATCCAGTAGTGATCCGTTAGTAATCCAAATTTACCATTAAAAAACGATTATGCATGACATGGTAATATATTTAATGCAACACATGATAATATATTTATTGAACCAGCCACAATCATCTGTGGTACAACGGAACGGTTGTAAAATATAAAATTATTTTGTTTTTGTAAACTTAATAGTGTTATGTTTTAGCTTTTAAGATTATTGTTTTAAGATAAATGGTTGGTAGAATTTAAATCATCAGAAAATTTATATAATCTTAAATTCAATGGTCGGTGACCATTTTCTGTTTTATAAAAATCACCCTAACTTTTCTTAATTGGTAAAACTCCCCCCTCAAATTTCTAACTTCACAAAAATCAATTTTCTAACTTGATAAAAATAAGCCTTCTACTTTTTAACTTGACAAAAAGCCCCAATACTTTCTAACTGTTATGAATGCAACCAGAATGCAACCATTTTATGGCTCAACCCAATGTTTATGGGCTTTAGGCTTTTAAGGATTCTATTGTACTAGTATATATATACTATGTATATGTCAGATGAATGATGAGATTGAATCAATTTTCTCCCTATATTTCTCTCTTGTTCAAAACACGTTATCAGCACGAAGCTCTAACCATTTCCATTAATTCTTCTGTAAAGACTCCCCACTCCCTTCTAATTTGTTATGTTTTCGATAACATATATATTCAAACATGTCAACCTCTTTATCCATCTATTGGTACGAGTAAGATGAAGATATCAAGGGATATTCAGAAAATTACCATGCATGTTATTGAAAAACTAGATCATGTGTTGTATTTTCCTTTTGATTTTGCCTCTACCCAACAAGCAGAGGTCGGCTGTATCCATCAATTGAGGTAACAATTTGAACATTTTTCCGTGATTAAATGCGTAATATGTATATACTACATATATGGATATACATGATATAAATTTACCGTTATAGTTCTGCGACTTAATTTTTGGTTTCCGGCCATGAAGAGTATGCAAATTAGAAACTAAAAGTCAAGAAGATAGAATCATAGAATACAAATCTAAGATATCCAGAAATCAAATCTATGAAATCCCCACATGAATTTTTTTAGAGGTTGAACATACACGTAAAACTATAGTGGTATGATTAAAAAAAAGATTTTGGAACGAGTCGGTTTCGATGAATTCGTTGGCAAAACCGTTGGTGACGTTACCAAGAAATTCTATTTTCCAGGATATAACTTTGACCTAGTCTTGAATGATATATTTTACTTTATTGTGAAATTAATTATTAAATGCTCCATCAGTTATTATTTCTTTTAAAACGTTCTTAATTATTAAATGCTCCATCAGTTATTATTTCTTTTAAAACGTTCTTAATGGTGTGTGTAAGGTAGAAATAATGATAAGATATAACTACGATTTCTGTGTTCTGTTACAAGTTTTAAGAATATGCTTAGCAAATTAATAGCACCCTATCATAAAAAAAATTATCTTAGCATTGAATAGAATAATTTTCCATAATGAGTTGGTTTATTCATAAAGTATATCAGATTTGTTTTGAATAATAATAAAAAAATCATCGTTTAGATAGTTATATAAAACATACATACCTTAATGATTTCACGAAAATCACGGTTGTCATCATCATTAACGATAAATCGGTTCCCATGGCTTCCGCCTGAGAAAACCGGTTACGAACGGGAAAATAGGACTGGCGGTTACGATCATGACAAAGGTATTCATTTATCAATTAATACTATCATTAATAAAAAAGTCAAGTCAACAAAGGTGAGAGTTACATACATCTCTTTGTTTTTATATCGTTAATAATTAATAATTAATTAACATGCCATAATCATAAATTAATACTATCATTTATTAACCTCTTATAATTTAATTATATATTAAATTTCAAATTTCTTTTATTAAACATCCCTTTTCTTTCAAGAGTTTTCTAACCCTCTATTTTTAAAGATAACATAGGCTATGTTAGAGAAATCTCATGTAAGCTAATAATTTGTTTTAAAGCTGGGTTTTGGATATTGTGTTGGCTGGTTATACCACCATTCATTTATAATACATCTATAGCCTACGCATGATGCCATATAAAGTTTTTTTTTAAAAGATTATCTGTATGATTAAGTTGCGTTTTAGTAAAATAGGATATATACCTCGAAAGTTTTATATTTGTGATGACCAGATCCAATTCATAAACACTGACTTTCTTGAAGTTTAGTTTTAGGATATAAATTGTATGGGCCATAGATGTAGTTGTTTGATGACTAGTTACCCATGTATGAGATTTGTCTTTATTTTAATATAATAGAATTAAAGGTAGATTGAGATGTTGTTAAGCATTTTAGTCTACGTTATTAAACATAAAATGTACAAAACTCTTGCATATCATATGTGACAATAGTACATAAGTTGAGCTCGCAACTCTTATGCCCATACACTTCTACATATAAAGATGTTTATTAGTGTAATCAGTTATTTGAATCCCAAATGAAGTGATGTGGTCAATCTACCAATGATCATAAGTATTTAAAATATTTGAGAGACAGACAACCACAAAATGGGAAGAAATGTCAATCATAAAAACTTGACTTCTACCAAATTTATACAAATTCACATTTCCAAACTTGAGTTCGTCGCACTCGACGCCTCCGGACACTACTACCTCCCCTAGACTCTAGATACTAAAATATAGCAAATAGCCTAGAAGAAACAATCCATGGCGGGAATGAAACTTCTATACAAGCAAGAGTTAAAGCCAGGATCTTTCTCTATAACAAGCCTTATAAATATCTAGAAAGATAATCTCTTTCCATTGAGAACCTCAAAGATATGCATGACCACCAGAAATTGGTTGTCCTCCAAAAGGTCGACATAAGTTTTATCTATTTGCAATTGTAATTTTTTTTTAAATGATTTACGAGTACAACTCTTAGATTACATCATAATTGAAATTACGTCTCACAAATCACATGCTCTCTCGAAACAATATAGAGAATTTTTTTTCTCATAATACTCGAAAGTCATATCATGTCTTTTAAATCGCATAACAAAATAACAAGCTTCTATTTGACGTTCAAATCGTCCAATCAGTGCAAGCCCGTTTCTTGAAGCAAATGTGGCTACTTTTTCAAGGTGTGGATGGATGAGATGATGAGATGATGAGGTTGTGGCCCTTGTAGAGGCCATATACATGCACGATCATGATCAAAACCTGACGTAAATGGTTCAAACCGACATAACATGAATCAATCTTTGAGGGGAGGTCTGAAAAGGACAAACAAAATATCCTACAAACTTATAATAACTTGGTCTACTAAAGGGTTAGAAAACATAAGTGTACAACAAAACTACTAACTCTATCACCAAAGATAAGAAACATTTTTATTCATTGTCCGAGCACATAAACTATTAATACTAATTCACATGTTAGTTGCATATCAAATGCTCTGGAAGAGCATCAACATCTTACCCGTAGATATCAAACTTTATAATCAATAATGCCTCATGTTCTAGTATATCCTGAGGACAATTACCAAGTCTCAACTATGTTTGGATAAATAGTCATTACACTGAAATGGTGACAAAGAAAAAATGATATTGAATATCTCCAAATTGCTTATGACAATACGACCAGAAGACCATATTATATTACCTAAAGTATATTGTAAAATAAATAAATACATCCCATAAAATCAAATATGGTGAGTAACCAGAAGTTACTAGAAAAATAAACGTTCACCATACGATGGCTAAAAAAGGTCATCCAGATAACATCGTGGTATGATAAACAATCAAAAGTGCTAACTAGCACCTCTAAATAATCTAAAAGCATTGCTCCCAAAATGCCTTATCATATGTGTAGTTATTTTTTTTTGTGGCAAATAAATCTTTATGCCCTTCCAAAAACAAACTCATACATGGTTACATGTGAGTTATCAACTACCCATATGTAGCATACGCCCAACACTATGGAACGTTGGTCTTTGACATAGTTTAATGTTGCTCTTTGACAACACAGTTGTAGGGACCATTGTTGGGCACAATGTGAAGTATAGTGAGTGGCATGCTTAGTCGAGACAGAATTCGTCTATTAATGACTATAAAATCAATTCAAAACCAACTACTTATCACAAATACTCCCCATTATAACTTGTCTCCTAAAGCGAACCAAGTTTCCATTCTTTATACTAGGTTGTAAAGCCTATGTACCAATAGCACCACCATAACATGTGAAATGGGATGTGTACACAGTATTCCCAGTCTTAGGGGGAGACAAGAAAATGAAAGACTGGCAACATAAGAAAATGCATCATCATTATTGAATTTAGACCCCTGAAGTGGTCAATATAAATCTGAAGTCCAGAGGAGCATGAATTTGCAAATAATAGAAAATGAAATACGAGAGGCATTCAAAAACACAAACAGAGTGACAAGGTCACATATACCAGCACTTAACTCACCTACTCAAATTTAAGTAATCACAAAATGATTAACATATTAGAAAAAAAAAAGTGGGAAGTAAACTCGGTTCCAATATATAAATCCCACAAATACGAAAAGAGTAAGGCAACGCAGTTGGTGTAATCCTAGAAGAGGTTGCTGATAAAATCCTAAAAGAGATTAACGAAATCCTGGAAGATATTAACGAAGCCCCAGAAGAGGATAAGGGAGTTCTTGAAGAAACTCAGTTATCAAACAAGTATGAGATCTCAATGACTTTTGTACAAAATAGTACAATATGGAACCGTAATGAAACACGCGTGAAATGATATATTTGCATATGCTATAGAAATAAATGTAATCGATGAAAAGGGTTACAAACATGAAACTGTGTAAGCGTGCACACACAGAAATAGCCAAAAAGGCTCAACGACTTAGTGGTTGAACTAAATTCGCTCAACAAACAAAACATTTTCGAACCTGTCGTTCGAACACCTTTAGACGTCAAACCAGTAGATTATAAATGGGTGTCTTTAAATAAAAAGAAACGTAAAGAATGAGATTTTGTGATGAAAGGTACGACTTTTAACATAAAGATTTTTCCCAAATCCCAGTAGTTGATTATGAGGAAACGTATACCCCTGTAGTGGATGCGATAATCTTTAGATGTTTAAGCGACCTCGTAATCTCAGAATTGACTTCAGATAAAACTTATGGATGTCGTCACCATATACATGTACGAGACAATTGTAAATGACATCTGCATGAAAATCCCCAAAGGATTAAAATGCCCAAAGCATTATTAAACAATAATCCCATATGTGTTATATAAATCTTAAAGGGAACATTGGTCCTACGTGATACAGTTAACTTAGCTGATTTTGAAATGAGGCGCTCATATCTACTTATTAAGATTTCACTCTTAATGTTCAATTTAATTGCATTTTACAGTGATGATGTAAACATCATCGTGAGGAACTGTCAAACTAAAGAGGGAAAATTTTGAAGGACCTTTACACTGTGTTGTTCTCGACCCGCAGTTCGAGTATATATATGTACAACTTTTTCTTATCAATCAGACTACATCCAGAAGAGGTTATATATATAAAATTCAATTACGAGTACGCTAATGGTTGTCGGATTGCTTGAAATATGGAAATGATTTTTATCGTCCTTAAGAAGAGGATGGATAAATAATTGGTCTAGAAGTACCTTATTTAATTGTGATCGGAACATTGATGTATCTTGCAAACATGTTGCACTATTTTTCCCTTCACTAGGTTTTTCCCATTTGGGTTTTTCCTAATAAGGTTTTTAACAAGGCAACATAACTGATCCAGTAGCATCTGTTTATCTTTATCTTGTAGGTCCCGAAGTGCCGACTTAACATCCTTCTGAAGCATGTTGTTAATAATGTATAATGCGTTATACTCTTTTTCCTTAGCTACGGTTTTGTCCCACTGGGTTTTCCTAGCAAGACTTTTAACGAGTCATAATTATAAAGCGCATTAATTGATAAGTTGATATTTCTACATAACTCGAAACACCGATTGATCCTTAAGAAGAATCAGAAGTCCCGTTATGCAGATACAATTTTATTTATGAAGGTAGAAGATTTCAACATACTCAAGGAGAATGTAGATTAGAGATGATCAAGGGAAGTCCAAGTTATACCGTATGAAGACGATGCAAACTGCACCACTCAATTCAAAGAAGACTACATCAAATATCAAGTTAAGCACTTGGTAAAAAAGGATTGGATTCCACATCATCAAGATATAAATGCAAAATTGAGGGGGAGTAATATACACACTGTACTCTTTTTCCTTGACTAATTTTTGTCCCACTGGGTTTTCTTAGCAAGTTTTTAATGAGGCAGTATAACTGATCCTGAAGTGTCAGTTAATATCGGTCCTGAAAAATCGAGCCAATATCTTCCAATGTATAATGTTGATAGTGTATAATATAAAATGTCTGAGGGGAAGTGTTATGAATGCAACCAGAATGCAACCATTTTATGGCCCAACCCAATGTTTATGGGCTTTAGGCTTTTAGGGATTCTATTGTACTAGTATATATATACTATGTATATGTCAGATGAATGATGAGACTGAATCAATTTTCTCCTTATATTTCTTTCTTGTTCATAACACTAACTTCTTACTAACCTTCAAACTTTTGACATGTAACCCATTCTACCTCTACACTTTGCTATAGAGTCATAATAATCATCTAACTTCTAAGTTTCTAAAGTTTCGAGCTTACTCTAAAACTATTTTCTTACGCTTTTATTTTTATGGTCACATCGGTATAAATTCGAGTTCGTCTATGCTTTAACGTATTTTTTTTTTGAAAACGAGTTGGGTCAATTATTAAATGTTTTTATGTACGTTTTGACGTAAACTTTGTTTGAAAATAAACTGGGTCAAATGTAATACGTTTTGATACGACAGTATAAATTTGAGCTATCATACGTTTTGACATCAATTTAGTTCGGAAACCTGGTTGATTGTAGTCTATACGTTATCATTTCGCGTATGACGCCGCCGCAACGTGCGACAGGTAAAAAAACTAGTTACAAATTTAAGATAAATGGTTGGTAGATGTTGGGATTGAACCCTACAAAGGAACAGTTGGTAAAGCCAAAACTGAATCAGATCAGTGGATTCATAATAAGCCGTTGTGTGCAACAGTTCTTTCCCCTTGAATGTGGCCTAACATCTGATGACCTCTATCTACTGTCCTGCTACATCAACTGATGATCTTCAAACAACTGATGACACCTAAAGACTGTTAGAGATGAAACACTGATGCTCAATCTACTGTCATGATTCAAGTACTGCTGAAGACACAAATCACTACTAGGAGTATAACAGTGGCATGGGAAGCAGTAGTTTAGCATCGTTGCATCTGCACTACCAAATGTGATTTATGCTGGACTGTTACACTGTAACAGTGCCAAGGAATTGTGGGATGCACTTAAGGAACAATTTGGGGGTGTTGGTGCATGAAATGTCTGTTGACTACGTCTACATTAAGTCTTAGGTCAAGATATGTCAAGATAGGAGATTAAAAGTCAAAATTAGGTTTTATGTTAAGGTTTCGCTTATTTGGTCATATTAGAGGTTTCGCTTATTAGTCATCAAGGGGTTTCGCTTTTCTGTCATGTCATATAAGCGAAATCACTGGTACTATATAAAGGCATTATAAGCGAAACCTAGTCATTAGTGGTGAACTCTTGGAGCGAAACCTATACATGCTTGTGGTGTCAAAACTCTGTCAAATTGTACTCAGAAAGCATCAATAAAGAAAGAATTGAAAGAGAAAATCTGTTTGTAACTTTGCGTGCATTGATTCCGCCTTTACATGTGAAGATGAACTACCTTGACTGACTTTTCAGGGTCATAGAACGGTCCAACAGGGGGGACTGAAGAAGTTATTGAAAATAACAGGGAAATTTTGAACCAACAGTATGAAACCTTTTGTCACATTAAGGGTGAAACATTAACACAGCAGTTTGAGCGATTTAGTTGTCTCATAAGTGAACTTAAGCTTGTTAAAACTGAATTTCCTAAATCAACTATAAACACCAGGTTTTTAAGGTCACTTCCTAAAAAATGGGACACAATTGCTTTTGTAACTAGAAACTCTGTTGAGTTCAAAGATCTGACCCTGACCCAACTTCATGGTAGACTCCTGACCTATGAGAGGGAGTTAAACCAGAAAAAGAAGTTACAAGAGTCTGGAAAAGTTGCTGATAATTATTCATTTGGCAGCACAGCTCTTTTGGGTCAAGAAGAATCTGGTAGTAGTAAGGATGTGAGTTATGATCATTATATTGACATAACTGCTGGTGAAGCCTTTAACAAAAGCACATGGAGAAAATTTCCAGGGTTAGAACCAGCAAGTTTTACAAAAGGACATGGAGAAAATTTCCAGGGTTACATGGGAACCTAAAAGTAGGGCTGGATAAGTCAAAGATTAAATGCTATAAGTGTAATAGGTTCGGTCATTTTGCTAGGGAGTGCAGGAGTCAAACCAATGGACCAATTATTACACATCCTAGCTCAAACCCTAGACCACAAAATAACCAAAACACTGTGCAATATGCCCAATATGCCCCTGCTGCTCATGTAAACACTGCTCATTATGCACGCCCTGCAACCCCTTGTTCCTGTGCACTATGTTCAAACCACTGTTCCTCAGATACAATATGCCCAGGCCCCTGCTCCTCAGGTTCAGGTGCAACAAGCTGAACCTCAACAAGCTGCACCAGCAGTGGTTCAACCAGACCAGCAAAGCTTTTTCACCCAAGGCCTTGTTGACTGGAGCAGCTTACCTGAAGAGTTTGGAGATGAAAATTTTGCACTCTATGCTCAAAATAATGTTTCTAGTGATGATGTTTGTTTTGTAGCATTGGAGTCTATACTAGAAGGGCTGGAAACTGAAGAAGGACAGTCAAGTGATGAAACAGTGGACAAAATTGCTGAAGCAGTGGTTACTGCTGTTGCTGATGAAATACTGCTGGGAGAAAGTTCAGAACCCCTGTAGGAACCACTGTCTGACCCCTGGTCTGAAGAAGAAGAAAAGAAGAAAGAAGGTGAAAAAGAAGAGAAAGATCAAGAAGAAAGTGATCATACCTGTGATTGTGCCATGATGGCTGCAACTAAGGTATCACCCCAGGTTCTTAAAAACATTTGTTCAGACAAATGCATTATAGCATTTGCAAACATTAAGGAGGTGAATGAAAACCTTAGAGATAGGTTATTAACTGGTGAAGTTCAATTTGAAAAGTCTTTAAAAGAACAAAAAAACAAATTGAGTGAAAAAGAAAATGAAATTTGCATCATCAAACAAGAGCATAGCATAACCAAGGACCAACTTCAGACCATGATAGAAAATATCATGTCTGCAAAAAGGAGTTGGAAGCCACCCAAATCACTAGTGAAAAGGGGGTGGAATCCTGCAAAGGTTATGAGATCATGCTTGAAAAACAGCTTGAAAGTAATGTCAAATTTGGTATAGGGTTTAGAAAAAATGACAAAGTTGAAAACATTGCTGCAAATCAAGCTGGTTCTGTTGAAATCATACCAACCAACAAGAATGGCCAAGAATTTAAAATAACTGATAAACTTGGTAACAAAATCACTGTGGAACCTTTGAGGAGATTGAGAAATACCAATTCAAATCCACATGGTCTGATGAGTGTGACATTCTTGAAAACTTCAAACCTATGGACTTCACAACTATGGATGATGTCAAAGCTCCTAAGGCAAAGGTCATTCCTCTTAAGGACATCCCAACAGTAGTTCAAAACTCTATTACAAAGGAGTCTGAAAAGAAGAAAAGAAAAGAAAAGGTTAAAAGCTTGTTTTGTGATTTCCGTGAGAAGAAAAATCATTTAACCAAAGATTGTTTTCATCTAAAAGTATATGATATTAACAAAACAAGCACCATTGTGCCTTCCCAGAGCTGCACCATCTGTGGTAAAACAAACCACCTCACTCAGGGATGTGTGTATCTCAAATCCTCTGATGTAAAAAGGAATGAGTACACTTCAAAAACATCCATGAGTTCATCAAAACCACTAATCAAGAAACAACCACTGTTTGTGCCAGTTCAAACAGCTGTTACCAAACAGCTGAACCAAACCTCTGTTAAAAGAGATGTTCAGGTGACTGATGCACCCCCTGCTAACCAATACCAAAGAGATAAAGGTCAACCACCATATCCTAGGGTCCCACACGTTTATGAAACCTATAAAAGGCCTTCTAAAACAAAAGTGAACAGGCATCCCTATGGATATCAAGAACTGATTGGAAATGGCTCCCAACAGTGGTTAGAGAAACAAGCTGCAAAAATTAATCAATCCCCTGATCTAACCACTGTCCATCTTCCTGACCTTAACATAGACACTGTTGAGACCCCATCTAAAGCCTTATTGGCTTTGGAGACCCTCCTGAACCAGTTATTTACTTGATGTGCAGGGAGCTTCTGCATGCTTAGATAGTCTTTGGTATGTAGATAGTGGAGGCTCCAGGCACATGACTGGATGTAGAGCCCTACTCAAAGAATTCAAAACTCATGGAGGGGGTGATATATCTTTTGGTAATAATAGTAAAGGGAAGGTGATGGGATCTGGTACAGTACAATCTGGAAATGTTAAGTTTGAAAATGTCAGTCTGATAGACAATCTAAAATTCAATCTCCTTAGTGTGTCTCAAATGAGTGACAAAGGTTATGGTTCTTTCTTTACTAAGGAGTGTTGTAGGATTCTTGGACCAGAAATGGTTGAAAAGATTGAAGAAATAATAAAAAATGGAATAACTAAACTTGTTGCTCAAAGAAGTGGCAATGTTTATGTAGTTGATTTGTCAAAAGAGAACCCAAGAACTGATGGCTGTCTGTTCTTAGCTGCCTCTAACAAAGAGACAGAACTTTGGCACAGAAGATTGGGGCACACAAATCTCAAGACAATCACTGCTTTGTCAAAACAGGGGTTAGTAAGAGGTCTTCCTCAAAAACTGTTCACCTGTCCTAAGCATTGTGTTTCCTGCTTAAAAGGAGAACAACATAAAAGCTCATTTAAGTCCATTGAAGAGTCCAAAACAACCAAGTGCTTGCAAATGCTTCACATGGATCTGTTTGTCCCAGTTAAAGTCATGAGTCTTAGAAAGAAAAGATATTGTTTGGTAATTGTAGATG
Organism: Helianthus tuberosus; assembly: GCA_030545235.1. Lineage (NCBI taxonomy): Eukaryota > Viridiplantae > Streptophyta > Magnoliopsida > Asterales > Asteraceae > Helianthus > Helianthus tuberosus. Next base: position 12,297,492 of record CM060420.1, read on the forward strand.
ACTTTTCTAGGTTTACATGGACTTATTTCTTACATTCCAAAGATGAGACTGCAGGCATTCTGCAAGACTTTGTCACACAGGTTGAAAAGCAGTTTGACTTGCCAGTAAAAATCTTCAGGAGTGACAATGGCACAGAATTCAGAAATAGGGAGTTGGATGAGTTTTGTGTGTCCAAAGGAATTGTAAGGCAGTACAACATTCCAAGAACACTGGAACAAAATGGGGTAGTTGAAAGAAAGAACATAACCTTGATTGAGGCTGCCAGGACCATGCTTGCTGATTCAGGTTTGCCATTAACTGTAGGATCGTTGTTAGACCCGACTGAGTCGTTCAGAAGAGCTTTACATCCGGTTCAAAGGCGGCATCAGTGAACTGGACTTGATAACAGCTTGTTAATCTTTAATCTGTCACTTATATTGATAATAACAACAATTACAACCTGAACAGACTTTGGCAGCACTTCGTTATAGATCCGGAAGTTTCGTACCAAATGAACTAACACATGCCCTATATATAGTGATGTTAATTTCGCTCCTGATGACATTAAGTCATTTCGGGTGGAATCAGATGTTCTGATTTCGCTCTAAATGACTCCTTGTCATTTGGGGCGGAATCAGCATCTTAAATGCTATCCTTTGATTCTCAAAACTCGGGCACTGGTAATCCTATCCTAACCTATGATATGATACAAGACGAAGTCAATAGACGTAATGCACTAACAGACTCCCCCTCGAATATTGACGAAGTCTTCAGTGACTATTCTTCATCATGACTCATCTTCAGTCTTGATCATTCTGCCTTCTCATTCAAGTTGTAACATTATAAGCATCCATCAATCTTTCTCTTCTATCAGCTTCAGGCTCCCCCTTTCGTCAAGCTTCCGTGCTTTGGGATCGACACCTTGCTTTTCATCTACAAGCTCTTCCATGCTTCAAGCTTATCTTCAGACTCCCCCTTAGACTCTGCTTTCGGGATCATAATCTGAACTATCTGCAATCACTCATACATTTATAAGTAACAACATTTTAAACTTCCAAATTTTCCAGAAATCGTAATCTGGCTCTATTCAACTTTCTAAATCACTCCCCCTATCAACAATCTTTATAGATTTGGCAGTGTTAAGTATCCAAAATCCCTCACAGTTAATCATCCAAGTCCAAACTAATGACCTTGGAGATATCACAAACTGTTTTTGATTTTTGATTTTTAATTCAAGTTTCAAATTAATGAACTTGTTTTATTTTCAGAAACACAATCAGCTTACTTAGATTTTGAAACTCAGCACTCAGACATCAGTTGTCGAAAATAAAGCAGAATCAAAATCTTTTTGAATTTTCTGAAATATAAAGCAATAAAGAAATATATACAAACATATTTACAGACAATATTTTTGTTTGAGTTTGCGTCAGAGGATCATATCAGATGACATGTCACAAGTACCATTGAGCTTAGTTACACATTAAGTATTAAACAATTCACTTAGATTGTCGATATACTGATCCACTTAAATTTTCACACAAAATTCAACTGATTCAGGATACGAATTAGATGTTTTAAGAACTTAAACTCATTCATGTGTCCCACCTCTTGAATATACTCCCGTATCCAGATCCCAATATTCAGTCTTACAGGTGAGTATACCTAGATGATATCTGTAAGGGAAATAAATTATCGTACGAAACCGTGAGAGCTCAGGTCAGAACTTCCGTTCAGCAGAGAGATGACGGCTCGACTTTTGGTGTGTCCCCTTTAGAGGATCTTTTGTATTGCAACAGCAATGACTATCAATTTTATTGTTTCATCAATTTGCTGAGGGCAGCGCTATGTTTCAAGTAACGCGGAAAGTATTCTCCGGGGACTAGGCCATTGCTTCTGCAAAATCAGAAGTCCCGAGATAATACCCCAGATATCACTAAGTATAAAGACCTAGTATCTCAGAAAGAGGGACCTTTCAAACGAGATTTCAGGGGATACCTATATATCCAAGTAGTGTTCCCCACGAAATAAGCAAGTTTGAATTTAGATTTATATCCCGAAAAAGTTTACTAAATGTATAAAAATCTACCGGCACATCCACGGTGAGATCGTTTAACACATTTTAACTTTCCAATTCTTTAGCGTACTGTAACTGTCTACTGATGTACTATCATTTCCTCTTATTACGCAAAAACTCAATTTTCATTTTTATCATGTTTTTTTTTCTTTTTGCCAATAAGTTTTTATCATGTTTTTGTCATTTTCAAAATTTTCAAATGTTTTTGTATTTTTTGACAATAATACTCCCCCTAAAATGCAAAGCCATTTAAAGAAAATTTGACAACACGATGCTGATAGCTTTGTCTCGCCATCCATTTTCTGCTAACTATGCTCTGTTTTGCAGAAAAACTAATATAAAGTACCCCCATGATTTACAACACATTGATATTTACAGTTTGAAAACCGTTTTTCAATCTTGTGAAAATAATCATGTTTGTTCAGCCGTGAGGGTTTCGGCGTATTCAATCAACACATATTTTTGTATTTTTTCTATTTTTGACAAAATTTTAAACACAAACATATTTTTGGATTTATCAAAATTTTCAATTTTTAGGGTTTTTGAAATATTGTTTATTTATTTACAGAAAAACAAATAAACTCCCCGTTTCAACCAACACAGGGTCCAGCAGCAGCCTCCTCCTCTTGTTGTGCCAGGCTGCTCCGAATTCCAAACTCACAATCTTCAAATTCCATGAGCACCTGCACAAACAAACTACTCAATTACTTGAACAATTTAGCCCAGGTCTGTTGAACCTTAGGCATTTCAACACAATAATTTTCATTCAATGATGGAAACTCTTTGTCATCTTTCACAAAAATCTTATCAACTTTGACTTCAACTTTCTCATCTTTTACCAAAGTCGCTTGTTTCTTAACAGACCAAGTTTGACCTTTTGGAGTCCCACGTTTGTAAAAATGTGACTCATTTTGAACTTTTTGATTTTGAACAACAACTTTTGGTTTCCAAAACTCTTGTGATTTTGTCATATCAACAGTTGTTTTCCAACTTTGAGTTGTTCTGACTCTGGGTGTGTGAGAATTCCAGGTCTGTCTTAAATCGAACCTTGATTTCCAGTTTTGATTCGAAGCAAACTTGTTTGTGTTGTACCTCCAAGTTTGTTTTGAGTCAAATCTGGTTGACCTTTGTCTCACATTCTCAGATTTTTGTTTCTCAGCATCAATCTTCTTTTTGTCAACATCCACAGGTTTCAGATTTGGACACTTGCGAGCAAGATGTCCTTTTTGATCACATTTGAAACATGTTCTCATGGAAACATCTTTGACCTGTGGTTGTTGCTTTTTCTTTTAAGCTAAGAACTCTTCAATAGACTGTTGTCCAATTTTAAGTTTTTCTTCTTCTTCAAAACTTTTTCCTTGAACAAAACTCATTTTTGTCTGAAAATTCGAAGTTTCATTTCTTTTCCAACTTTGTTTTTTCTTATAACCCAACCCAACCATCATGTTTTTCTTCTTAAAACTAGGTTTGTTATACGAACCTCTATGACTCTTACCAGCAAACTTTGAAATCTCAGACTTTTCAATCTCAACCATTTTGAAAACTTTATCAACCTTTTCTGAAATCACATTCTGAATCGGGAATACAACATCTAAGAACAATTTGTCCGATCCAATCATGGTATAAACCAATCCTTTTGAATCATCATTCAAACTTTTCTCGGATTTTGTGTTTTTCAGATAACTATCATGAAGATTTCCTTCATCTTCATCCTGTGATTCAGATTTACCTGTATCAACCGATTCTTCTTTCAACACACTTTCAACGACTTTACCTACCACCTCTGAATCATGAGAATCATCAGATTTGGAATAGGTTATGTCAATGTTGTCTGGCAATTGATCTACCATGTTGAAAGCTTTTTCGACCTTTTCCTCATCATAAAATGCAAATTTTCCCGGTGGTGGAACTTGATGAAACTCTGAGCCAATGCCTTTCTTGTTTTGCTCAGACTCACCATCTCCCGATTTTATATTGAAAATACGTTCAAGCACATATGACGACACGTGATAACTCTTCAACTTGTTGTTATCCTGTTCTAAATCAGCTATCTGTCGCTTTAGCTTCGCAACATCCTCAATATAGGAATTAACAACATCTTGGTTTATCGAATACATTCGTTTAAGTTCTTTAGTTGTTTCAGAAAGATAATTCATTCTTGACTGAGCATATTTCATTTCATCTTTCACTTTTTCATATGACTCTTTTGTAATATGATATGCTAATTTCATTGAGTCATACTCTTTCTTCATTTCTTGACAAGCAATTTCTTTTTGTGAACATTCTTCCGTCATTTTAGAAACATTTTCTTTCAAAACTTCATTTTCTGTTTCTAATTTTTTACATTTTTCTGTAAGTTTTTCATCATTTTCTTTCAAAACTTTTTCTTTTTCTAGCATTTCTTTGTATTTTTCTTTAAAAATGTTTTCAATTTTAGTGAATTCAAGATCTCTTGTTCTGAATTGCTCATCTTTTTCAGTACAAGCTCTGCATGGTTCCATGCATTTCTTGCACTGTTCAACAGTTTCAGTCAGGATGTTAGAATTAGAATTTACCTCAGTGATTGACACTTCTGTGTTTGATGCATCTGCCTCAGTTTTCTTTTGATCAGCATTATCTTGTTTTTCTTTAACACTGACTTCATCACCAAAATTACCAACTTCCAAATTACCAACAACCGGTTCTCCTTCTCTGTTGAAGTAACATTCTCTCTTCTTATCCCATCTTTTGCTACTGACAGCAATCTCATATTCTTCCTGCATTTCATCCATTCTGTTCAACACAATGTTTCTTTCTCGATAAGTTTTCTCACTCAAGATCTCTTCTCTAGTTTTCTCCTTCATCTCAACTTTATCTTTTTCTTCATTGTTTTCTTCATGGATTTCAGCAACAAAAACAAACTTTCTATCCTCTGTTATAGCTTTCCCATGAGCTGTTTTTCGAACATTCTTCAAACGATCTTCTTCCGGACTTATCTCAGACCAATCAAAACCTTCATCATCTTGAATTACAAAACAAGCTGTCGATTTAGGTTTATCTTCAATCATCTTAGGCTCTTCTCTGCTTCGATGGTAGATTGCCTTTCGGTAGTAATCCTCATTGAACGGATGTTCATTTCCACCAACTGCAGAATTAGTGCATTCTCTCTTGAAATGACCTTTCTGCTTACATTTGAAGCATGTCACTTTGGATTTGTCGAATCCAAGCTTTGTTGATGCACCTCCAAGAGATTGTTTTCCAGTAATTTCCATATATCTCTGAGCTCTGCGGATGCAACTAGCTAAACACCAGCGGATGTCAATGAGTTCCATCTCTTCCGGATCAATCTGGTCGTAGTCTTCTTTGGTTAACTCTGAGTTTCCAATTTTGCCAGCTACAAGACCTTCATACGATTCCAGAACAGATGCAAGAAAACTCATTTGCTGTTTAGCTGCATTGATGCTCATTGCAGGAGAATTCTTCAGTTTAAGAGCAATGTTGCATAGAATCTCCTCAGCTTCATCAGGATTTGATTTTGAAGATGAATGATATCCAGAATGATGACTTGTTGAAGTTGTTTGAGGTTCCTTCATCTTCTCACCACTGAATGCTGTCTTTGGTGATCCAACACCTTTCTCTGAAGGTACACTGCCTTTGTAGTATAGACCAACATTCTGTTGATGTGAAGATCCTGTCATCTTGCTTTGCTTCTGCAGCTCCAGATCATGACTCTCTATCTTTTCAAACAATGCATCAAGAGAAATTGTATCATATAAAGAATCATTTTTCAAAATAAACACAAACGTTTGCCACTGATCAGCTCGTGGTAACACTTCAATTACTTTATCTATAATTTCCTCTCTTGTTTTCACAATCTCAAACCTCTCAAGTTCAATTTTTAAATGACAAAATCTCTCAATCATTTGCCTCACTGTCTCTCCTTTTAAACTATCAAACAGATCAAATTCCTTTTTAAGTAAAGCAATTTTATTCTTTTTTATCTGTTTACCCCCCTCAACTTTAACACGTAAAGCTTCCCAAACTGATTTAGATGACCCATCATGATTCAGCAACGCAAAAATATCATTTCTGATTGCAGTCTGGATCAAAGCAATCATTCTTTGTTTGGCAGCAAACTCAGATTTATCTTCTCTTGATAACTTCTTAAATGTAAGTTCTTCGCCTTTATCATCTTTTGGCCTTTCGTATCCAAACTCTAAACAGAACCAGCTTTCGTGAGCATATGCTTTCGCCCAATTGAGAAAACGTTCTTTCCACCATGTATAATCTTCAATGCTCTCCAGAGTTGGTGGCTTTGAGTGTGTTCCATAGAAGTTATCATGCTTGATGTTCTCATTGATAGCTTTTGTGATAGTTTTAGGTGTAACATTTACAATCTCGGAAGATTCGGATGTGAATGCATTGAAAAACGTGTTATAGAATTCTTCAGCCATGATGTAAACCTGAACAGATAATCAAACAAACACAATCAGTACAATTAATATCAAATATTCTGAAACAATACTGACACTCGATTGTCGTGAAATAATCTTGACACAAAACACTTTGAAGCGAAATCAGAATTTTGTCTTTGGAGCGAAATCACTAAATTCAGTTTGGAGCGAAATCACTACAAACAGTCTAGAGCGAAATCACAAAGCACATTGGAGCGGAATCAGAAGTTTGTGTCTAGGAGCGAAATCAGAAACTTCTCTTTGGAGCGGAATTAAACTTTAAGACTGACACATACAACTTGGAGCGAAATCAGCCATTTGGAACTGATCAAGAGCGGAATCAGCAAGTCTTTTGGAGCGGAATCAGACTTTTGAAGCTGAATCAGACAATTAGGAGCGGAATCAGGAATTTATCCAGTTCGAGCGGAATCAGATCGGGGGTCAATTTTGTCCATTTTTAGTCCGTATTTTAACATGAAACTTTTAAGGGTTTGTCTATGTCCAATTCCGAGTGTACTGTGAAAATTTTAACCAATTCGGACCGTGAAATCCTGTTCAATTGAAGAAAGAAGGTATAGAAACGAGAAATTTCAATGAAATTCAGCTGTAAACTGCAAAAACTCTTCCAACTAGCTCTGATACCACTTGTAGGATCGTTGTTAGACCCGACTGAGTCGTTCAGAAGAGCTTTACATCCGGTTCAAAGGCGGAATCAGTGAACTTGACTTGATAACAGCTTGTTAATCTTTAATCTGTCACTTATATTGATAATAACAGCAATTACAACCTGAACAGACTTTGGCAGCACTTCGTTACAGATCCGGAAGTTTCGTACCAAATGAACTAACACATGCCCTATATATAGTGATGTTAATTTCGCTCCTGATGACATTAAGTCATTTCGGGCGGAATCAGATGTTCTGATTTCGCTCTAAATGACTCCTTGTCATTTGGGGCGGAATCAACATCTTAAATGCTATCCTTCGATTCTCAAAACTCGGGCACTGATAATCCTATCCTAACCTATGATATGATACAAGACGAAGTCAATAGACGTAATGCACTAACATTAACTTTCTGGGTAGAGGCTGTAAACACTGCCTGCTATATCCAGAATAGAGTTTTAATAAACCCCAGGCATCAAAAGACTACCTATGAAATTCTGTATAAAATAAAACCACTGATCTCATATTTCAAAGTTTTTGGCTGCCCATGCTTCATTTTAAACTTAAAAGATTCCATTTCAAAGTTTGCAGCCAAAATTGATTGTGGTTATCATTTGGGATACTCAACCACTGCTAAGGCCTACAAAGTGTTCAACACTAGGACTAAGATAGTGGAAGAGACTTTGAATGTGAAGTTCAATGAACTTTCTTCAATGAAAATCCCTGCAAATCCTGTAGAATTATTTGATCTTGATAAATTTACCTTTGAAAATGTTTCTGTCAAGACTAACAGTGCAGGTCCATCTCAAAGTCCTCCATCAGACTATGGATATGAAGTCATCATTCCATAACAAAAGTCTGCATCAATTGGTAGAGCAGCAGATGTTCAAAACAGTTGTCAAAGCTCAACCACTACCACCTCAACAGTTGTTGACCAAAGTAACCCCTTAACCCCTGCTTCCACATCCTCAAGTATTGTTGATAAAAATCCCCAAACAGTGGATAAAAATCAACATGCTTTCACACCACTTCCTCCTCCTCCATTTCAAGCCACTATTGGATAATCAAAGTCACCAACAGTGGTTAGCTCAGATGATTTACATCTGCAACCCTCACCCTTAAATGCCATTGTTCCATACAAAGGAGATTTAATCTTCTTGAAGTCTCATCCACCTGACCAAATCATTGGCAACATCAGTGAAGGGGTGCTAACAAGAAGCCAATCCCAAAACATCTGTCTTTTTGCTGGTTTCCTATCACTCCATCAGCCAGTCAAGTACCAAGAGGCACTAAAAGACAACAACTGGGTAGAAGCCATGCAAGAGGAACTCCAACAGTTTAGAAGACGACAAGTATGGGAACTTGTACCACTACCAGAGGGTGTGAGTCCTATTGGCACAAAGTGGGTCTTTAAAAATAAAACTGATGAAAGGGGTATTGTTGTCAAGAATAAAGCAAGGCTAGTGGTTCAAGGGTTCAGACATGAAGAGGGCATTGACTATGATGCAACTTTAGCCCTTGTAGCAAGATTAGAAGCTATCAGATTAGTCCTGGCCTTTGCTGTCAACCACAATATAAAGGTGTATCAAATGGACATTAAATGTGCATTCCTCTATGGTAAAATACAAGAAGAGGTATATGTTTGTCACCCTCCAGGTTTTGAGGATCCATTTAATCCAAATCATGTCTACAAGCTAAATAAAGCTTTGTATGGCTTGAAACAAGCACCTAGAGCCTGGTATGAAACTCTTTCCACCTTTCTTCTTTCCATTGGGTTCACAAGAGGTAAAATTGATAAAACATTATTTTTAAAATGAAGTGGGAAAAACTTGATGATTGTCCAGATTTATGTAGATGACATCATTTTTGGAAGCACATGTTCTAAAATGTGTGAAGAGTTCAGAAAACTCATGACAGCTGAGTTTGAGATGAGTGCAATGGGTGAACTTCAGTGCTTTCTTGGTCTCCAAGTAAGGCAACTACAAAATGGTACTTTCATCCATCAAGGCAAATATGCCAAAGAACTTTTAAAGAAATTTGAGATGGATGATTGCAAGCCATGTAGTACACCCATAGAAACCACAAAAATAGTCTTGTCTGATGAAAAGGATGATTTGGTTGATCAAACTCTTTATAGAAGCATGATTGGGTCTTTATTGTACCTAAATGCATCTAGGCCAGACATCATGTTTGCAACATGTGTTTGTGCAAGATCCCAATCAGCCCCTAGAAAGTCAAACCTTATTGCTGTAAAAAAGGATATTCAGATACCTAAAAGGTGCTCCCACACTTGGTACTTGGTATCTAGTATCCAGCTGATGGAAATATCAAGCTTTCAGGTTTCTCAGATAGTGACTTTGCTGAATGTAATACAACAAGGAAGTCCACTTCAGGAGGGTGCTAATTCCTAGGTAGCTGCTTAGTGTCTTGGCAAAGCAAAAAGCAAGCAGCTGTTTCAACATCCACTGCTGAGGCAGAGTATATAGCTGCTGCAAGCTGTATAACCCAACTGTTATGGCTTCAAAATCAATTGCTGGATTTTGGTATCACTGCCTTAAAGACACCTCTCATGTTGGACAGTCAGGCAACAGAAAATATCATCAAAAATCCAGTCTCCCATTCAACCACCAAGCACATTGATATCAGACATCACTTTGTGAGGGATTGCTATGAAAAAAGTTTGATTTCTCTGCATCATGTTCCAACTAAAGATCAGTTGGCAGATGTGCTAACAAAAGCATTAGACACATCCACCTTTGAAAGCTTGATCTCTAGAATTGGCATGCTGAACATGGAATAACAGGCAAAATCCTTTTTTTCTATGAATAAAAGCGTTAAAATGTTTTCCGGAAATCAAAATTTCATCCTTAAAAATAGCTAAAAATGAAAATTTTTATTAATCCTTAAAAGTCTGCCATAACCACTGTTTTGGTTCAAACATCTGTTCAGATGATTATTGTCCATTGCTGAAAGTCAACCTTTGTTTCCTCATTTCTTTGTTAATCACTGTTGTTTAAAATCAGTGTTTTAACCCACTGATGGCTATCCACTGATAGTTAAAAGTTAGCCACTGTTTTCATTTTACCGCTGTAAACCACTGATAATTGATCCATCAGTGGTTTCCTAAACAACTGTCTTCCATTACTCATCAGAGGTTGGCACATGGACAATACTTATCCGTCAGATCTTTTGTAACCGCTGCCATGTCAGCATTCACTTTTTCCACTTTATAAAACCCTGATCAAAACCCCAAACAGGGTTTTAACTGTCGAATCGAATTCAAAATTCCTTTCTCAAAGCAGTTTCCTTCAATTTCTCTCATATAATTCATCGTCTTCTTCCTCTCGCATTCACACTTAAATCACCATGGCTCTTCAATACAAAACTCATCATAAGTACCTGTGCATATTTGAAAAACCAAGTGACATCACAACATTCCACTCCATCATTGACGCACTTTCATCCTCAAGGTACAAAACCCTGTTGACCTGTAACCCATCCATATATCTCGATACCCTTCGTGATTTCTGGAAAAATGCACAACTAGAAGTTCAGGATAAAAAGCCCTGGGCTATCACTTTTGCGGTAAAGGGAATTAAGGTTGCTGTCACACCCAAAGACATTTCTGAGGTGTTCAAATTGAATGACATTACAGGTAAAACTCTTTCCTAAAAACCGATTATCAAACTGATTTCCTTGAGAGAGGGTATGAAGAGGAAATGAAAAAAGATATTTTGCAAAAAGGCAGTTTTCCACCTGCCATGAGGTTTTTGTTTCATACCCTCCTCATGTGTGTTTCAAACAAGACCACAGCTTTTAATGAAATTCCATTAAAAATCCAATACTTGGGATATACTATCATGAAAAATGAAAATTTTAATTACTCCCAAGAGATTTTTAATGACATGGTCAGAAATGTTAATAATATCAAAGACAATAAAACACCATTTCTTTTATTTCCAAGGTTTTTGAGCTTTTACTTGCAAAAGAAGATTCCAAATGATAGTGCTCATGTACTTATCCAAGGGAATCCTATTCAAATCAACAACCTATCTTTTGAAACCTTTACTAGGCTGTCAAACCTTTGAAAACACAAACAGAAGAGCCTGAGCAGAATTTAGCAGCAACAAATGCTCCTCAGATCCCTGCTGTTAAGCCCACTGCTCAAGGTGATCACAGCAGCACAACCACTGCTGTGAAACCCACACCTAAAATCACCAAAATACCCAAAAAGAAAAATATCCAAAAGCCCCCCAAACCCACTAAAAAGGTTACTCTGGAAGATGAGATCCCAGAGATAATACATGTGACAACACAAAAGTCACCAATAACCACTGCTACTACTTCTTCACAGCAGTTGGATGAAAGATCTCAACCTGAGCCTCAAACTCCTCCTGCTTCTTCTAAAAAAGATCAGGTTGTATCAACAGGGACACCACTTTATGATGCTCTGGAATCACTTGATTCCATCATCCACAGCCCAGCTCTCGGGGCAATTCACTTTCTACACCCATACTCACTGCCCAACTTCCACCATCAATGCTACCTTTGTTGGATGCACTTGATATAACTCAGACGGAAATCAGTTCTTCTCAACCACCTGTAACTGAGAATATACCTCAACAAGTGACTGAGTCTGAGCTCCCTATCTCTGCTAACCCACCAACAACTGAGGAGGTTACAATGCAGGAAGTACAAGTACTTCCTGTCAGTAGTTCAAGTGGAGTAGCTACTACAAGTGTTGAACCCACTGGTTTACACTTGGACAATAGTTTCATTAATAAGACTCCCTTGAAGGCAATTTCTTCTTTGGGAACCATAATGCCCACTGGTGTGTATCCAATATTCACTGGTGCATTTAGAATGGTAACCTCTGCTGAAGAAACAAGACCCAAGTACCAAGAACAAGGGGCATCGGTGGATGACTTTTGAGAATCTTTTCCTAAGTCAACCACTGATACAACCACCACTGGTGGGAAATTAGATGATCCCATTCACTTGGGTGATGGTTTAAAATATAGAGAATTGACAGAGAGGGTTGACAAAATAGACACATCTGTTGCAGAAATCAAAACTATGCTGCAATAGTTGTTACAAGCTCAAAAGGCAACACGCACTGCTGCAACATCTACTCCATCATCTGCTCCTACTCCCACTGAGCTTTGGGAATTATTTCAACCTCTGCTTCATAAACAAAGACAATATGCTGATCAACAACATGAAGTTCAGATTCAAAAGATCAGAAATGTCATGGAAGCTAGGTTCAAGGATACACAAGCAGATATCAAGGCAATTAAGGCCCATTTACTACAAACCACTGGCACTGCTCCTCCTTCAATCATCTTTGTTGACAATCCTCCTGATGATGCCAAAAAGGGGGAGAAAAAGAAGAAGGGATATGAAGATGGCCTATACATGAAACCAGATCCACTGTCAAAATTGATTGTAGAAATCCCTAGGCCAAATGGTTCCAAAAAGGTTGATGAGACTCAAAATGCTTTTGCTGATTTAAAAGCAGGCATGAAAGAGTCAATGGAACTAAAAGGGTCTAAAAGGTTTGAAGAGGAGAAGAAAGTCTTGATGGAAAGGGAAGAGGAGGGTACTTCTGAGCCAAAGGAAGAGCAGGTTATTCCTAAGCCAAAAAGAAGAAGGCCTACTAGAAAAGCAAGCCAACCCAAAACCACACCTTCCAAAACCATCAAACAAACTCCCCAAATCCCCAAAAATTTCTCTCATCAAACCTCCAAACCAATAGATGTTAAGATACCTGTTGCATCAACAGTTGTTGGTACCTCAGTGGTTTCAACAGATGTTACCCTAACAACTGCCATCACTACCACATTAACACACACTCAATCCACTGCCATACCAAAAACAACATCATCACCACAAAAACCACCTGCTGAAAAGCAGAAGACAACAGTTGACACATCAACTGTTGTAATGACAACAGTGGTTGAAACACCAGTTGTTTCAACAACTGTTAGTCAATCACCTATCACCACAAATATCTCCTCACAAGCCATTGTCCTTTCAGTTCCAAAAACTCAAACAAAAACACCTTCTCCCAAAAAGGTGTATACAAGAAAAAGAAAATTTCAGGTGCATGAAGATGACATACCAGCACCTGTTCCCATTTCATCTGCTCCTTACAATGTCACCAAACCTCAACCTTTCATTCCTCCAAAGCTGGCCAATCTTATCAAAGATCCAAAAGTTCTAGAAGGATTTAACCCTGCTGATCTTGTACCACTAGCAGCCACTTATCCACTGGACCTTCATGCTTTGAAAGAAGAAATGAAACAATTCTATTTAGTGGATGATGCTTCCAAGAGAAAATTTCCTTCCCTTGCCGGTTTTAGAGATCCTAAAAACATGGATGAATACCTAAAACTCAAAGGGAAGCAAGCTGAATTTAGAGCCAAATATGAATGCAAAGGGCAAGGTGATAATGCTTTCTCAAATAGGATGCAGTTCTTGCTCACCAAGGTCAAGCAAATGGAAGATTATGCAAGAGACCTGAGTAAAGAAATGTCCAACTTGCCACCAGAGGCTGGGTTACAAGTAGATCTGAAAGAAGATCTCATCAAACTGATCATGAGTGAAAAGTTTTACCCTGCAAAAGCTGAAAATTTTCAAGACTGGCCACTCATTGCTCTCAAGGAAGAATTAAAAAGAATTGAAAGAATAAAAAAATACTCCAGGTATGAAAAGAAAGGCACCAAACTGGAGCAAATTCAGTAAGAAGATTGCTGATCTTATTCTGGAATATAAAAGAAAAAGAGAAGAGTTGGTTGCAGTAGACTATGGAACAGCTAGGCAGATAGCAAGGTGGTCAAAACAAACTATTGATCAAAGCTACAAAAGGCTTGAAGAGCTAAGAAAGAAAGACCCCACTGCTCCAAAGAAACCAATCTACAAAACCACTGATAAACCAAAGAAGCAGGCCCACACTTTTGAACCATTGTTCACATCATCAGATACCTCTGTCATTGAGCTAAACCAAAGAAAGAGGCAAAAGCTGACTGATGCTGAAGAGAAACAACAAGAAGCTGTGTATTTTAAAGAGGCTATCAAGAGAATGGCACTAGAGGATGAGAGCTCAGCAAAGCTTCAAGATATAGCCAACAAAGTTCTCAATGCACTACCAAATGAGATTTATGCTGGACTGTTACACTGTAACAGTGCCAAGGAATTATGGGATGCACTTAAGGAACAATTTGGGAGGACTGAAGAAGTTATTGAAAATAACAGGGAAATTTTGAACCAACAGTATGAAACCTTTTGTCACATTAAGGGTGAAACATTAACATAGCAGTTTGAGCGATTTAGTTATCTCATAAGTGAACTTAAGCTTGTTAAAACTGAATTTCCTAAATCAACTGCAAACAACAGGTTTTTAAGGTCACTTCCTGAAAAATGGGACACAATTGATTTTGTAACTAGAAACTCTGTTGAGTTCAAAGATCTGACCCTGACCCAACTTCATGGTAGACTCCTGACCTATGAGAGGGAGTTAAACTAGAAAAAGAAGTTACAAGAGTCTGGAAAAGTTGCAGATAATTATTCATTTGGCAGCACAACTCTTTTGGGTCAAGAAGAATCTGGTAGTAGTAAGGATCAGAGTTATGATCATTATATTGACATAACTGCTGGTGGAGCCTTTAACAACTCTGATTCTTACTCAAACAATTATGCCTTCACAGCTAGTAGTGAAAACCAGAATTCTGATAATCTGTGCTTTGAACTCAATGATTTGCAGCATTTTATCCAACTGACTTAGAGGAAATGGACATTTTGCACCAACTTGCACTGCTGAGTGTTAGAACCAGCAAGTTTTACAAAAGGACATGGAGAAAATTTCCAGGGTTACATGGGAACCTAAAAGTAGAGCTGGATAAGTCAAAGATTAAATGCTATAAGTGTAATAGGTTAGGTCATTTTGCTAGGGAGTGTAGGAGTCAAACCAATGGACCAATTATTACACATCCTAGCTCAAACCCTAGACCACAAAATAACCAAAACACTGTGCAATATGCCCAATATGCCCCTGCTGCTCATGTAAACACTGCTCTTGTATATACTAACATGTTAAAAACATAATTTAATTAAGTTTAATATTTAATTTGAAAAAGAAAATAAGAATTTATCTAAAAAATATTAGCCCTTCAATCTCTTATAATTAAAATAATAGAGAAATAATTTAAAATGAGAGAGAGAGATAGAGAGAGAGTTAAGAGATGAAAAAAATTAAGGGATTTTAATTAAAAATACTTGGCTAATGTCAATCTTACCCTTTTAATCTAAATAATGATCAAGGGCCAAGATTAGTTCACTCAGTTCACTCTCAAGAAGTTGTTCATAAATGAACCTAATCCTATATATATATGGGGAAATGGTAAAATGAGAACCGCTTTGAGTTGTGTAAACCATGAGAACTAGGTCTTCCAAAAGGGTTTTTTTTTTTTTTTTTTTTTAAGTTTCTCATAAATCTTAAAAAAAAACCTATAAATTTTAAACAATTAACAATATAAGTTGATAATAACATAATAATTTCATACTTGATATTATAGGCGTGTAAACGAACCGAACGAACACAAACATACCCTTCATTTAACTTTAACCAAACACGAACACGAACACATTTTTTTGTTTGTTCGTATTCGTTCATTAAGAAATCGGGCATGTTTGTGTTGTTTATGTTTGATCGTTTAAAGCCTAAACGAATAGTTCACGAACATAAACGAACATAAAAAAAACTTAACTGAACATAGTTCAAAAGCATAAACAAACATAAATTAAAAAGATTGAACAAACATAAACGCACACAAATGAACGTAATTGAACAGATATAAACAAACACAATTTAACATTAATGAACATAAACAAACAAGTCTAATATATTACAACTCATCCGAAAACAAATCTAAATTAGTGTTCATAGATACTAGAATAAAATAGTTTTTTTTATATAAATATTAAGTAAGTGATCAGTTACGATCTAAGAAAAAATTGAAAATTTCATTCTTTATTTACTAGAACACTCATTACTAATTAGTTATATTTATATAAGTAGTTAGTTGACATAATATTTATATAAATATAACTATTTATGTATTTACTAAAATTTAAACGAACGTTCATGAACATAAATGAACGAACACAAGGTGTGTTCGTGTTTGTGTTTGTGTTCGTGTTCGTTCATTTAATTAAATGAACAAAACTATTTGTTCGTGTTCGTTCGTTTATTAAATAAACGAACGTAAATGAACTTCCCGTCGAACATGTTCACGAATAGTTCATAACGTTCGGTTCGTTTACCGGCCTACTTGATAACCATTCCAGAGGGGAACCGGGTTTCTTGACCTAGTTGACTCAGTTGCCCAGGTTTGACTTCAGATATGACCGGGTTGACTTTTTGACCGTGAAGTGTTCTCGAGGCTCGCGCTCGGGTATTCGGGTTTCAAAATTCATGTCAAATGGTTAATTCACGAGCGCGGTTTGTGAACAAACGTCAAATAGCGTGATCGTTCGTTGGATCAAAGTGTGAAGCTTAGATTTTTTGTCAAAAGGTTAGTTTTTTCGCAAACCCTCTATGGTTGTGTTTGTTTTAACGGTTGCAATTGGATCACTGGAATGGGCTAGTCGGTTTTATTGTACACGCTTCCGCTTTAAGTAACCAAATCATTAAGTCATGCTCAATTTCAACATGAATTCCATCTAATACATACTCCTCATGTTATTTACTATCAATTACGTCAATTACACATTCCGAATCACATTAACCTAAGTGTTTGCACAAGAAATCTCTTACTAACATTAACAAGCCATTTCATCAAACACTTGGTGGACACCACTTGTTGTCACACCCCAACCGATGGCGGAAACATCGGAGTGAGACGAAATAAATTGCAAGAGACTTCATAACACTATTTGTGACAAGTATTTAAATGATAAATTTTCATTTCATTTCATTTCTAAAGAGTCAATTACAAGGATTTGAAGCAAATACAACAATATGAATAATGAAATACAATACAATAGGAATACAAAATTTAATGTGTGTATCTAAGCATCCTACTAGATTCCATACATCACCAACATCATCGCTAAACCTGCAACATGTTTTAAAAGCATAGTTCAATACAAAGGTATTGGCGAGTACACACGTTTTAGACTCGTGTTATGTGTATAAAAGTATTTTCAATCCAACATAGCAATTTGGTATACAAAGTCAAACTATCATGCATAACTAAAAGTCAAACCCAAGTGTCCACTAGTATAATAGCATCCCTCGATGTAGCAACATCGAGACCATAAAGTATGAATAATAGCATCCCTCGATATAACATTATCGAGACCGTAAAGAATAAAACTTAACAAAACCCCGTCGGGTGGTGTGCTACTCCTATAGCGCTATAATTGTTAAGGTGGGTTAACAAGTAGTATGAATTCTAGCATGAACTTAAGCATAATAAAGCATGTATAAGGATTGATTGAATAAAGCATGTTTGTGAATCGTGCATTTTAACAAGTAAAACATGTTGCACCCAAAGTGTATTAAAAGGAAAATGGGTCAAGTGTACTCACAAAATTGCATATGCTTTCCGATTATCCAATTGTTGACGAGCAATAAGATTAGGAGATCGAAGGTGTAAGGGTTAAAGTTCAAGGTATGTTTAGAGTCGAGCTTCGGAATGTAAAACATAAGAATATAACATATGAAAGTAATCATCTTTTAACACATAATACTTGTTCGACACTATGAAACCCCAAGGGTTAGAATGTTTTCATGGGTAGAACACCCATTAGAATCATAACAAGTTTTAGGTCTTAGATGATGCAGTCTAGTACTTTGACGAATGAACACAAATTCATCATCAAAGGTTCGAATATTTGGATAGTTTATACAAGTGTTATATAGGTTATGTAATATACAATAATAAGTCCAATAGTTCAATATTTCAAGCATGAGGTAGGAGGATGAATCCTCCATTTAGGTACCTCTTTAAGTGTCATAGAAATCATGTAGGAGGTAGGAAGAAAAGTCTTCCATTTAGGCACCTCTAAGTGTTCACCACTACACTTGATGTTTTGAACATACAAGGAGGGTCATGAACTACAAGTAATACAAGAATACTAAACACTAATCTATAAGAAATCATCAATCAATGTGTGGATTTTATGTAGGACAACCCAAGTTAATCCTAAATCACACTTACATCAAGTCTTGAACTTGAACATCACTTGTGGGTTAAAACCCTTGAACAAAACAGAAAGTTTGTGAGGTTTATACCTCTGATTTTGAATGTTTCAACCTTGTTTTTAAGCCTAACTAACCATAGAAGTGGTTATAAGCATAAGGACATAGGTTTGAGATTAGTTTCCTCAAGTTTAAACAAGTTTATCAAAGTTTGAAACAAGAACAGAAAAATCAGTCCACTTTGAAGCCCTTTTGGCAACATTACAGGCTCTAGTTTTCTAGGGAAAACCCATGGAAACGTAGCTAAGGTCAATACAAAGTAGTAGGAAAAAGAATCGAGTGAATCAGATAAGAATTGAGTGAGTTATGCTCATTTTCGTAAGAGGTGCTGAATCTGCTCGAACTCTTGCTTCAGCTACGGTTTGGAGGATGTTTTGAGAGTTTTTAGTGTTGCAAAAGTGGTAGGGAGGCTGGTTATAAGTGGTATTTATAGGGGGAAGGATTAGGGTTAAGTTGGGTGAGCATTTAATACAATTAGGTGAGAGTTTAAGCAATAAAAAAAGAAATAATTCAGCTATAGTTTGCTGATTGCAAGGGCTGTTTGGCAACTTTTTTTTTGTTTAGATGATGTAAAATGTATAAATAAGAGGTATTTTATATGATTAAGATGCTACATGAAGCCTAATGTGCATTTAATATGTTATCAAGGCCTAAAAGGATTAAGAGACATGTTTTAATTACACCAACTTGCGATATATTAAGTGTGTCACATGAAACAAGTATGAATGATTTACATTTAGGTATTAATCAAGCGAAAAGCATATAAGTTAATTTTATAATCGAATACCCAAGTTTTTGAACGTACGAAAGATTTAAGAATTGCGAATACACGATCATTGTTTATGAATTAAACATACGTGTATGCGAATGACGAACCATGTATCAAACGAGTGCACGTAACAATGTATAACATGTCTAAACGATGTATAAAAGATTCGTTTCATTATGATCAAAGTCTCGGATTTTACAACGATACAACGAAATACGATTACAAGGAATACAAGATTTCCAAAAATAGAAATACAATACGAGACTTTCTAATTATGGTAAGTACGAAGAAGCAGGGCGTTACACTTGTCAACCAACTGGGAAATTTTGATTTATAACATCCATTACCGTCTTTCTTTAAAAAATCAAGTATCAATCATTCATGAATCATAAACATAACATAAATCCAGCTTATTTAAACTAATTTATCACTTTGACCAAGAACAGTCAAGGATTGAAATCCAAATTTCAATACCCACCTTAAACCCCCCATGAAATTCCAATCCAACTGCTAAATATCATGGATTCCATATACCTTTAAGTTCAATTTTCAACTACAAACACAATTTATATATGGAATTATGTAGAAATACTAGGGTTCATACAATTTCTTTCATTATTCAAGAATCTCTAGTCAAAATCATCATCAAATAGAATTTTACATGTGACACCCGGCTTTTCAGGCCGTACCGTACAAATGTAACACGTGTCATGAATAAATAAAAAGGCTGTATTTGACTGATATTGATGTTTATATGTGATATTTGATGTGTTGGTGAATCCAAACATTGATAAAAATTATGTTGGCAACGATAAGATAAACGCTTATCGCGTAACGAATAAAATGCGAAACGAACGTCGGTGACCACCCGATCAATGTTAAAATCCTAAAAATAGTCTGTTATGATTAGAATGGTAATTTTAATCATGTCCGGAAGGAAAAATAAATTAAAACGCTAAGAAACTCTATTTTTCTAGTTTGAGCGCGTACCGCGCGATACTGCGCGCATCTGACAAAATACTATCAACGCAGCCAGTCAAGGAAACTGATAATTATTTTAGTAATATTTTAGTGGGATTATTTTTATAGAATGATAATAATAATTTAAAAACTCACTAAAACGGGATTAAAACGCTAGATAAAATACCCGTAATCTAGTAAAATACCCGTTTTTACACTATATTACATATATATATGTATGTAAATGTATATATATGAGAGAGAGGATAGGTGGCGGCCCTATGGGGTGCCCACCTTATTCTTTCACCTTCCAATGTGACAAGTGTTGAACCTTGGGACATGTAGTAATGATTTGGAAGATTTAAACACTCCAACATAATCTTACACAATCAAACTAAATCACTCTCACTCTCTCTCTCACTAAACTCGGCCGAACACCCCTCTAACTCATCCATTTTCAAAATTCTAACTTTGTTCTTGAGAATTCAAATCCATTTCAAGGTGATTTCAAGTCCATTTGAAGGTTTAAAGGTGATTCCAAGAAGTTTCAAGCAAGAGCCAAGCTTTATATCATCTTTTCATTCAAAAACCCACTTGAATCTTGAAGGTATAAAATCATATTTTCTTAAGCATGTTCTTGATTCTTGGTGATGAAGATGATAGTGGAAGGTTTCTCTTGTTCTTGGATTTAAACAAAAAACTTGAAACTAAAACAAATGGGTTTTTAAAGAAAAATAAAATGGATGAGTATGTATGTATATGTATGGCCGTATGTATATATGTGTATGAGAGTTGAGTTTTGACTTTTGATTGAATCTTGTTAGAGATGATGTTTGAAAAGTGATGCATGTGCAATCTAGAGAATGTTCTATAAGGGTTTTGTGATTTGAAAAGGACTTGTTAAAAAGGTGAACTTTTGGAAGTTCATGTGTGTGTATATATGTCGTGTATGTGTATGTATATGTGTATGCATGCATGTAATTTTTGTCATATACTCATAAATGTAAGAACACTTGCATTTATGTATGTATGATTAGATGATTATGTATGAAATATGTTGTGATTGGTAATAACATGGAGTCAATATGTTCTTGGGTGTATTTAAATCATGTGTAATAATGATGATGTTATATGAGTGCATTAGATGCACATACATGGACATGCATGATGATATAAAATCATGAAAGGATGATTTAAGCAAGATTTGATAAAAATGAGTTTTTATCAGATTATAAACACTAAAATATGAATATTTTGAAGTGTTAAATGATATAAAACTTGTCATAAAGTTTACTAGCTTTGCATGTTGTACTTGGTGCTTTATGAGTTGTAAAATACGTGAAATCGCATGATTTATGTGACTTACACAATAATTGCACTAATCTGATTATAATCAGCATTTTAATTAGTAAATAACATGTATTGTGCTAAAATATCAAGTCATTCCGAGTTGGGATGGTTATAGTAAAGTTTTGACGCAATACTATGCGGTAAAATGGTCAAAAATCGGCTTTTCGAACGATTTTTATAAAATGGTTTTAGATCAGTAAGTAAACTGATATTTTTAGTTTAAATATAAGTATTTTAACTAATTTTAAGTCTACTTGCTGTTTGGTTGGTCATACGTGACTTCCGACGCCCGAAAACGTTACCAAATCACTAAAATACGCGTTTTACAGTGAACACTAGTATGGGTTATTTATGGGTGAACCTTATGTGTTAAAATGTGTTACGTGATTTAGACATGTGAATATGATAGATGTTAAGTGTTGACATGATAGTGGGAAATTTAGACTATGCATGTACACTTGTGCGTTTAGAACGGTAGAATCGATAAATCGCGTTAAATGTGTAACTTGTTTGTCGAGCATGAAAATTGATATATATAATTTATTTTATGTATGAATTCTTTAAAAATGACAAAATAAATAAGTTAACGAGATTTCGCGTGTTACGATGTTTGATTTATGTGTACGTTTTTGTATATATATTAGGACGCGCAAATCGTAGATATATTACGTATAAACGGGTGTGTTAACGGATTTACATGATAATGGTCACCAATAAAATCATTCAAGTCGTAAAATCTTAAAATATATATATGAACTCACATATATATATATTAACGTGCCAACATAATCTAAAATAATAACTTTTTGAGAAAATCTCAAAGTTATGTGAAAATTCTAAGATAGGGAGAAACTTAGGAATTTTTATGATATATTGATTGATAAATCATTCCTACGCATAATAGGACGTGTAGAAATCAATTTGGGATTGCGCTATTTAAAAATACGCACCCAAAGGTGAGTGTCACTAAACCCCCTCTTTTTACTGTTTTTTATGTGTTTTGGGGGAAGAACATGCCAAAAAGGGTTTAATAATGTTTTTGGAATAAAACATACCTTTTGATATAAATTATATATTTTCGTTGAAAATATACGGATTTGATAAATATATATATTTCGGAGAGAAACGATTTTGGTGAAAATATGTTTCGGGGAAAAACGGTTTTGGTGAAAATATATGTTTCGGGATGAAACGGTTTTGTTGAATATATGTTCGGGATGAAACGGGGATTTGTACGGTGTTTCAGAGAAAATGACCGTGTAGTTGGGATGAATTTGCTTGGTCCCAGGGATTTCAGTAAATTCGTACAACGTTTTATATTAAATGTGTCATATTAGTAGGATATATATATTGTATGTGAGGCAGGCATCATAGATGGCCTCGATATGGGCCATTCTCAAGTGATGTCATTTAATCATTTAAGTATTGCACGCGAGGAATTGTTGGTAGATTTATCGGGTTGACAACCCCGTCGTGACCGCTCGCTCCGTGTCAAGTCAAACGGCGAATTGATATTCTGTTTATTGTCTAGCATTGATTATCCCTTCATTGTAAATATATAGTTCGTAATGTCTAACTAATTTACGAGTCCAAACATTTGATACTATAAATTTAATATGTAAACTTGGGAAGTTGCTTTGTTCGAAGGTTTTTGGGAAACGCTTGCGACGGCTGACCCTTGGATTTTATTAAGGAAATAAATTGACTTTCGTAAATACATGGACGTTTTGATAATAAACACATAATTAGAAAGTTTTTCCTTGGGATCAAATTATTTTAAATTTGAATATGTGAACTCACCTTCCTTTGTGTTGACACTTGATTTTTACGTGTTCTGAAGGTACTTGAGTTCGGCTTCGGGAATTATGGCGTATCTTGTGGTTGTTGATGCATGTTTGGTTTAGTAATGTGTTGGACAAACTTTTAAAACTGTTTGGGACAAAAGTAATAAGATCCATAAGGATCAAGACAACTAAACTATGTTGTGGTTATGCTGTGGTTTGAAACTTTATGTTTAAAATCTATGTTTTAATTAAGTTAATATGTCCAACAATTAAATGCATCATTCAACAAGGTATTAATGGGCACCAACTTCCGTCACCACTACGTTTTATATTCCGCTGCGACGTTTTTGGGGTGTGACAGAAGTTGGTATCAGAGCCAACGGTTGTTAGCGAACTAGATGTTTTCGGGGAAAACTCTAGACTTCAACCAGAGAATTTTGAGATTTAAGTCCAACATTCGCGAAGCCAAAATTTTTGAATATACATGGAGTTTTATCATGTTTAAAAACCATTGCGTGTTTATGTGCATACGTGATTATTTATTTATTTGTTTATTTGAGCCTTATGTGTTACTATTCATTTAATCACACACTTACTTTGTACGGTTGTATATGTGTCAAAGGTGTCGCATGAGCACGAGGTCATCGAACCCAGATCTATTCTACCAGAGATACCCGTTACGACTCCACAGATGGTTGGTATGGCCGAGTTCGCTTCGTCATTCCATGTCGATCCTGCTGCTCTTGCTAGCTAGATAGACCCCGATATGCTTTCACTAGCAACGGATGGATAGACTACGACGATGATATTCCTCCCTCGATTCACGAGACGGGGCAATCATCAGGCATTGTACCAGTTATCGATGACGTGATTAGAGGTGTCCCTATGATCAGAGGATCTCTCAGTATCGCCCTAGTGGTGGACGCCACAATTGTCACGGCTCGACCGTTAGAGCCACCAGTCATCCCATGTCGCAACCCCCGTCCCCTATCTGTCCCGGGAACGGGCGGCCGCGAGATAACAGTTTTGGTGGTATCGATGTTTATTAATTTGGCAGCGGAATTTCATCTGGACCGTAGTTAGGAAATATTTTATCAGAGTAACCACCTCATTTTTATAATATTAAACATATTGGGATAAAACCCAAGTTTTCATTACAAACTGATTTATAAAGATAATCTCTATTTTATTAAATAAAACATCTTCTTTTATTTAGGTAACTTTTATAGCCACTTTTCCAAGCCTTCAGTGCTGTCTAGCTGGCTTCTAGTTGGCTTTCACATTTTGTTACCTGAAACACATTTAAAACATTTTGTCTGTGGGAAATACTGGTGAGTGAATCCCAGTTTAATCAAGAAGAGTTTTATCTTTTAACAGTATTGAAAGCGATTACAATGTTTACATCTTACCCATTGGCTAACTCTTTGTCCAATGGTAACGTGTTCCACATTTTGTATACAAAACCCCAACATACCGGTAGTAATTGAAGAATTACAAAGACTCAATCACTGCTTAATTATATTATAAAATATTTATGATTTTGTAAAACAGTTTACAAAAAGGAGATTACTCACATTGCTGTCTTAGGTTTTCTTTAAGGGTTTTCTGGTGATTATCTATAAATTACACAAATGCACACGCGTTGGTATAATAACCCAATATTTACATTAGTAATACCCTCCCCAAGACAGCATTCCAACGACTACGTCGGGCAGAACCATGATAGCCGTTACGAAACCCTGGATCAATCGGGCAGCGTATCTAATACGTAACCGGGGTTATAATACTTACAACGGAGCAAAACTTCATTATTTAGGGGGGTATTATGCCCGAGAATAGCTTATACTTTATAGAAATTCGAGAGAAAGAAAGTGTGTGAGCGATTCGACTGAACTGCCGAAGGTTGCTATTTATAGGGCTATTTCTGGACTTCGTCGCGCCCCGTGTAAGTTGTAGCCAAGGGCTACGCAGCCCGCGTAGTAGGCTGGGTAGGCGCTAGCCAGGCCCAGTCATCAATCTAGCCTTCATACGCATTATGCCACGTGGCAGCACCGGGTGCGGTCTGGTGGTTGAGTTGTCGCGCCCCGCGTAAGATCCCTAAGGGGTCTACGCGGCCCGCGAGCGACATATAAAAATGATTTTTATTAAATTTTTAATTATATAGGGTATTTTAGGCTCGGTTATCGCATACGGGGTGTATTTTAGGACGTATAGGGATACTTTAAGTATATTAGGGGTGTCGACAAATATTTTGAGGGTTGTTATATCCTCCACACCTTGTTTTAGAGCTCATCCTCAAGATCTACTGGAACAGGTGTGGATATTTCCTTTGCATTTCTGATTCAAGCTCCCAAGTGTACTCGGGTCCTCTCTTGGAGTCCCATTTTACTTTGACTATTACTAATCTCTTGTGCTTGAGGTTCTTAACTTTCCTGTATTCAATCTGTAGAGGCTTCTCTACAAATTTAAGTTGTTCATTTACCTCTATATCCTTAAGAGGTACTACCAGTGATTTATCGGCTAAGCATTTCTTTAGATTAGATACATGAAATACATCATGTATTCCTACCATTTCCTCTGGCAGTTATAGCTGATAGGCTACAAGTCCTATTCTTCTAATAATCTCAAAAGGTCCAACATACCTGGGACTTAGCTTCCCTCTTTTGATGAATCTTACCACTCCTTTCCAAGGAGAGACTTTCAATAATACTTTGTCACCTACCTGAAATTCCAATGGTTTTCGTCTGTTATCAGCATAACTCTTCTGTCGATCACGTGCTGCTTTCAGTCGTTCCTTGACTTGAATGATCTTATCGGTTGTTTCTTGCACTATTTCAGGTCCGGATAGTTGCTTTTCTCCAATTTCTGCCCAACAGACTGGGGTTCGGCATTTTCGTCCATACAGTGCTTCGAATGGTGCAGCATTGATACTTGTGTGATAACTGTTATTGTAAGAAAATTCTATTAATGGTAAGTGATTGTCCCAATTACCTCCAAAATCAATTACACAAGCTCTAAGCATGTCCTCCATTGTCTGAATTGTCCTTTCGCTTTGTCCGTCTGTTTGAGGATGATAAGCCGTGCTTAGATTCAGCTTGGTTCCCATGGCTTTTTGGAAACTTGTCAAAAAATGAGAGGTAAAACGGCTATCTCTGTCAGAAACAATTGATAAAGGAATTCCATGTAACGAAACTATTTCATTTACATACAATTTAGCTAATTATTCCATACTGAAGGTTTTCTTCATTGGTAAGAAATGAGCTAACTTGGTTAGCCTGTCTACAATCACCAAGATTGTATTATTACCCTTTCTTGTTTTGGGTAATTTGGTAACAAAATCCATTGTTATCAATTCCTACTTCCATACTGGCATTTCTAACTGCTGCAATAAACCTTAGGGTTTCTGATGTTCAGCTTTGACTTGTGAACAGGTTAAACACTTAGAAACATAAGATGCTATATCCTTTTTCATTCCTATCCACCAGAAATTCTTTCTTAAGTCTTGATACATCTTATCACTTCCAGGATGCATCGTATACTTAGACTTATGGGCTTCTTCTAATATACGGTGGCGTAGGTTTCCTAATTTAGGTATCCACATTCTTTTCTTATGGAATCTCCAAATTCCATCTGTTCCTTGTTCTAATTCCTTAATCATTCCTTTCAATTTTTCAGTATAATTTTTTATTACTGATTCTTGTGCTTCTCTAATCTGTTCATTTAAATCTACCTGTAGATTTAATTTAAGAGAACGTACTCTTTTTGGCTTTTCATAATACTTTCGACTTAAAGCATCAGCTACCACATTAGCCTTTCCTGCATGATACTAGATATTACAATCATAATCACTAAGAATCTCCATCCAGCGTCTTTGCCTCATATTCAACTCTTTTTTCCCCAAAACATACCTTAAACTCTTATGATATGTGAAAATGGTAAACTTACTACCGTAAAGGTAATGTCTCTAAATTTTCAGGGCAAAAATTATAGCTCCTAATTCTAGATCATGGGTTGAATAATTCTCTTCGTGATTCTTAAGTTGTCTAGATGCATAAGCTATAACCTTTTGACGTTGCATTAACACACATCCATAACCTAACTTAGAAGCGTCACAATAGATTACAAAATCTTCAGTTCCTTCTAGTAACGCTAGTATGGGTGCGTTGGTTAATCTTTGCTTAAAAATTCTAAAGGCTTCTTCCTGCTTTAGTCCCCATTCAAACTTAATAGATTTACAGGTTAACTTAGTTAAGGGAATGACTATTCTAGAAAAATCTCGAATAAATCTTCTATAATAACCGGCCAATCCTAAGAAACTTCTAATCTTGGTTGGTGACTCAGGGGTTTTCCATTTGGTAATTGCCTCAATCTTGATGGGATATACATGAATTCCTTCTTGATTGACTAAATGTCCAAAAAATTGTACCTGTTCTAACCAAAACTCGCACTTCAAAAACTTAGCATAAGTCTTTCTTTGCTTAATAAACTTAGAAGTGCGTGCAAATGCTTTGCATGTTCCTCTTTACTCTTAGAGTAAATGAGAATATCATCTATAAAGACAATTATGAATTTATCCAAATATGGCTTACATATTCGGTTCATCATGTCCATAAATGCAGCTGAGGCATTGGTTAAACCAAATGGCATGACAGTAAATTTATAATAGCCATACCTTGTTCTAAAAGCGGTCTTAGGAATGTCCTCTTCCTGTACCTTTAATTGATGATATCCTGATCGTAAATCGATTTTAGAGAAAAATCAAGCTCCTTGCAATTGATCGAACATATCATCGATTCTCGGTAATGGATACCGATTCTTAATCGTAACCTTTTTCAATTCACGGTAGTCAATGCACATCCGCATCGAACCGTCTTTCTTTTTAACGAATAAAATCGGCGCTCCCCATGGTGATGAACTTGGCTGTATGAATCATTTTTCCAACAATTCATCTAGCTGTTTCGTCAGTTCCTGCATTTCTGTAACATCCCAAACTTTTTGGAATTCTATTAAGATAATCCAACATTTATTATAGTGTTCTTAATTTTAAAAGTAAAAAACAGATGTATTAAAGGAAATTATTGGTAAACACCAATAATTATTAATATGGGATTTATATGTTGTGATAAAAACTTATGCTTAACAAGTGGGTCTAAATAATAAAAGATTTCATTTGTGGTGAATTTAAAAAGAAACAAGTTAAACTTATGCTTAACAAGTGGGTCTAAACTATTGTTGTTCAAAGTTCATAAACTTCATTATTGATCTTCATAAAGGAAATACATATAAACGATAATAGGAGTTTACTTATGTATGCCCACAAAGTGTTTGTAAAAATGTCTCAAACAAAACTCAATCGAAAAGCTGAATGAAAACAAAATTTGTTGATTACCATGTTTTCGAGAAATCGTATAAAATCAACGGAGTGTCCATTTGGGGTGTGTTTTGTATGGTTAGAAAGCCCCAGAAGTCTACTTTATATAGAATTTTAGAAAGAAAGCAAGTATGAACTATAGGTACATGAAAACTTCAAAATACAGCAGCTATGCAGGTTGAAAAACAAGCTGATTCATATGAATTTTTAATCTGTCAAGTGTTTGTAACAACTGTATAAATTCATAGAAAAATTGAGTAAAGGTGTATTGTACATTCTTAAAAAAAAGGCTCTTTATGTCTATTATAAGTTCATATTTGAACATGAAATGCTAAATAAAATTATAGTGTAATCAAAAGAGTCGATTTCAGCAATTACACAGAAAAGTGATGTACAAAATAAGCTTTCTAAAAACAAATGAGAATGAATGTTTAAACATACACGACTTGAGAATTGTCCCTAGCTGATTATATGTATAAATTTAGGGAGTGTTAGAAGTATCTAAGATACTTGCAAAAGGGTAATGCAAGCTTTTCACAAATGGGTTGGTTAACATATAGTACTTATAGTGAATCTTGTTGAGTTGTCATTGATCGGATGCTAATGTTGGGTTACAAAGGTTTTCTTTTTTATGTATCCTAATGATTGTATGTTGACTTGCCAACAACCTAGATATGCTAAAGCTTGTAAGTCAACCGGACAAGTTGGTGAAGAACTAATCAAGTCCCTACGGGTAAAGGTAAGTAATTATATATATGAACTCATATATATATATATATATATATATATATATATATATATATATATATATATATATTAACGTGCCAACATAATCTAAAATAATAACTTTTTGAGAAAATCTCAAAGTTATGTGAAAATTCTAAGATACGGAGAAACTTAGGAATTTTTATGATATATTGATTGATAAATCATTCCTACGCATAATAGGACGTGTAGAAATCAATTTGTGGGATTGCGATATTTAAACATACGCACCTAAAGGTGAATGTCACTAAACCCCCTCTTTTTACTTTTTTATATGTTTTGGGGGAAGAACACGCCAAAAAGGGTTTAATAATGTTTTTGGAATAAAATATACCTTTTGATATAAATTATATATTTTCGTTGAAAATATATGGATTTGATAAATATATATGTTTCGGGGAGAAACGATTTTGGTGAAAATATGTTTCGGGGAAAAACGGTTTTGGTGAAAATATATGTTTCGGGATGAAATGGTTTTGTTGAATATATATTTCGGGATGAAACGGGGATTTGTATGGTGTTTCATAGAAAACGACCGTGTAGTTGGGATGAATTTGCTTGGTCCCAGGGATTTTAGTAAATTCGTACAATGTTTTATATTAAAATTTTCATATTAGTAGGATATATATATTGTACGTGAGGCAGGCATCATAGATGGCCTCGATATGGGCCATGCATAAGTGATGTCGTTTAATCATTTAAGTATTGCACGCGAGGAATTGTTGGTAGATCTATCGGGTTGACAACCCCGTCATGACCGGTCGCTCCGTGTCAAGTCAAACGACGAATTGATATTATGTTCATTGTCTAGCATTGATTATCCCTTCATTGTAAATATATAGTTCGTAGTGTCTAGCTAACTTACGAGTCCGAACATTTGATACTATAAATTTAATATGTAAACTTGGGAAGATGCTTTGTTCGAAGGTTTTTGCGAAACGCTTGCGACGGCTGACCCTTGGATTTTATTAAGGAAATAAATTAACTTTCGTAAATTATATGGATGTTTTGATAATAAACACATAATTAGAAAGATTTTCCTTGGGATCATATATTATTTTAAATTTGAATATGTGAACTCACCTTCCTTTGTGTTGACACTTGATTTTTACGTGTTCTTCAGGTACTTGAGTTCGGCTTCGGGAATTATGGCGTATCTTGTGGTTGTTGATGCATGTTTGGTTTAGTAATGTGTTGGACAAACTTTTAAAACTGTTTGGGACAAAAGTAATAGGATCCATAAGGATCAAGACAACTAAAATATGTTGTGGTTATGCCGTGGTTTGAAACTTTATGTTTAAAATCTATGTTTTAATTAAGTTAATATGTCCAACAATTAAATGCATCATTCAACAAGGTATTAAGGGGCACCAACTTTCGTCACTACTACGTTTTATATTCCGCTGCGACGGTTTTGGGGTGTGACATTACAACATTCCTTAAGATTGTTACTACTAGATGACTAGAAATGTTCTAACATGCAAGCATTTGGCTTCAATTTCACCATTCAATTTCTACATTTAGAGTTTGTTTGAGGTTTGCTTGTTCTTCCTTATGTGTATGTTAACATACACATCTAAAAAACATATGGAATCCATCGTCTACTCTTTTTAATTGAAGGCTAAATAATAACATGCAATTTCTGCCCCTCATGTTTGCTACATGATCTCTTTTGTCCCAAACTTCATTCATTTCTATATAACTAATTTCCTAACTATCTTAGGCAAATTTATTTCATGCCAGAACACAATAAAGATGTACTAATAAATTAAAACTTTAGGTCATGGGGCGTTACATTATGACGGTAAAGGGGTTACGACTTCGTCATCTTTGATGTGGTCGTTACTCGTTGTGGGTTATGGCTTTACGCCTTCTATTATGTTGTTCTTGTTATTGTTTGGCCTTTGGGATTCTCCGGTGAAACTGTGTCGTTTGTTTGTGATTGTGTCTTTGATTTCGTTTATTCAGAATTAACGTTTGTTTAATGTTTTTGGGTGGTGTGGTCTTTGACCCTTTCTGTTATGGTGATCGGATTCTTTTTTTCTTTTTTTACTTTGGCATCGATGAAGATGACACTTATGTGTTCATCTGAGATTTTTTGGTAAAGCAGATTTTGTCACACCCCGACCTGCATCGGAATAGGTGATCGGGGCACGATTTGGTTGACTTGAGAGCTTATGACTAGCTATTTCGTGTTTTAAATAATCATTAATCTAAACTGAATGTTACACAAAACAAATAATCAAAATAAACAATTACATATGAGACATTGTTCGTAACAATAAAATTCCACTAATCCGTTTCTTGTTAACTAAGACCCATCCTATGTCCAATCTTCCCTCCATACCTGTTTACCTGTATCATGTGTAAAAATAGTATTTGGGTCAACAAAGGTTGATGAGTGAACCTTATTGTTATTAGAAAAATAATATGTTTAAATTTGGTTAATTGAGACAACGTGCGTTAACCAATATAAGTAAATATGTTGTATGTCATAAATCAAAACTCATAACACAACCTCAAAAAATAAACAAACCACAAGAAATGATTCAAATGAATGTATGCATGTTGCACGGTATTATGGTGTGCTAATGAATGTATGTTGCACGGTATTGTGAGCGCGTTATAGGATCGAATACGACTCCGAAACGATTGCGAACCGATACATGTGACGTGCGGAATCCGTACACGTACGTGGACCGAACACAAGAACCGTAATATAATCGTGATTCTATAGAAAGATGTGAAAAGATACAAGCACCTCGAATCACCTAGCTACTTTCTCTCTCTAGCTCCAAGCTCTCCAAATGATGACAATGGCAAAAAGTTCCAAATGATTAACCTAACTCCTCTATTTATAGGCCAAGGCTTAAAGGAAGTTCTCCTTAATTACAATAATGCCACCTTGACTTTCTCCTACATATTACAATATAAAGCCTTGTTTTCTTCTGATTTCTGCTACGAACTGGATTGACGGAGGCGATAGACATATCTGCACTCATAGACTCCCCTTGGATATTTCCGTAGTCAATCTCGTAGCGTCTTGTCTTTCTCTCTCTCTGAGTCTTCTTTGAAGGATTAACCTCTTCAGTAAACACAGCCTCCCTCTTTCTCGAACAGACTCCCCGTGGATCTGTCTTCAGCTTCAGTTGCTCCCCCTTTCGGTAGACTCTATTCTTCAGGCTCCCCTTTCGTCAAGCTTCCGTGCTTTTGGGATCGACACCTGGCTTTCCGTTTACAAGCTCCCCCTTGCGTCGAGCTCGTCTTCAAACTCCCCCTTAGACTCGGCTGTCGGGATCGTAATCTGGTGCAACATCTGTAAATACCTACAAAAATGTCCCAAAACGACCCGTAAGTGAAAACCCGGACTCCTGAAACCCTACTGTGCATGAAAAACCAAGAAAAAACAGATTTTTAGGTTACACGCGGGCCGCGTAAGAGTAAGCCTAGGCTTACGCGGGCCACGACAGATCATAAAATCTCCGGATCAGCTTGCTAGGCCACGTATCACACACGTGGCAGACCTAGGTGTGACACGCTAGCCCTAGTCTACGCATAGGTGGCCCTCGCGGGCCGCGTAAGATCAAGAGGAGGCTTACGCAGGCCGCGTAAGACTCAAATTTTTGCTATAAATTGCTAGGCCATGAGCAGTTCACATGTGCTCGAAATTTCAGTCAAAAACGAAGTTATACTACTCAAATTCGAAAATTAAGGTATCAAGACGCTGCTACGATACAGGGTATTAACTCGATCGCTGCTACGATTCAATGTCCGATCGATTGAAATCAATCCAATGGATGTTTAAGTGCTGCCCAAATTAGGGCTATACTTTGTCATTCGTCAATTCGATGGATGTTTAAGTATTGCACTTTGTCATTTGTTGTGAGGATTTGAATCTCGTGAGTTATCGTAAATGTTGAATTAGTTACTGACCTAGTTCATGTGCATTGTTATTTAAATTAGGTTACAAGGCTAATCAGTAGGCTAAACTCTGCCCGTTTAAATCTGCAATGTGAGTCATTCTCTTTTTATCAAATTGCTTTACAAAACCCTAAATGTTTTCAAGGTTATAATTACAGGGATTAAGTCTTTGTAGTCTTCAATTACTGCCAGTATGTGGGGTTTTGTATACATCACTTGTTTCCCGTCACCATTGGACAACGAGTTAGCCAATGGGTGATCTGACCATAGTCACAGATACAGTCGAGTGACAAATACCGATTTGGGGTAATTGGTTGATAAAAACAATGTAATCACCCTTAATACTGTAGATTATAACAATGTGTCATTTTGTGCAACTTGAATGACTCGCCAGTATTTCCCTGCTAATAAAACCCTTTTAAAACATGTTTCAGGTAATCTGCTGTGATCCAGGAAAAAGTGCCGTGTAGCACATCAAGCTTGAAGAAGTGGCTTAATAAAAATAAAGAAACATGTTTTTGTAAAATTGGGATTTCCCAGTGAAATTCCCTTATTGTAAATTACGGGGTTTATCCCTAATTATGAAATAAAATAATCGGGCATTTTCATGTTTTAAACGATCCAGTTAATAATTCCGCTGCCAAATTAAATAAATACCACGGGGTTTCTGTCCCGCGGCTCCTGGACCGGGTCAAACCGGGACGGGGGCCGTGACAGAAAAAGGTGGTATCAGAGCCATTGATTTAAGCCAATTAAGTATTTAGAAATACTTAATTTTTCTGATTATCCTTTTGTGACTATGTGTTTTTGTGTTATTTGACTATTTGTTAGTTTACAGTATGGGTAAGCAAAGAATTTCGGACATCTATCGTCAATTAGATAGTACACTAAAAGATAAGGGAACCTCATTCCAATCAAATTCCTTAAGATACTCAGCAGATACTGAGGAAGGAATATTTGTTCGTAAGGCTCAGTTTGAGAAACCACTTACCATTAAGAAAAGAAGTTGGATTATTAGGAAAAGTCAAGAGAAAATAAAGAAGTCACAAACAAAAGAAGTGATAATTAATAAGGAGACTCAGGAAACAGGTAATAACCCACCATGGGAAGATGAATTAGACAAACAATGGGAAAATCTCTACATGTTAGCCACTACAGCAGTAAATATTAACTTATAGTTGAATCGCCAAACCAGTACCAGCACCTATGCCACCTACGAGCCAAAAACTTAAAAGAACTTCATCCATAAGATAACAACCTAGTAGAAGAAAGAGAAAGAATAAACTTTACATAAACGCATGTTGAGCATAATACTCCTATAACCTAGCTAGACTAAAATAAATTACAGAGGCATAACCACTAGTATATTTCGAATTTCAGTTGTAAATTTGTAATATATATACATATATATAAAATTGCAATATTTTGTTTTAATCAATCTGTTTGTATAAATGTATTAGATATTTGTAATCAATATTTAATTTTTCTGATTGCCTTTTTGTGATTATGTGAAAATTCAATTTACAAAATTTTAACCTAGAATTTTGTGTGTTTCTTCATATCTGCTAAACAACATGAATGAGTTGTCTGAAACTCTTCAGAATCTCAATCTCTATTCTGTTAATATAAAAGTTTCCAGAGACTTTACCGGTTATTGTGCCGACATTGAAGAACCTATGGAATTTCAAGCCCAGCCTCCGAAGAAACCCAAGCCAAAGAAGAGAAGAAGAATTGTGGGCTGGAGGCGTGTGCGCAGGAAGAAACCAGCGACACGGAAAGTTATAAAGACGGAGGATCCAATAGATAAAGGAAAAGGAATAGAAATTGGGGAAAGTTCCAGGCAAAACCAGGAAATGCCACCCTTGGAGGAGCTGGATCATAAACTGGCACTTAGTGAATTCATCGGACCTGCCGGTGAAAACCTCTTTAATTACCCAGCGGAAGCACAACTTCCAGTTGATCTAGAGCCCGATATCCCAGATCCTATTATCCACTCCCAACCTCTACCAGCAGAACTAGAAGAATGGTGGACCACCGACTGGCAATTTCAAAATCTCCTAAATAACCCTAATACCTTTTCCCTCAGTTCGACCCTGAACCTCCACTACACCCACCTATGAGCTCAGAAAATTTGGTTGAACTCTGCCACTATGGCGAGGAGCTGGTGGACACCGGGAATAGAATCCGAGAAGTAGGGGAAAGAATATCTTGGAAATACGACGAGAGGGAACGTCGTTTCTAAGATGCCAAGCTGACTAGGATGGTGTGACTGTGGTTGTGGGGTTGTAGGTATATGTGTTTAATAATAATATAATAATAAAAATATAATTATGTGAAATAACTTAAAAAAAATAATAAAACTTTTGTAAGATAACTTGTGTGTATGGATGCCTATTATGATATATAAAATATCGAACGTCGAAAAATCGACAATTTTGGCTATACATGTTGATGTGATTATGTATGATTTTTTTGTTATATTTGGTTGTTAATTATTTTTCTGCTAATCACTTATATATATTAATTACCAGATGGAACACGCTGGTAATGAACCCGTTAACGAAGTTAACCAATCTGAACAAAACCATGAAGATCAATTTCTAAATAGGCAAGATATCGAGAATATCGTTGCTCAGGGAATAGCCAATGCTATTCCAGCAATCCTTGTTGCTGCTCGAATTCCAGTTGAACTCAACAAATTATTCCTAGCAAACGTACTCATGGAGACAACTTCAGTAATAGCGTAAATGGAGGCGGTAACATTAATAATAATGATAATGATGTACTGGAAGCCCCAATTCCCAAAAGAATGAAAGTTGCAACACCTGGTTGCAATTATAAGGAATTCCTTGCCTGTAAACCTGTTGAGTTCGCAGGCAATGAAGGGGCGACTGCGGCGCTGCATTGGTTGGAGAAAACCGAGGCAGTAATCAAACTAAGTAAATGTGCCGAGGAGGATAAAGTCATGTATGCTTCTCATCTTTTTAAGGAAGAAGCATTAGAATGGTGGACTACGGTATTACAAGCCAAGGGAAGTGACATGGCCTATGCCATGAGTTGGGAAGAGTTTAAGCATCTGGTGGAAAGAAAATTCTGCCCAGAATATGAAAAAGAGTAGATGGTGAACAAATTCCTGAGCCACCGAATGGTGGATGTTAATTGTCGAGGGTATACTTCGAAGTTTTTCGAATATGCTCGAATTGTGCCTACTCTGGCTTCGCCAGAGCCGGTACTTATTTCTCGCTACATTTGGTGTTTAATTAGCGAAATCCGTGATATTGTCAAAGCTACAAGACCCTGCACGATCGATGATGCGGTGGAATTAGCCAACACTCTGACTGACGGACTGGTGCGTACGCGAGAAGAAAATAGGAAGAAGGAATTGGCTCAGAAAATTACCCAAGGATTTCGTGTGGGTAATAATAGCAATTTCAAGAAAAGAAGAACTCGGCAATCTTCCACTCCACCGTTCTGCAGAAGCTGTAAAAAGAAACATTTTGGCAAATGTAATGAAACCTGCAACTTCTGCAAAGCGATAGGACATCGTGAAGAAGATTGCAGAAAGAAAACAAGGGTCTGCTATAACTGTGGAGAGGCCGGGCATTTCAAACCAGAATGCCCTAAGTTAGTCAAACCAGCAGACAACACGGCTAAACCTGCAGAAAGAATTACCAAGAAAAACGCAAGAGCCTTCCAGTTGACTAATCAGGAAGCAGAGCTAATCCCTGACGTGATAGCTGGTACGTTCCTAGTTCACAACGTTTATGCAAAAGTATGATTTGACTCTGGTGCAAACCATAGTTTTATAAATACTTCATTCTGCCAAGCTCTTAACCTACCTTTAACCAAACTTAGACAAATTTTTATGGTAGAAACGGCAGATGGGAATTCTGTTAACATAGATAAGGTTTTGCGAGAAGGAAAGATAGAACTCTTAGGCCATAAGTTTTCTGCAAACCTGTTACCTATGAATTTAGCTGAATTTGATGTTGTATTAGGAATGGATTAGTTAGTAGCCAACCATGCCCGAATTCTTTGTGATAAGAATTCCATAGAAATACATACACCCACATGAGAATTAGTGGTGATTACAGGAGATAATCCACGAAAGCCACTGAAATTCGTTTCATTAATGAAGTTGGTCAGTTATTCAAGAAAACCAGGAATAGTGTATATGATTTCAGTAATCATTAACACTAAAGATAAGGAACTTAAAGAAATTCCGGTAGTATCAGAATACCCGGATGTCTTTCCAGAAGAACTACCTGGATTACCACCCAATAGGGAAGTGAAATTTAGAATTCATCTAATTCCTGGAACTACACCGATAGCCAAGGCACCTTAACGGTTAGCACCCACCGAAATGCTAGAATTGAAAAAGCAGTTAGATGAATTGCTAAGTAAAGGATTTATACAACCTAGTTCATCCCCTTGGGGAGCACCAGTGTTGTTCGTAAAGAAGAAAGATGGGTCAATGCGAATGTGTATCGATTATAGGGAATTGAATAAAGTTACAATTAAGAATCGATACCCATTACCTATGATTGATGATCTTTTTGATCAACTTCAAGGAGCTAGATATTTTTCTAAGATAGATTTACGCTCAGGATACCATCAGTTAAAGGTACAAGAATAAGACATACATAAAACTGCTTTCAGAACTTCGTATGGTCACTACGAGTTTACAGTCATGCCCTTTGGATTAACAAATGCTCCGGCAGCATTTATGGACATGATGAATAGGATCTGTAAACCGTAGTTGGATAAATTTGTAATTGTCTTCATCGATGATATACTTATTTATTCCAAAAGTCAGGATGAGCACTGTCAGCACCTGCATGCACTCTTAACTTTGTTAAGAAAAGAGAAGCTTTACGCCAAATTCTCAAAGTGTGAATTTTGGCTGCAAGAGGTACAATTTTTAGGTCACATGGTGAATCACGAAGGTATTCATGTCAATCCCTCAAAGATAGAAGCGATCACCAAATGGAAGGTCCCGCAGTCAGCTATGGAAATTAGAAGTTTTATAGGATTAGCCGGATACTATAGACGGTTTATTAAGGATTTTTCCAAATTAGTTGTACCATTAACTAAGCTAACCTGTAAAGCAGTTAAGTTTGAATGGGGACCCAGGAAAGAAGAGGCTTTTAGGATTTTAAAACAAAGGTTAACAAACGCCTCAATTCTTGCCTTACCAGAAGGGACAGAAGATTTTAAAGTTTATTGTGATGCTTCTAAGCTAGGATTAGGATGTGTGCTAATGCAACGCAAGAAGGTAATTGCATATGCCTCAAGGCAATTGAAAAAGCACGAAGAAAATTATACGACTCACGACTTAGAATTATGAGCCATAATTTTTGCCCATAAGATTTGGAGACACTATCTGTATGGAAGTAAGTTTACTGTCTATACAGATCATAAGAGATTAAGATACATATTTGAGCAAAAAGAATTGAACATGAGGCAAAGGAGATGGATGGAAATCCTAAGTGACTACGACTGTGATATTCAATATCACGAAGGAAAAGCAAACGTAGTGGCAGATGCCTTAAGTCGTAAGTATCATGAAAAGCAAAAGCGAGTTCGTGCTCTTGGATTAAGTTTACAATTAGACTTAATGGAACAATTAAAGAATATTCAGGAAACAGCAATCAAGGATGATGCTAAAGGAATGAAAGGAAGAATAAAAGACTTGAAGCAAGGAAGTGATGGAATTTGGAGATTCCACAAGAAAAGGATTTGGGTACCTAAGCGAGGAGAATTAAGAACTAAGATTCTAGAGGAAGCCCATAAATCTAGGTATACCATGCATCCTGGTAACAATAAGATGTACCAAGATTTAAGAAATAATTTCTGGTGGATAGGAATGAAAAAGGACATAGCTAGATATGTATCCAAGTGTCTAACTTGTTCACATGTTAAGGCAGAACACCAGAAACCTTCAGGATTACTCCAACAGTTAGAAATGCCTGTTTGGAAATGGGAACTAATAACCATGGATTTTGTTACTAAGTTGCCCAAAACCAGAAAAGGTAATGATGCTATTTGGGTAATTGTGGATCGATTAACCAAATCAGCTCATTTTCTACCCATGAAGGAAACCTTCAGCATGGAAAGGTTAGCAAAGTTGTATGTGGAAGAGATAGTATCCTTAAATGGAGTCCCACTCTCCATTGTATCGGATAGGGATAGTCGTTTCACTTTGCATTTCTGGACAAGTTTCCAAAGAGCAATGGGAACCCGACTAAACTTAAGCACTGCATACCATCCTCAAACAAATAGACAAAGTGAAAGGACGATCCAAACCCTAGAGGACATGTTCAGGGAATGTGTGATAGATTTTGGTGGAAATTGGGATGACCACCTGTAACACCCTAAATTTTTACCCTTAAATTTAAACAAATTATAGTTGAAGTACATGACTTTCATAAAAGAAGTTCATTAGTTACCAAGATCTTAATCAACTATGACTAAGTTACATCATTACAAAATTTTGTTAACATGTGTTTACAACCCATACATCAAGACTACAAAAGACTTAAATCATTGCGGAAGCTTCAAAATGGAGTGTTCGGTTCTTCATTAATCGCTTGATCGCCACCCGTATGAACCACCAATTCACCTATGATTTTAAACCATTGAAAACATTAGCTTTGATGTTATTATATAATAAAATTCCAAAGATTTAACATCAAATTTGAAATAACAAAATAATAAGCTTATATTGTTGTCCACCGTAAATTACGGTATCACCGTAATTTACGGTGAGTCTTGGATTGATTTGATCACCGTAAATCAGGGGGTCTGCACCGTAACTTATATTTTCTTCACCGTAAATTACGGTATTACCGTAATTTACGGTGGTACCTGGAGATTTCAAGTTTTGTTTGTTTTGATCATTTCACTCAAATCCAACTCTTGGAATTTACTTTTCTAACATTTACCACATTAAATTCTAGAAATTCTAACATGTTATATGTTGAGCTATA
Organism: Helianthus tuberosus; assembly: GCA_030545235.1. Taxonomy (NCBI): domain Eukaryota; kingdom Viridiplantae; phylum Streptophyta; class Magnoliopsida; order Asterales; family Asteraceae; genus Helianthus; species Helianthus tuberosus. Next base: position 12,337,815 of record CM060420.1, read on the forward strand.
TCAAAGAGCAATCCATCATATTCCGAACTTTAATCAAACTTTACTTGATTAATTGACCCGTTTGGCTCGTCTACGGAATCCACCTCCATGACGACTACCAACGAGTACTAAACAAATTTAATCAATCAATCAATTAGACGATTTCATCGCTTACTTCAACAACTCTTATTCAAGGATTCAAATACACAATAAAATCATCAAGCCTAATAAATGTAACGGGTCAAGTTACATACCTTCAAAGTTTGCCCTTTAAACGTGGTTCACCACCCGTTTGTCCGCTTGACGTTCCTGCGTCCGTTCCTATAGAGTCCATTTATGATGCGTTTTAGAACTCTCTTTAAATCATAATTCGCATAATACACCAAAACATTATGATTATGCGTTTATGCTCCGAATTTCAGTTTTAAAGCCTTCATAGAGGCATTTCAACAAACACTTCATAGGCAGATTTTTACATGATTAAACATCACATCTTTAGTTTATTCATTTAACCCTATTTTCATACAAATCAACCAATTTACATGAATGTTAGCTTATATTTGCTTAAATCACTTCCAGATTGCTAATTTACACGAAATCAACAATCTATTTCCTAGAGTTTATTCAAGTACACATAATTTGCAAACCACCTACAATGGTGTTCTTATGTTTCACAAAATTATCTTATGATTTCAACTTATTTTGATCTAGGGTTTGTCCCTAAACACTATAGTTGTTCCATGATCAACATAACACATACATGCAAGCTCAATTTCAGATTTTTCCCAATTCATGAGAATTTCTAGTTGCGAGAAATCCTTAAATTTTACATACCTTGTAATCCTCTTGTGATGAGGATCACGATTTTATGCTCGGATTTTCGTTTGGACCAGATTTGCTCCTTCAATTGTGGATTTTAGTAGAATTCTAGGGTTGATTCATGGTGGGTGTCGCCCCTGATGTCTCTGGTCGACCAGGGAATTGAAGTGGGGGGTTAAGTTTGTGTTTTGTTTGTTTATTAGATTTAAAGTTTCAGTTTTAACAACTTTAACCCCTTCACTTTGATCATTATTGATTTTAGTGAGCTTTAACTCTACTTTATGGTTATTTCTAGATTTTTAACCAATTAGGTTAAATTTCCTAGTTAGTAAATTCTCGTTTATTTAAACCTTACTAATTCCAGTTTAAGGTTTTACATTTTTTTTTTCGGGGTGTTACACCACCTACCCTTAATTGAATTCTCCTATAACAATAGTTATCATACAAGCATCGAAGCTGCCCCGTTCGAAGTACTATATGGACGGAAGTGTAGAACTCCAGTTTGTTGGGCAAAAATAGGAGAAAGTCAATTATCAGGTCCTGAAATAGTGCAAGAAACTACCGACAAGATCACTCAAATCAAGGAAAGACTAAAGACGGCTCGAGATCGCCAGAAGAGTTATGCAGACAATCGACGCAAGCCGTTAGAATTCCAAGTTGGAGACAAGGTTCTCTTGAAAGTTTCTCCTTGGAAAGGAGTAGTTCGGTTCGGGAAGAAGGGAAAGCTGAGTCCAAGATACATAGGACCCTTTCCAGTAATACAGCGAATAGGACCAGTTGCTTATCACTTACAACTACCAGAAGAGCTAGCAGGGGTACATGATGTATTTCATGTATCCAATCTCAAGAAATGTCTATCTGACGAATCCTTGGTAGTACCTCTTCAAGATGTAGAGGTAAATGAAAAGTTAAAATTTGTTGAGAAGCCGCTGCAAATAGAAGACAGAAAGATTAAGTTTCTCAAACACAAAAGACTGGTACTGGTCAAAGTCAAATGGGATTCAAAAAGAGGACCCGAATATACCTGGGAGCTGGAATCGGAGATGAAGCAAAAGTATCCTCACTTATTTCAATAAATCTCGAGGACGAGATTTTAAATAACGTGGGGAGAATGTAAAGACCTACAAAAATGTCCCAAAACGACCCGTAAGTGAAAACCCGGACTCCTGAAACCCTACTGTGCATGAAAAACCAAGAAAAAACAGATTTTTGGGTTTCACGCGGGCCGCGTAAGAGTATGCCTAGGCTTACGCAGGCCACGACAAATCATAAAATCTTCGGATCAGCTTGCCAGGCCACGTGTCACACACGTGGTAGACCTAGGTGTGACACGCTAGCCCTAGTCTACGCATAGGTGGCCCTCGCGGGCCGCGTAAGATCAAGAGGAGGCTTACGCGGGCCGCGTAAGACTCAAATTTTTGCTATAAATTGCTAGGACATGAGCAATTCACATGTGCTCGAAATTTCAGTAAAAAACGAAGTTAAACTACTCAAATTCGAAAATTAAGGTATCAAGACGCTGCTACGATACAGGGTATTAACTCGATCGCTGCTACGATTCAATGTCTAATCGATTGAAATCAATCCAATGGATGTTTAAGTGCTGCCCACATTAGGGCTATACTTTGTCATTCGTCAATTCGATGGATGTTTAAGTATTGCACTTTGTCATTCGTTGTGAGGATTTTAATCTCGTGGGTTATCGTAAATGCTGTATTAGTTACTGACCTAGTTCATGTGCATTGTTATTTAAATTAGGTTACAAGGCTAATCAGTAGGCTAAACTCTGCCCGTTTAAATCTGCAATGTGAGTCATTCTCTTTTTATCAAATTGCTTTACAAAACCCTAAATGTTTTCAAGGTTATAATTACAGGGATTAAGTCTTTGTAGTCTTCAATTACTACCAGTATGTGGGGTTTTGTATACATCACTTGTTTCCCGTCACCATTGGACAACGAGTTAGCCAATGGGTGATCTGACCATAGTCACAGATACAGTCGAGTGACAAATACCGATTTGGGGTAATTGGTTGATAAAAACAATGTAATCAACCTTAATACTGTATATTATAACAATGTGTCATTTTGTGCAACTTGAATGACTCGCCAGTATTTCCCTGCTAATAAAACCTTTTTAAAACATGTTTCAGGTAATCTGCTGTGATCCAGGAAAAAGTGCCGTGTAGCACATCAAGCTTGAAGAAGTGGCTTAATAAAAATAAAGAAACATGTTTTTGTAAAATAGGGATTTCCTAGTGAAATTACCATGGGCATTTTCATGTTTTAAACGATCCTGTTAATAATTCCGCTGCCAAATTAAATAAATACCACGGGGTTTTTGTCACGCGGCTCCTGGACCGGGTCAAAACGGGACGGGGGCCATGACAATATCTGCAAATCTCAAGATCTTATATGTGAAAATGTTTTGAACATCCAGGATTGAAAACCTGGTTTTCTCAGCATAAACTAAAATATTTCGACAGTGAAAGCGTTTTCGGTTGTCCAGGAATGATGACTTGGCTCTCAAAAACTTTTAATCAAGAACCTGGCTCTAATCACACATATGACAATAAGAATATATCCAGGATTTCTTGATTCTCTCCCCCTATCAAAATGCTTTATAGATTCGACAGTTTAAGAATCCAAACCTGTAACCTGACTCTTACAACAGATTTTAACAATTTAAGCATCCAAAACCCTCTCAGATAATCTTCCAAGTCCAAATTAATGACCTTGGAGACTTCACAAACTGTTTTTGATTTTTGATTTTAAAACTACAAGTTTCAAATTAATGAACTTGTTTATTTTCAGAAACACGTTCAGCATACTCAGATTTTGAAACTCAGCTTCTCAGACATCGGTTGATGAAAATAAAGCGGAATTAAAATCTTTTTGTAGTTTTATGAAACATAAAGCAGTAAAGAAATATTTACAAACATATTTACAGACAATATTTTTGTTTGAGTTCGTGTCAGAGGATCATATCAGTTTTTGATAAATCACTAGCACCGTTGAGCTTTTAACACTTTAAGTTCTAAACGATTCACTTAGATTGTCAGTATACTGATCCACTTAAATTTTCACACAAAGTTCAAATGAGTCGAGATACGAGATTAGTGTCTTAATGACTTAACTTATTCGCGTGTCCCACCTTAGAATATACTCCCGTATCAAAATTCCCTACATTCAGTCTTACAGGTGAATATACTAGATTGATATATGTTGTTTGGGTTAGTGCGAGACCTTGAGAGCTCAGGTATGAAATACCGTTCAGTCAAAGAGATGAAGGCTCGACTTTAGGTGTGTCCCACTTAGGGATCTTCTTTACAACTGTACTTGAATTACATCTTTCGATATTTTTCAATTTTTATGTAGATGGTAAGCTTTTAAAGCGCGTAAAGTATTATACTTGGTCTAGGCCATTGCTTCAGCAATATCAGGAGACCAGGTATAATACCCCAAATATCAAACAGTATAAAGACCTAGTATCATAGAATCAGACAATCTCTCAAACAAGATTTCGGGGGTTACCCATATATCCGAGAGAAGTTACCCACGAGATAAGTAAGTATTTGATATTTAGGTTTATATCTCGAAATCAATCTACCAAGCGTGTAAAAACCTACTGGCATATCATCAGTGAGACCGTTTATCGCATTTTACTTTCCATTTCTCTAGCGTACTGTGATTGTCTACTGATGTACTATCATTTCCTCTTTTTACACAAAAGCTCTTTTTGATTTTATCATGTTTTTGGCTTTTTCAAATTTTCTAATGTTTTTGGATTTTCTGACAACGCTTACTCCCCCTAAAATTCAAAATATTTAAAGAAAATTTGATAACCGATGTAGATAGCTTTGTCTCGCCATTCATTTTCTGCTTCACATGCTCTGTTTTGAAGAAAATATACCCCCATGATTTACAACACATTGATATTCGAAAGTTTGAAAACCGTTTTTCAATCTTGTGAAATTAATCATGTGTGTTCCGCCGTGAGGGTTTCGGCCAATGTTTTTAGAACCGGACCGGATGTCGACCCGGTCGCCTTACGGGGTCAAAGGTCGGACCGATTCGACCGGATTTAAGACCCGGATTACGTAATAAATTATATAAATATATATATATATATATATATATAATATAGAGACCATTTATCCTTTGATGCTTTAAACGGTTCCTTATTTTGGTATGGATTCTCTAAAAAAATATATATAATATTGAGATTACTTGGTCAAAATCTCACTTTTAGATTTAACCGTATTCTATACTCACATATCCACTACAAGAAAAAAATGCATTGTTAAAATTTTAAAACAACTCTTTATTTTCTTCTCTTTCACTGGTGGTTCTCTTCCTAATTATTTATTTATTTTACATTATATAATATTACACTCAAGTACAAAACCACTTGCTTGAAAATCACATCAAGTCTTGACACACTCCTTTCCTTGAAAAACACATCAAATTCCCCATTTCAAACGTTTCCCCGTATATCTTTACAACTTCTGGTCTCTAAAACACAGCAGCAGAACACTTGTATAACCTACAACTTCTCAACAAAAACAAGTAGATCCGGTCCGACCTTTCAGTGAAATTCCGGCCGAACCGCCGGCCGAACCTCCGGCTACCTGCAGATCTGGTCTGTTGTGGTGAACCGGCACGCCGAAGATAGCGGATCTTGGCCCGGCCTGACCGGTCAGACCGGCCGGTCCGGTCCGGGTCTGAGAACATTGGTTTCGGCATATTCAATTAATATATTTTTAGAATTTTTGATTTTTGACAAAATTTAAAAAACAAACATATTTTTGATTTTTCAATTTTTGACAAAATGAAAACATGTTTTTGTTTTTTAATTTTTTTTAAAATTTTTAGGGTTTTGGAGATATGGTTTATTTATGTACAAAAAACAAACAAACTCCCTGTTTAACAATCGCAGGGACCAGCAGCCTCCTCCTCTCGTGCCAGGCTGCTCTCTGCTCCATCTTGATAATTTTCAGAATTCTTGAGCACCTGCACATTCAATGTATTCAATTACTTGAACAATTTAGCCCAGGCCTGTTTGACCTTAGGCATTTCGACATAATATGCTTCATTTAATTTCAGAAAGTTTTTGTCATTTGGTACAAACAACTTTTCATCTTTTACTTCATCCTTTTTGATTGAATCAGTTTTCTGTTCAGAAGTAGATTGTGTCTTAACTACCCAACTTTGTCCTTTTGAAGCACTTCTGTTATAAAAATGAGATTCATTTTGAACATTTTGATTTTGATGAACAACTTTTGGTTTCCAAAATTGGTTTGGTTTTGTTGCATCAATAGTTGATTTCCAACTTTGTGTTGTTCTAAATCTGGGTGTCACTGGTTTTCATGTTTGTTGTGAGTCAGCCTTTGACATTTTCGGCTTCCAAGTTTGCTTTGAATCAAACTTGGTTAACTTCTGATTCACAACATCAGACTTCTTTTTCGTCTCAACACCAACAGGTTTAAGATTTGGACAATTTCGACTGAAATGTCCAATTTGATCACACTTAAAGCATGTTCTCTTGGACACATCTTTAACCTGTTGTTGTAGCTTTTTCTTTTGAGCATAGAACTCTTCATTAGATTGTCGTCTAAATTTGAGTTCTTTCTCTTCTTCGGAACTTGTTCCGTGAACAAAGTTCATCTTTTTCTGATAATTTAGCGTGTCATTTCTTTTCCAATTTTGTTTCCTTTTATATCCCAACCCAACCTTCATGTTTTTATTTTTGTAACCAGGTTTGTTATAAAAGGTTTTGTGACTCTTTCCAGCAAACTTTGAAATCTCGAATTTTTCAATTTCAATCATTTTGAACACTTTGTCAATCTTTTCTGAAATCACATTCTGAATTGGGACTTCAAGATCTGAGAATAATTTGTCCGATCCAATCATGGTATAAACCAATCCTTTTGAATCATCATTCTCCTTTTTCTCAGATTTTGAGTTTTTCAAATAACCTTCAAGAAAACTACCTTCATTTTCATCCTGTGATTCAGATTTACCTGTTTCAACTGACTCTTCTTTCAAAACACTTTCAACGACCTTACCTAACACCTCTGAATCACTAGAATCATCAGATTTGGAATAGGTTACGTCTATGTTATCTGACAATTGATCAACCATGTCGAAATCTTTTTCCACCTTTTCGTCGTCATAGAATGTGAATTTTTCCTCAAACGGTGGTGGAACCTGATGATATTCCAAGCCAATTCCTTTCTTGTTTTGCTCATAATCTTTACCATTCGGTTTTAGATTGAAAATGCGTTCAAGAACATATGATGAAGCGTGATAAATGTGTAACTTGTTGTTATCTTGTTCTAAATCGGCTATTTTACGCTTTAGCTTAGCAACATCTTCAATGTATGAATTTACAACTTGTTGCTTAATTTCACACTGTCTCTTAAGCGTATCAGATGTTTCAGAAGAATGTTTCAATCTTGATTGAACAAGTTTCATTTGACTCTTCACGTCTTCATATGATTTTTTTGTGATATGATATGCAAGTTTTATCGAATCATACTCCCTTTTCATTTCTTGAAAAGAATTTTCCTTTTCAAAACACTCTTCATTCATTTTTGAAACCTTTTCTTTCAAAATTTCATTTTCTTTTTCTAAACTTTTTTCATTTTTGTGTTAGCTTTTCATCATTATCTTTCAAAACTTTTTCGTTTTCTAACATTTCTTTGCATTTTTCTTTGAAAACTTTTTCAATTTTAGTGAATTCTAAATCTCTTGTTCTGAATTTTTCATCTTTTTCAGTACAAGCACTGCACGTTTCCATGCATTTCTTGCACTGTTCAATAGTTTTATTTAGAACTTCAGATTCAGTTGAAGTATTTACCTCAGTGATTGGCACTTCGGCTTTCTCTTCAGTCTGCTTCTGATCTGCTTCTTTCTTTTGTTTTTCCTCAGCAGCATCATCATCATCAATCACTTCAACCGATTTTTCCATCTTCACAATATCTTCTTCTTTCTTCTTTAGTTCATCTTCATTCTGCTGCTTTTCAGTAACAACTTCTTTACCAATTGCTTCTTCTTCTTTTGCACCTTCACGCTTTCGTTCCTCAACAGCCTTCTTCAAATCATCCACCAAACTTTTAACATTCTTCTTCATCCTCTCTTCATCTCTCTGTCTTAGACTCGCTGTCATGAAATCTCTGATGATTTTATCCAGCTTTTTCTCATAATGTTTATCTTTCGCAGCATTTGAATAGTACTCGCCGGATAGAGGGATTACTGCAAGAACGTTGTCAAACACTACTTCCGTTTGGTGGACAACTGGTTCACCTTTGTTGTTGACATAACATTCTCGTTTCCTGTCATATTTTCCATAATTCTTCGCTTCGTCATATTCTTTCTCCATCTCTTCAATTCGATACCCAACAATACATCTCTCTCTGTATGTCTTCTCTTTCAGAATCTCTTCTTTTGTTTTCTCTTTCACAATAGCAACAAATGCCCTATGTTTATTTGTTGATTCGGTTTTGCCATGTGCTGTGAACGTGTAACCAACAACATCTTCTTCATAAAGAATTTTACTCCAGTCATACCCTTCATCTTCTTGGATCACTACACATGCTCTTGACTTCTCCTTTTCAGAGTTGTGTTCAATTTGTTTCAGGTTTGGTGGCTCATCTCTGCTTCTGTGATAGATCGTTTTACGATAGTAATCGTCTTTAAATGGATTAGCAGTCTCTTCAACATCAGAGTTTCTTCATTCTCTTTTGAAATGACCCTTTTGCTTGCATTTGAAGCTGGTCAATTTTGATTTGTCGAAGCCCAGCTTTGTTGATGGTCCACCGAGTGATTTTCTTCCAGTTATTTCCATGAACCACTGTGCTCTTTGGATGCAGCTAGCCAAACACCATCTCAGATCAATCAGTTCCATCTCTTCCGGATCTATCTGATCGTAATCTTCCTGTGTTAGCTCAGAATTTCCAATTTTCCCAGCCACCAGACCTTCATATGATTCCAGAATCGATGCCAGAAAACTCATTTGTTGTTTAGCAGCATTGATGCTCATTGCTTGAGAATTCTTCATCTTTAAGGCGATGTTGCAGAGAATCTCATCAGGTTCTTCAGAGTTTGATGTTGTTGACGATGAATGATATCCTGGATTGTAGCTTGATGAGCTTTTCTGTGAGTCTTTCATCTTTTCACCACTGTATGCAGTCTTTGGCGATTCACTAACTGTCACCGAAGGTACACTGCCCTTGTAGTAAAGACCGACATTCTGTTGATGCGAAGAACTGCTCATCTTGCTTTGCTTGCTTTGCTTTTGTAGCTCAAGCTCATGACTTTCTATCTTTTCTATCAAGACATCAAGAGTAATCGTATCATACAACACATCATTTTTCAATATAAACACAAACGTTTGCCACTGATCAGCTCGTGGTAACGCTTCAATGATTTTATCAATAATTTCTTCACGGGATTTTGTTATTCCAAACCTATCAAGTTCGATTTTAAGGTGACAAAATCTTTCAATCATTTGTCTTACAGATTCACCTTTTAAACCGTCAGACAAATCAAATTCCTTTTTAAGTAAAGCTATTTTATTCTTTTTGATTTGTTTACCACCCTCTGCTTTTACCCGTAATGCTTCCCACACTGATTTAGATGATCCACCGCGATTAATCAATGCGAACATGTCATCTCTAATCGATTGTTGGATTAAAGCAATCATCCGTTGTTCGTATGAAAAATTCGTTTTGTCGTCAACGTATAAGCTTTTAAGTGGGATCTCTTCGTTTTTATCATCGATTGGCCTACTGTAGCCGAATTCCATGCAAAACCATCTTTCGTGCGCGTAAGCTTTTGCCCAGTTAATGAATCGTTCTTTCCACCATGTATAATCTTCAATACTGTCAAGTTTAGGTGGTTTCAAATGAGTTCCATAAAAATTATCATGATTAATGTTCTTAGTTATTGCTTTCGATATGCTTTTCGGTGTGACAGTCGACGTTTCGGAAGATTCTGAAGTGAACGCCTTGTAAAACGTGTTATAAAACTCTTCAGCCATGTCGTACAACTCTTCGTTTTTCTCTTTTGTGTATGCTTCTGATTTTGTACCTTGTTTTTCACCTGCAGACACACAAACAAACAAACGATCAGTTTAAAAACGAACACTCAGTTGAATGGGATGAGTTAATCCATCGGATGGGGTTAACAAAAATCAATCGGATGACTATGAACGGATGACTTTTGGAACTGACCACTTTTGGAACGGATCACTTTTTGGATCGGATGTCTTTTGGAATGAATCGCCCTTCGTTCAACGTCAACAATTATAACTCCTCTTTCGATCGGATCACTCCTATTTTTTAACGAATGACCGTTCGTTAACTTGCAAAGGCAGTTTATGAATAGAATGACTCTCGATCGAATGGCTTGTGGAACAAATGACTATGAACGGATTGTCTTTGGATCGGATGACAATCCGTACGAATCACCGTTAGTCAAATGTCAAGAGCTTTAGTGATCGGATGACAATATTCACTTGATCGGATGACAATCCGTCACATGCACTCACTTGAATTTATGGCCAACAATATTAGCACATGAAATACTGACAAAGATCAAATATTATTGGACCTCAATTTGAATCTTTAAATGCAATTTGATCATGGGTTGTTATTTCACATTTTAATTCGAATAATGGCCGACAATTTATCAAAACATATTAACTTTGATTGGTTCCTTGAAATACTAACTGAACATTTTAATTTGGCCTGACACTTTTTGTAAATGATTTAGTCACTCGATTAAATTGACCAACAAACTTTCCACTATTTAAACCACTATTGGGCCGAGACAATTAATTACCTGTCAACGATTAAAGAGTTAATTGCCATTTTAGTCCCTGAGGTTTGTCCAAATTTATCATTTTAGTCCAAATAGTTTTTTTTTCGCCTCTGAATCCCTGACTTTTCCCTTTTGTTGCTATTTGACCAGGGGTATTTTGGGGATTTTCATTTTAAACTTTTCAATTGTCATTTTGATCCAATTCTAAAAAATAAAAAATTCTAAAAAATAAAAAAAATCATAAAAATAAAAAAAAATTCTAAAAATTCCAAAAAATTCTAAAAAATAAAAAAAAATCATAAAAATAAAAAAAACTTCTAAAAATAAAAAAATTCTAAAAAATCAAAAAATTTCTAAAAAATCAAGAAAACTCTAAAAAAGTCAAAACAATTCCAAAAAATAAAAAAAATTCTAAAAAATCAAAAGAATTCTAAAAAATCAAAAAAATTATAAAAAATAAAAAAAAAAATCTAAAAATTCAGAAAAATCAGAAAAATTTTAAAAAATCTAAAAATTCTAAAAAATCTAAAAATTTCTAAAATATAAAAAAATCTAAAAATTTAAAAAAATTCTAAAAAATAAAAAAAAAACATTTTAAAGCTTCAAATTCAAAAAATGACGATATATTCCTCGTCTAGACGAATATATTTTCAAGTTTTATCTATTTTGTTGAGTGAATGTCTGTTTTAGTAATTTTTCTATCAATATATCTATTATATAATGGCTATTTTTTTCCTTCATATTTTGATTAAGTGAGGACGTGTCATCTTTATGATAAAATGAATTATCACTAAAGTAAATTATGTAACATAATGTAATTATTAGACTTACTCACTTTGGAGAAGTGGTAAGATGGTGAAATGTAACAACTCTCGCCAAAATTTTTATTTCTTATTTTATTTTGTCCAATAGGAAACCCTAATTGAGACCTCCAAGTAATATTCCATGACCCCTAAAATTTTCAGAACAATTGGAACTAGGATCAGGGCCCCTAAAACTCAGGGGGGTATTCCCTAATTGATATTATCTACACAGTATGTTGTAGAAATCGAATTTCGTCGAAACTTTGACTCACCCAGGCTAGGTGGACACGAGGCTACCCTACCCTAAAAGGGCGCCGTCGCGCCACGCGACAGGGACTGTTTTTTAGTATATATACCAGGGGTTTGGCACTTGAATGGCACAGTTGGTTCGACGTTCAAATTTGTTTCCTACACTGAGTTATACTCTATTTCGTTCAAAAACACACACTAGCACGAAGCTCTGCTGCGACAACAGGGTAATAACTCGATCACTGCTACGATATAATATCCAATCGATTGAAACCAATCTGATGGATGTTTAAGTGCTGCCCGAACTCGGGCTATACTTTGTCATTCGTCGTGAGGGTTGTGATCTCGTGAGCTTATCGTAAATGTTGTATTAAGTTACTGACCTAGTTTCGTATGCATTGTTATTTACATTAGGTTATCAGGCTTATCAGTAGGCTAAACTCTGCCCGTTTAAACTCGCAATGTGAGTCATTCTCTTTTTATCAAATTGTTTTCCCAAAACTCTATTTATTTTCAAAGTTATAATTACAGGGATTAAGTCTTTGTAATCTTCAATTACTGCCGGTATGTGGGGTTTGGTATACATTACTTGATACCCGTCACTATTGGACAACAGGTTAGCCAATGGGTGATTTGACCATAGTCACAGATACTGTCAAGTGACAAATACCGATTTGGGGTAATTGGTTGATAAAAACATTGTAATCACCCTTAATACTGTATATTATAACAATGTGTCATTTTATGCCATTTGAATGACTCGCCAGTATTTCCCTGCTGATAAAACCTTTTAAAAACATGTTTCAGGTGATCTGCTGTGATCCAGGAAAAAGTCCCGTGTAGCACTACAAGCTTGAAGAAATGGCTTAATAAAAGAAATAAACATATTTTGTAAACCAGGGAATTTTCTTGTAAAATTCCTTAATTGTACATTATGGGGTTTGTCCCAATTTTGTGAAATAAAATAAGTTGGGCATTTTCAAGTTTTAAAAGATCCTGTTAAAACTTCCGCTGTCAACTCAATTAATAAATACCACGGATTTCTGTCCTGCGGCTCCTGGACCGGGTAACACTGGGACGGGGGCCGTGACAGAAAAAGGTGGTATCAGAGCCACTGATTTAAGCCAATTAAGTATTTAGAAATACTTAATTTTTTTGATTGCCATTCTGTGATTCTGTGAAAATTTAATTTACGAAATTTTAACTTAAGTTTGTGTGTGTTTTTCATATATGCTAATATTATGAATGAGTTGTCTGAAGCTCTTCAGAATATCACTATCCATTCTGCTGACATGGAAGTTTCCGAGGGCTTTTCCGGTTACTGGGCCGACACTGAGGAACCTATGGAATTCCAAGCCCAACCTCAGGAGAAACCCAAGCTGAAAAAGAGAAAAAGACTAGTAGGCTGGAGGCGTGTGCGTAGGAAGAAGCTAGCTGCGCAGAAGGTTAAAAAGATTGAGGATCCGAAGGATAAAGGCAAAGGAAAGGAGATCGGAGAAAGTTCAGGGCTAGCCCAGGAGATGCCACCGTGGGAAGAGCTGGATCGCAAACTGGCCAATAGCGACCTCATCGGACCTGCCGATGAAAACCTCTTCAATTACCCAGCTGAAGTACAACTTCCAGTTAATCTAGAACCTGCTATCCCAGATCCTATTGTCAACCCCCGACCTCTACCAGGAGAGCTGGAAGAATGGTGGACAACTGACTGGCAATTTCAGAATCTCTTAAATAACCCTAATACCTTTTTCCCCCAGTTTGACCCTGAGCCTGCACCAAACCCACCTATGAGCACGGAAAACTTGGCTGAGCTCCGTCACTACGGCGAGGAACTAGTGGACGCAGGGAATCGAATCAGGGAAGTAGGAGAACAGATCTCCTGGAAATACGACGAGAGGGAGCGTCGTTTCTGAGACACCAGTTGGTTGTGGTTGCATGGTGGTGTGGTTATGTGTTTAATAATAATAAAATAATAAATAATACATAAAAAAATATCACTATGTAAAATAACTCAAAATAAAACTTTTGTAAGATAACCGGTGTGTACGGATGCCTACTAATATATAAAAGTATCGACGTCGCAAAGTCGACAATTTTGGCTATACGTGTTGACGTGATTATGTGTGATTACTTTATTGTGCTTGGTTGCTATTTATTTGTGCCCATAACTTATATATATTGTTAATTATCAGATGGAACCCGCTGTTAATGAACCAGTTAATGACGTTAACCAATCTGAGCAAAACAATGATGATCACTTTCTTAATAGGCAAGATATAGAAAACATCGTCGCCCAGGGAATAGCAAATGCTATTCCAGCAATTCTTGCTGCTGCCCGAAATCTAGTTGAACCTCAACCAATTATTCCCAGCAAACTTACTCACGGCGACAATTTCAGTAAAAGTGTAAATGGAGGCAACAACAATAATAATAACGATAATGATGGGATGCAAGCCCCATTCCTTAAGAAAATGAAAGCTGCAACACCTGGTTGCACTTACAAGGAATTTCTTGCCTGTAAACCTGTCGAATTTGCAGGCAATGAAGGGGCAACTGCAGCGCTACGTTGGTTGGAGAAAACCGAGGCAGTAATTAAAATAAGTAAATGTGCCGAGGATGATAAGGTCATGTATGCTTCTCACCTTTTCAAGGAAGAAGCATTAGAATGGTGGAATACAGTGTTACAAGCCAAGGGAAGTGACATGGCATATGCCATGAATTGGGAAGAATTTAAGCGTCTGGTGGAAAGGAAATTCTGCCCCGAATATGAAAAGGAACAAATGGTGAATAAGTTCCTGAGCCATCGAATGGTAGGTGTTGATTGTCGAGGGTATACTTCGAAATTCTTCGAATATGCCAGAATTGTGCCAACTCTGGCCTCCCCAGAACCGGTACTTATCTCTCGCTATATTTGGGGTCTAATTAGCGAAATCCGTGATATTGTCAAAGCTGCGAGACCCCGCACAATAGATGATGCGGTGGAATTAGCCAACACCTTGACTGACGGACTAGTGCGTACGCGAGAAGAAAACAGGAAGAAAGAATTGGCTCAGAAAATTACCCAAGGATTTTGTGTCGGTAATAATAGCAATTCCAAGAAAAGAGGAACTGGGTAATCTGCCACTCCTCCGTTCTGCAGGAATTGTAAAAAGAAACATTTTGGAAAATGTAATGAAACCTGCAACTTCTGCAAAGCTCTAGGACATCGTGAAGAAGAGTGCAGAAAGAAAACAAAGATCTGCTACAACTGTGGAGAAGCGGGGCATTTCAGACCAGAATGCCCTAAATTGGTCAAACCAGCAGATAACAAGGCTAAACCTGCTGAAGGAACTAATAAGAAGAACACAAGAGCTTTCCAATTGACCACGCAGGAAGCCGAACTGATTCCTGACGTAATAGCTGGTACGTTTCTGGTACACAACGTTTATGCGAAAGTATTATTCGACTCTGGTGCAAACCAAATTTTTGTAAATACTTCTTTCTGCCAAGCTCTTAAGCTACCCTTAACCAAAATTAGGCAGATTTATACAGTAGAAACGGCAGACGGGAACTCTGTTAACATAGATACGGTTTTGCAAAAAGAAAATATAGAACTTTCAGGTCATAAATTTTCTACAAACCTATTACCTATGAATTTAGATGGATTCGATGTCGTATTAGAAATGGATTGGTTAGTAGCTAACCATGCTCGAATCCTCTGTGATAAGAATTCCATAGAAATCCGTGCACCATCAGGAGAAATAATCTTGGTTACAGGAGATAAGCCACGTAAATCAATGAAGTTCAATTCTGTAATGAACGTTGCTAGTTATTCAAGAAAACAAGAAACAGTGTATATGATTTCGGTAATCATTAACACTAAGGGTAAGGAACTTAAGGAAATTCCAGTAGTATCAGAATACCCGGAGGTATTCCCAGAAGAACTACCTGGATTACCACCCGATAGGGAAGTAGAATTTAGAATTCATCTAATTCCTAGAACTACACCGATAGCTAAGGCACCTTATCGGTTAGCACCCACCGAAATGTTAGAATTGAAAAAGCAATTAGATGAATTATTAAGTAAAGGATTCATACAACCTAGTTCATCCCCGTGGGGAGCACCAGTGTTGTTTGTGAAAAAGAAGGATGGTTCCATGCGAATGTGTATTGATTATAGAGAATTGAATAAGGTTACAATTAAGAATCGATACCCATTACCTAGGATTGATGATCTTTTTGATCAACTGCAAGGAGCTAGATACTTTTCTAAGATAGACTTGCATTCAGGATACCATCAGTTGAAGGTACAAGAGGAAGACATACCTAAAACCGCTTTCAGAACTAGGTATGGTCACTAAGAGTTTACAGTCACGCCCTTTGGGTTAACAAATGCTCCTGCAGCATTTACGGATATGATGAATAGGATCTGTAAACCGTACTTGGATAAATTTGTAATTGTCTTCATTGACGATATACTTATTTATTCCAAAAGTCAGGACGAGCATTGTAAGCATTTACATTCACTTTTAACTATGTTAAGAAAGAAGAAGCTTTATGCCAAATTCTCGAAGTGTGAATTCTGGCTGCAGGAAGTACAATTTTTAGGACACATGGTGAATCACGAAGGTATTCACGTAGATCCCTCCAAAATAGAAGCAATCACCCAATGGAAGGTCCCGCAATCAGCTATGGAAATTAGAAGCTTTCTAGGGTTAGCTGGATACTATAGGCGCTTTATTAAGGATTTTTCTAAGATAGTTGTACCATTAACTAAGCTAACCTGTAAAACAGTTAAGTTTGAATGGGGACCTAGGCAAGAAGAAGCTTTTAAGATTTTAAAGCAGAAGTTAACAAATACACCTATTCTAGCATTACCAGAAGGGACAGAAGATTTTGAAGTTTATTGTGATGCTTCTAAGCTAGGATTAGGATATGTGTTAATGCAACGCAAAAAGGTAATTACGTATGCCTCAAGGCAAATGAAAAAGCACGAAGAAAACTATACGACACATGACTTAGAATTAGGGTCCATAATTTTTGCCCTTAAGATTTGGAGACACTATCTGTATGGAAGTAAGTTTACCATTTATACAGATCATAAAAGCTTAAGGTACATATTTAGGCAAAAAGAATTGAATATGAGGCAAAGAAGATGGATGGAAATTCTAAGTAACTACGACTGTGATATTCAATATCACGAAGGAAAAGCAAATGTAGTCGCAGATACCCTAAGTCGTAAGTATCATGAAAAACAAAGACGAACACGTGCTCTTAGATTAAGTTTACAATTAGACTTAATGGAACAATTAAAGAATGTTCAGGAAGCAGCAATCAAGGATGATGCTGAAGGAATGAAAGGAAGAATAAAAGAACTAGAACAAGGGATTGATGGAATTTGGAGATTCCACAAGAAAATGATTTGGGTACCTAAGCAAGGAGATTTAAGAAATAAGATTTTAGAGGAAGCCCATAAATCTAGGTATACCATGCATCCTGGTAATAATAAAATGTACCAAGATTTAAGAAATAACTTCTGGTGGATAGGAATGAAAAAGGACATAGCCAGATACGTTTCTAAGTGCCTAACTTGTTCTCAAGTTAAGGCAGAACACCAGAAACCCTCAGGTCTACTACAACAATTAGAAATGCCCGTATGGAAATGGGAACTAATAACCATGGATTTTGTTACTAAGTTACCCAAGACCAGAAAAGGTAATGATGCGATTTGGGTAATTGTGGATCGATTAACCAAATCAGCTCATTTCTTACCCATGAAAGAAACCTTTAGCATGGAAAGATTAGCCAAGTTATATGTAGACGAGGTAGTATCTTTACATGGAGTTCCACTCTCCATTGTATCAGATAGGGATAGTCGTTTCACTTCACATTTGTGGACGAGTTTTCAAGAAGCAATGGGGACACAATTGAATTTAAGTACTGCATACCATCCCCAAACAGACGGACAAAGTGAAAGGACGATTCAAACCCTGGAAGACATGCTCAAGGCATGTGTAATAGATTTTGGTGGAAACTGGGATGACCACCTACCCTTAATAGAATTCTCCTATAACAATAGTAACCATTCAAGTATCGAAGCTGCCCCGTTCGAAGCACTATATGGACGAAAGTGTAGAACTCCAGTTTGCTAGGCAGAAATAGGAGAAAGTCAATTATCAGGTCCTGAAATCGTGCAAGAAACCACCGATAAGATCACTCAAATCATGGAAAGACTGAAAACGGCTCGAGATCGCCAGAAGAGTTATGCAGACAATCGACGCAAGCCACTAGAATTTCAAGTTGGAGACAAGGTACTCTTGAAAGTTTCTCCTTGGAAAGGAGTGGTTCGGTTCGGTAAGAAAGGAAAACTGAGTCCAAGATACATAGGACCATTCCCAGTAATCCAACTCATAGGACCGGTTTCCTATCGTTTACAACTACCAGAAGGGTTAGCTGGGGTACATGACGTGTTTCATGTATCTAACCTCAAGAAGTGTCTATCTGACGAATCACTGGTAGTACCTCACCAAGACATAGAGGTAAATGAAAAGTTAAAGTTCGTAGAGAAACCACTTCAGATAGAAGACAGAAAAGTCAAGTTTCTCAAGCACAAAAGACTAGTACTGGTCAAAGTCAAGTGGGATTCAAAGAGAGGGCCTGAGTACACTTGGGAACTGGAATCAGAGATGAAGCGAAAATATCCCTACTTGTTCCAGTAAATCTCGAGGACGAGATTTTAATAAGGTAGGGAGGATGTAACAACTCTCGCCAAAATTATTATTTCTTATTCTATTTTGTCCAATAGGAAACCCTAATTGAGACCTCCAAGTAATATTGCATGACCCCTAAAATTTTCAGAACAATTGGAACTAGGATCAGGGCCCCTAAAACTCAGGGGGGGTATTCCCTAATTGATATTATCTACACAGTTTGTTGTAGAAATCAAATTTCGTCGAAACTTTGACTCACCCAGGCTAAGTGGACACAAGGCTACCCTACACTAAAAGGGCGCCGTTGCGCCACGCGACAGGGACTGTTTTTCAGTATATATACCAGGGGTTTGGCACTTGAATGGCACGGTTGGTTCGACGTTCAAATTCGTTTCCTACACTGAGTTATACTCTATTTCGTTCAAAAACACACACTAGCACGAAGCTCTGCTGCGACAACAGGGTAATAACTCGATCACTGCTACGATATAATATCCGATCGATTGAAACCGATCCGATGGATGTTTAAGTGCTGCCCGAACTCGGGCTATACTTTGTCATTCGTCGTGAGGGTTGTGATCTCGTGAGCTTATCGTAAATGTTGCATTAAGTTACTGACCTAGTTTCATATGCATTGTTATTTACATTAGGTTATCAGGCTTATCAGTAGGCTAAACTCTGCCCGTCTAAACTCGCAATGTGAGTCATTCTCTTTATCAAATTGTTTTCCCAAAACTCTATTTATTTTCAAAGTTATAATTACAGGGATTAAGTCTTTGTAATCTTCAATTACTGCCGGTATGTGGGGTTTTGTATACATTACTTGATACCCGTCACCATTGGACAACGGGCTAGCCAATGGGTGATCTGACCATAGTCACAGATACTGTCAAGTGACAAATACCGATTTGTGGTAATTGGTTGATAAAAACATTGTAATCACCCATAATACTGTATATTATAACAATGTGTCGTTTTATGCCATTTGAATGACTCGCAAGTATTTCCCTGCTGATAAAACCTTTTTAAAACATGTTTCAGGTGATTTGCTGTGATCCAGGAAAAAGTGCCGTGTAGCACTACAAGCTTGAAGAAGTGGCTTAATAAAAGAAATAAACATATTTTGTAAACCAGGGAATTTTCTTGTAAAATTCCTTTATTGTACATTATGGGGTTTGTCACAATTTTGTGAAATAAAATAAGTTGGTCATTTTCAAGTTTTAAAAGATCCTGTTAAAACTTCCGCTGTCAACTCAATTAATAAATACCACGGGTTTCTGTCATGCGGCTCCTGGACCGGGTAACACCGGGACGGGGGCCGTGACATGAAACATGGTAGTTATAAAGTTTTATTTTCAGTCAGCATCTTGCTGGACTTTGATTTGTATTGTCTTTGATTTTAATGGAAGTTAATTTTGCTGTTAAAAATTTGATTATAAAGTTTTATTCTTTTATAATCAAAGGGTTCAACAGAGGGGTCATGAACTCCTTACCTCTTTTGGTTCCGTCTCTAAGTGGACTTTGATTTGTATTTTTTAGAATTTTTTTTATTTTTTAGAATTTTTTGGATTTTTTAGAATTGGATCAAAATGACAATTGAAAAGATTTAAAATGAAAATTCTCAAAATACCCCTGGTTTCAAATGGGGTTTTTGGATGGAGTTAGGGTATGTGATCAAAACAGCAACAAAAGGGAAAAGTCAGGGACCCAAAGGCGAAAAAAAACTATTTGGACTAAAATGGTAAATTTGGACAAACCTCAGGGACTAAAATGGCAATTAACTCACAATTAAATGATATCTCAAAATGATGGGCCGACAGAAATTCAATTCACATGCAATTTCTTAATTCCATTGGGCCACTCAATAGAACTGATGACATTAATTGAACTGCATGTAATATAATTGGGCCGCTAGATTACTTTTTCAGTAAACACATGGGCCAACAACAAACACTAATCACATGCTAGGACCGATCGGATGACTTTTGGTGAAATGGAACGAATAACTTGGAACGAATGGTCCTTCGGTCGAAGGACCCTCGTCAAGTGTCAATTACCTCCGATCGGAGGGTGATCCAGGTGTCTGATTGGGCCGAAACAAATAACTTTCAATTCTATATATGGCCGACATCCCCTTTCATGAACATGCAAACTGATTGTATTGAAATAATGGAATAATTTTTTTTTAATATTCATTCACACATGTGCAGCCACTTGAAATTAATGAATGTATATTAGATTTAGATGAATGACCGACAACTATCTATACACTGCTATTTGCTTATTGGACCTTTCACAATATCATTTCATGACATCACCTGGATCACGTGACCTTAATAACCTTTGCATACAAATTGAGATAGTGGGTATGATATTAAGACAAATTATATTACTATTGGGCTGCAAGGTTTAGTGGTCTGACAAAACAAATGCAACTTTGATTGTGATAGGACCGATCAACTTATTGAATGTTAAGGAATCAGATGACTTTTAAAAATGTACACTTCACCCGGATACCCGTTCGGTCGAATGACCGTTCGGGTGATGTCACAATATAGCAAAAACTCCTCCGATCGGAGGGTGATCCAGGAGGTGTGTTTTTTTTTCCGCTAACTTTTGAAAGTATGCTATGTCCGGATGGTCATCCGAACGGATGGCCATCCGGGTGGAAAATATCAACAGTAAGAGTGACGAACGACATAATATTTTGGACCGAAAAATCAAGATTTCTCTCAAACCACTTGGAATTAAGATCTGAAAATTTGTAGGCTTTTAAGACTATGATTTTCGCACAATATGTTAAAATTTCAGCCAATTTTAACCGTGAAAACCTTGTTAATTTTGCGTTTTTCTGTCGAAAAGTGAAGAAAATGAGTAGAGTAAGAAATTTCACAGATCTGATGTGAAAATGACTCTGAATCTGATGAATTCTCATGAAATCTTTTGAGTTTGATCCGTGCAATCGAGCTCCTGCTTTGATACCACTTGTGTGCGCATTGTTGGATCGAATACGATTCCGAAACGATTGCGATCTGTCACGGACCCCGTCCCGTTTTTACCCGGTTCAGGAGCCGTGGGACAGAAACCCGTGGTATTTATGTTTAATTTGGCAGCGGAAATTTTAACAGGATCGTGAAAACTGAAAAATGCCCAATTATTTTATTTCACAATTTGGGACAAACCCCGTAATTTACAATAAAGGAATTTCACGAGGAAATTCCCTGTTTTACAAAACATGTTTATTTATTTTACTGGGCCACCTCCTCAAGCTTTTAGTGCTACACGGCACTTCCCTTGGGTCACCGTAAATCACCTGAAACATGTTTAAAAAGATTTTATCAGCGGGGAAATACTGGCGAGTCACTAAATTTGTACAAAATGACACATTGTTATAATATACAGTATTAAGGGTTTTATATTGTTTCTATCAACCAATTACCCCAAATCGGTATTTGTCACTCAACCATATCAGTGACTATGGTCAGATCACCCATTGGCTAACCCGTTGTCCAATGGTGACGGGTAACAAGTAATGTATACAAAACCCCACATACCGGCAGTAATTAAAGATTACAAAGACTTAATCCCTGTAATTATAACTTTGAAAATAAATAGGGTTTGGAAACAATTTGGTAAAAAGAGAATGACTCACATTGCAAGTTTATTTGGACAGAACTTTGCCTACTGATTTAGCCTTGTAACCTAGTTAAATAACAATGCACACGAAACTAGGTCAGTAACTTAATACAACATTTACGATAAACTCACGAAATCAAAACCCTCACGACGAATGACAAAGTATAGCCCGAATTCGGGCAGCACTTAAACATCCATCGGATCAGTTTCAATCGATCGGACATTGTATCGTAGCAGTGATCGAGTTAATACCCTGTTATCGCAGCAGAGGTTTGTGAATGTGTGTGTTCTTGAACGAAACAACGAATATCTCAACGTACGTAACTGATTTTTCCGTCGTAACAGATTTCCTATGCAAGTGCCAACCCCTACTATTTATACTGAAATTTAGTCCTTCTCGTGTGTCGCGCCGGCTGCCAGGGTTCCTGGCGCGTGTCGCGGGGGAGGTCAATTTAGGCTAGGGTAGCCTCGTGTCCCACGTAGGCCAGGTGAGTCAACAACAAACGAATTTCGTGATTTACATGCGGTTTTAAGGATAATTATCAATTAGGGAATACCCCCCTTGAGTTTTAGGGGGCCCTGATCCTAGTTTCGATTGTTTTGAAAAATTATAGGTTATGCCATACTGATTAGGGTTTCCTAGTGTGCATTATTAAAATAAAAAATAATAATTAAAAATTTTGGCAAGAGTTGTTACACCCTCCCCACCTTGTTTAAAATCTCGTCCTCGAGATTTACTGGAACAAGGAAGGGTACTTTCGCTTCATCTCAGATTCTAGTTCCCAGGTACACTCTGGTCCTCTTTTTGAATCCCATTTTTCCTTGACCAGCACCAGTCGCTTGTGCTTGAGGAACTTGACTTTTCTGTCTTCTATTTGAAGAGGTTTCTACACAAACTTCAGCTTTCATTTACCTCTATATCTTGAAGAGGTACTATCAGGGACTCATCAGATAAACATTTCTTAAGGTTGGATACATGAAATACGTCATGTACCCCAGCTAGTTCTTTTGGTAGTTGTAAGCGATAGGCAACTGGTCCTATTTGTTGGATCACTGGGAAGGGTCCTATGTACCTTGGACTTAGCTTTCCTTTCTTACCGAACCGAACTACCCCTTTCCAAGGAGAAACTTTTAAGAGTACCTTGTCTCCGACTTGAAATTCTGTAAGATCGTTGTAACGACCAAATGAGTCGATCAGAAGAGTTCTCGATCAATACGAAAGGTGGAAACAGACGTATCGATGTTGTATCAGCTTGATTTACACTTAGAATCACTTTAACTATCTCTTGTATTGATTTCACAACGTTTTACAGGCTGGAGATACTTCGGCAGAGCTTCGCTACCGGAATTACAACTGTTGCAAATGAAAGACCCAAGACCCATATATATAGCCCAACCACTTCGCACGAACCACCATTTACCATTTCACACGAACTGATCGGTCCAGTTCACACGAACTGATCTGGTCCAGTTCACACGAACTGGTCAGTTCGTGTGAACTGGCTGTTTCGTCCCTGTTTTCCGTTTTTCTCGTTCTACGTGTCCTGGTCTATCAAACCTATTACAAGACTCGATACAAGACGAAGTCGACAGACATATGCACCAACAAACTCCCCCTTGGATGTTGACGAGTCTTCGGTACGAGTCTTCAGCATGTCGAGTCTTCAGTCTTGAACAGTCTTCTTGCTCTTTCCAAAGTATCTAACACTGTAAGCATCCTTCAATCTCTATCTTCTTCTTCTTCTCTCTCTCTCTCTCTCTCTCTCTCTCTTACTCTCTCAGAATCACAATCTGACTTCTATCTCGAGCTTTGTTCCAGAATCGTAAACTGGCTCTTATCATCTTCAGACTCCCCCTTTCGAAAAGCTGGGATCGCAATCTGGAATTCTATATCTGCACAAACTCTACCCAAAAATAAATTCCACAATTTTTAAGATTTAATAATTTTAATCACTGCTAACCACTTGTTAGATCATTCAATCATTATCAATAGTTATACTAAGTTCAAATTAATGACCTCTGATAACCACTTGTAAACATACATTTTTTATCTTTTCAAACAAACTCTCCCAATCCTGTTGTTCATCATGTTTAGCACTCGGAATTTTGAAAATCAGCTTTTCAACATCAGTTGTCGAAAATAAGATGAAATAAAATCTTTTTGATTTTTCAAAACTTTTATGCTAAAACACACTTAAAATCTTTTTGGATTTTTTATAATGAAAAGCAATAAAGAAATATTTATAAACAATATTTTTTGTGAGTTTGTGTAAGAGGATCATATCAGTTTTTGACAAATCACTAGCACCGTTGAGCTTTAAAACACTTTAAGTTCTAAACGATTCACTTAGATTGTCAGTATACTGATCCATTTAAATTTTCACACAAAGTTCAATTGTTTTGAGATACGAGATTAGTGTTTTAATGGACTTAACTTATTCGAGTGTCCCACCTCAGAATATACTCCCGTATCTAGACTCCTATATGCAGTCTTACAGGTGAATGCACACTAATGATATCTGTAAGGGGTTATGTTGGTGCACCTAGTGTCTGTTAACTTCGTCTTAATCGAGTCTTATGTGTTAGTATGGTATTTCGCTTGAAAGTGACAGGGTGCAGTTCAAGCGAAATCAACTTATGTGATTTCGCTTGAAACCAATCTGTGACATCCTCAAGCGAAATCTCCATGTCTATAAATAGGTGTTGTGTGGTTTCATTTCAAGCGAAACTTAGTCATTGTATCTGAGCCGAGGTGCTGTCCGTGTGTCATTTGATTGTATAAAAAGCTCAGGAAATCATCAATAGATAAAGATTAAAAGGAAACAAGCTGTTTTGACATCGTTTACATTGATTCCGCCTTCGCAAATGATGATGAACTACTCATACTGACTCTTTTGGGTCACGGATCGATCCAACAAGTGGTATCAGAGCTCAGGACGAGGAGTTCATACCAAATTCAACTTGATTTTACCGGATTCTCTCACTTCTACCTTTCTTTTCTGATTTGGACATAGTTTTACAGTTGAAATGGCCTGAAACTCTCACATATCAAGCAAAACATAGTTTAACTAATCTTTGAAAGATTTGGACCTAAAATCAGTTTAAAATTTAATCAAATACTTGATTTCGCTTGAAAACTGTTCGAACATTGCTGATGTCATCGTGATCTCGCTTGAACTTACACGTGATTTCGCTTGAATCTACTGCTGATTTCACTTGAAATTTGCTTCTTTTATCTGATTTCGCTTGAAAATCAGATTTCGCTTGAAAGTTTTAAGTGATTTCGCTTGAAGTATACACATTTGTCTGATTTCACTTGAGTGGGGTTTCGCTTGAGCTTGTATTGCTATTTCGCTTGAAAAGCATTTTAGCTTAAAATCTGATTTCGCTTGAAGCTATTTCGCTTCAATTGATTTCGGTTGAATTTGTTATTTTTCAAAATCAAAAATTTTCTAAGTGTTTGTTGATCATTTCAGGTACGTGAAGATGGATGATTTTAATCCTTTCTATGATGTGTTTGCATTCACTGGTGGTTCGGGAGATGGCACATTAGACAACACGAATGAGAATACAACAACACCAAGTGCAAAGAAAATTCTCAATGATGCTATGAGCGTAGACAGTGCATACGGAACAGACAACAAGCCGCCCAAGCTGATGGCGATTGAAGATTACAACAGGTGGGCTACAAGATTTGAGGAATGGCTTAAGGCGTTTGCTTATCAGAGTTGGAGAAGTTTGAAAAATGGATTTGATATGGGAAGAGATGATTATGAGAACCTAGAGGAAAATCAGATTGAAAGTTATGTTTCTGAATAAAAGTGTATTGCTCTGCTTCACCAATCTGTCAGAGATGATATTATCGCACTGATCGAATACAAAGATTCGAGAGATCTCTGGGAAAAATTAAAAATTAAATGTATTGGTAGTGCAGAAATAGTTAAGAACAAAAAGAAACTGTTATGAAAAGAGTTTGATTTGTTTGGTTGTTTAAAGAACGAATCAGTTTCCAAGATGATTGAGAGATTTGGGCATCTGAAGATGGAGCTTGCTAGACATGATATCATTTACACTCAGGAAGAGCTAGTAGACAAGTTGTTTGACGCACTTCCGAATGAGCAAGACTGGCAGTATTTTGCATTGATGCTGAAAAATACGATAAAGCCAGCTGATTTGAAGGTTGATCTGCTTATTGAAAGACTGGAGAGTCACGAGTTGGAGATCAAGAAATCTAGCAAAGTTAACAACTCATCTTATCAGCAGAATGTGGAGTTGTACTACAGAGGAAATCTACCAAAGACTGGTTCTCCAAGAACAGCATTTTCTGCAGAGAGTTCAAATACAAAGAATCAAGAAACTCCTAGCAATGGCTACCATGGTGGATCTTCTTCAACAACTTCAAACCAATATGCATCAAAGAATCTTTTTCAATGTAACATTGCTGTTGATTTGAAGAATGGTCAGAATTTTAGTGAAGAGTCTGCTAAACAACAGATGGTGTTTTTAGCTTCTGTGTTAGAATCGTACGAAAGTCTCATTGCAGGAAAGATAGGAAACACCAACCTAACAAAGGAAGACTACGATCAAATAGATCCTGAAGAGATGGAACTGATCGACATCAGGTGGTGTATGGCCAGTGCAGTGAGAAGAGCATAGCGTTTCATGGAGATTACTGGAAGACAGTCAATTGGTGGACCTTCTACCAAGTTAGGTTTTGACAAGTCAAAAGTGACGTGTTTCAAATGTAAACAGAAAGGTCACTTTAAGCGTGAGTGCAGAAATGCTTACACTGATGATACTGCAAATCCTTTTCGAGAGGATTATTACAAAAAGGTAATTTATCATCAGAATAAATTAGAACCTCCCAGGATGAAGCAGATAGAGGAAGTACCCAAAGAGAAATCCAGGGCACTTGCAGTTTTTCATGATGATGAAGGTTACGATTGGAGTGATGTTTTGCCTGAGGAAGACGCAGTTGGTTATGCTTTTACAACAGCAAAGATTGTTCCGTTTAAAGATAAAAGATCTGAAGAAGTAAAGTATATAAACAGGAGGGAAACAGCTCATTTCATGAAAAGCAAAATCTATCGTATATACAAAGAAGCTAAACAGGCGAGAAGATGGGATCCTGATAGAGAATGTTATCTTGATCTTAATGGTAACATAGCTGTGGATCCAGATACTGTTGATCTTGAAGTTCTCACTAAGCAAGTTGATGATGAAGAAGAAGCCAGACAGAGAGAATGGTGGGGAGGAGGAGAAGTTGTTGAGAAAGAGAAAGAAAAAGAGACAGCAAAAGAACCGGAGCCAAAGAAGATTGATGATGGAGTTATTGATACATCACAAGAACTCACCGCTGAAAACTTGAAGAATATGGCTAACAAAGTTCTAGCTGCAAAAGAACTAGAGGTAGTTTCTGGTTCTGGAACTGAGTCCAAAGATAAGGTCAGTACAAATGATACACATGTGTCAGGTAAGAATGGTAAAACTGAGAACAACTGCAAAAATTGCATGAAAGAGTGCAAAGTTTGTAGTACAGTTGCTTACCTCAGTGGTAAGAAGGTTGAAGAACTGACTAGTAGAGTCAGAAGTGTTGAAGATCAGATCTTAAACCATGATAAGTTGTTGAAAGCTTCGAACGACAAATTAAAAGAATTAACTGAGAAAATCGAAAAAGATAAAATTGACGTAGAAAGAATTAGGAAAGAAAATGAAAAATTGATTCTTGAAAATCGTCAAATCTCAGAAAATTTTGAGAAGCTTAAACGAACGGTTAAAGATTGTGATGAAAGAAATGGTAAGACAGACAAGGAAAATCTTCAACTGACCGGTGTTCTTAGAGTGAAAGAAGAATTAATCAATCAGCAACAGGATGAAATTGCTAAGTTGAAGCTTCAATTTCAAGAAGCCAAAATTGAAAATGAACGCATCCAGTTGAAATTGAACAGTTACAACTCTGCAAGCTTTGTTTTACAACACATTGTTCCCAAACCCATCGGGAAAAACAAAGCAGGCGAAGATGTATACTTTGATGGAACTGGGGTTGGATTTCATCAGGTTCCACCACCTGTTCTAAACAATTACTAGAAAAAATCCGGGTTGGTTAATGATGAAAATGAAACAAATGAAATAAAACTTCCAGAGTAAATTGATGTGACATTTTCTTCATCATCATCTGATGATAGTGTTTAAACTGATATTGTGAAAGGCATGGCTGAAAGTGTTTTGAAGTCTGATAGTGATTCAGTTGAGGATGAAGAGTGTTTTTTGGACAATTACATTCCGAAACCAAAATCCAAAAACAACTTAGGTGATGAACCAGGTCTTGTGATGTACAAGATGGCTGGATCTGATAAGTTGTATTCGGATTCTGAGTTTCCTCTGGAGAATGTTAATATGAACAAGTTGAAAAATGTTTTCAAACTGGTTGAAATTGATTTGTCTGAAGTAGAAGGTTTGAATCAGACAAAGTGGCAAATGAATTTTGAAAAAGATAAAGCTTATTATAAGAAACCTGTTGTTCCACCGCGTTTTTATAACAACAATCGAAACAGATGGTCGGGTGGTTATCAGGGTTGTAAGAGTTATCAGAAAAAGAGTTTTCAAAACAAGAAGTTTGCTGAGAAAAAGGTGTTTGTGAACAGTTCAAGTTCACTTTCTGATGAAGAATCTGAAATTTTTTCAAAATCAAACAAAGAGTTCTTTGAGAAGAAAGTCTCACAGCCTCAGTCTGAAGGAACAAGTCGGGTAGTTGACACTCGAACATGCTTCAAATGTAATCAGGTTGGACATATTGCACGAAAGTGTACCAACTTGAAGCCTAAGACTGAAGTTGTGATGAATTCAAGAAAGAAAGTTGATGTGAAGGAAAAAGCTCCATTGGTTGTTGAGAAAAAGGTTTTGAAAAATGATAACACCAAGATCAAAACTGAACCTGTTAAAAATGTGGTAACTAAAAATGACAAGTTTTACAAACGGGTTGCATCATCTCAACAAACATGGAAGCCAAAAGTGGTTGAAAAGAAATCAAGTGTTCCAAAACCAAAGGTTTCAGAGTCAAAAAAACAATAGTCTTCTACCACACCGGTAAAGATGGATGTTCCTTTGGAGTACTATGAGAAACTTGATCCAAAAGAGGCTATTACTTCTGAGAAGAAAATTGTTTCGAAGAAAGACCAACCATCTGGTCAACCTCAAAAAGACGAATTTTTCTTATTCAAAGAGGTTGAGGTTGGGTCTGCAGAAAGCTTAAAGATGAATGATAAAAACTTTCCACCACTTTACACTACAAAATCTCACATTAAAGTCCAGTTACCTGAGTCGAAAGAGGCTTGGGTAGCATCAAAATCTCACTAAGTGTTTCTGAAATGTGCAGGAGCTTCCAAGATCCGTTTCACGATGGATTATGGATAGTGGAGCTTCTCGGCACATGACAGGGAAAACAGCCCTGTTGTACGATGTTAGAAATTTTAATGGAGGTTACGTGGGATTCGCAGGAAATCAAGGTGGTAGAATAGTTGGAGAAGGAACGTTATCCAATGGGATTGTTACGTTTGAAATAGTTAACTACATTGCTGAGCTTGAGAATAATCTTCTAAGCATATATCAGGTTTGTGATCGGATGTATACCACGCACTTTACTGACAAAGAATGCTTGATCTTGAAACCAGGATTTGTTATCCCTGAAGAATGGATTATCATGAGGGCACCTAGAGTGAATGATTTGTATGTATTGGACATGTGTAGCAACTATGACAATGGGTTAGGCACATTGTTTTGTGTCAAAAGCAACTGAGAAGGAATCGCAATTGTGGCACCGGAAAATGGGTCATATACATCTTAGAAAAATGAATCACTTGGTGCAAAATGATTTGGTTCTAGGTGTTCATGTCAAAGGTTTTCATCTTGAGGGGGAGTGCATTAGCTGCATCAAAGGAAAGCAAAAGAAGAAATCGCACCCCAGGAAGAAAGAAAACTCAATCTCAAGACCTTTAGAGAGACTTCATATGGATCTGTTTGGACCAGTGAATGTCAAAAGCATTACTGGGGATCTCTATTGTCTTGTAGTTACAGATGATTATTCAAGATTTTCATGGGTATTATTTTTGAAGTCAAAAGATGAGACGTTTGATCGCTTGATGACGCTGTTCAAGAAGATGGAAAACTTGTACCAAACACGCATTAGAAGAATCAGAAGTGACAATGGTACTGAGTTTAAGAACAACAAGATGGAAGAGTATTGTGATGAAAAAGGTATATTGCATGAATTTAGTGCTCCTTACACTCCGCAGTAGAATGGAGTAGCAGAACGAAAGAACAGGGTGCTAATTGAAACGGCTAGGACGATGCTTGCTGATTCAAAGCTACCAGTTAATTTTTGGGCAGAAGCAGTATCCGCTGCATGCTATACACTCAATCGGGTTTTTACTGTTAAGAAATTCAACAAGACGTGTTTCGAGCTGATCAATAACCGCAAACCGAACCTAAAGTATTTAGAACCGTTTGGGTCTCCCTGCACCGTTCTAGAGCCTTTTGGTAAATTTGGTCCAAAGAGCATTGAAGGAATTTTCGTGGGTTACTCAAGTCCTCAAAAATGAATCTTTGTTCCAAGCTTGAAGCGGATTATTGAAGCACACAATGTTGAGTGTCAAGGTTACACAATGCCACCACAGAATCCAGGCGATTCATGGCGTTTTAATTACAATAAATTGTGGGATTCGTTTGACATGGAAGAAGAAGAAGAACAAGATTTCTTTGACGAGTTGGATATTTTAAGAGAGTATGAAGAATCGCAGGAAAGGTTCCCAGATGAGTATTCAAGAAGACCGCGACAAACTTCAAATGACGATGAAGCAGGTCCAAGCAATTCTGGAGAACATGATGATATTTAACAAAATGAAGTTGCTCATGATAATCAGACGTCACAGAATGATAATCAAGAATATGAGAACATGCCAGTATTTGATCGTGGTGATTCAGATTCTGAGGGGGAGCAAATTCAGATTTCAAGTCAAACAAACCCAGTCAGTGAATAAGGTGCAAATCAGAATGTTACTAATCTGGAAGGCGAGGTAGATGTTTCAGGCGAAGTGATGCCAAGAACTCTTTCATACCATCCAGAGGAGCTGATCATTGGAGAATTGCAAACAGGCGTTCGCACTAGACGTCAAATTGACCAAGGCCTTACTTGTTTTTATTCTACAGTAGCACCTTTACAAACTGAGTTTTCACTTAGTTGTTTTATTTCGTAGATCAAACCGCGTACATACAAAGAGACGCTAACTAAAGATTCTTGGGTCAATGCTATGCAAGAAGAGTTAAGTCAATTTGAGAAGTTGGGAGTGTGGAAGTTAGTAGACTTGTCTGATGGTCAGAGGAAGATAAACACCAAGTGGGTGTTCAAGTGCAAGAGAGACGACAGAGGGGTTATTATTCGTAACAAAGCTCGACTCGTAGTCCAGGGTTTCAGTCAGCAGGAGGGTATAGATTTCACTGAAGTATATGCTCCAGTTGCTCGACTAGAAGCGATCAGAATCTTCCTAGCTTTTGCATCTTGGAAAAATTTCAAAGTATATCAGTTAGATGTTAAATCTGCGTTTCTCTATGGGAAGGTAAAAGAGGAGGTATATGTCGGACAGCCACCGGGCTTCACCGATCCAATCCACAAAGACAAGGTCTACGTGCTAGACAAAGCGCTGTATGGTTTACACCAGGCTCCGAGAGCTTGGTATTAGACATTGTCTCAACACCTGCTAGCCAACAGCTTCATCCGAGGAAAAGTTGATGCCACTCTCTTCACCAAAGAGGTCAACGGACATCTTCTGATCGCTCAAATATACGTGGACAACATCATATTTGGGTCAACAAATGAAAATTTGTGCAAAGACTTTGAACAAGTTATGAAGCAAAAATTTGAAATGTCATCGATGGGTGAGATGAAATTCTTCTTGGGACTTCAGGTTGATCAACTGCCTAAGGGAATTTTCATACATCAAACGAAGTACGTTCATGATATCTTGGAGAAATTCGGGATGTCAGGTTCTACTCCAGCCTCCACCCCATTAGCAACGAATCATGGGATAAATCCTGATCTCACCAGAGAGAAGGTAGATGAAACGTTGAATTGTTCCATGATCGGATCGCTGATGTATTTGACAGCTTCAAGACCCGATATTATGTATCCAACCTGCCTTGCAGCAATATTTCAATCTAATCCGAGAGCTTCGCACATGGTGATTGTTAAAAGGATATTACGCTACCTTAAAGGAACTCCATCATTGGGGTTGTGGTATCCAAAAGATGGCGACTTTATGCTCGAATGATATTCCGATTCGGATTTCGGAAGCTGCAAAGTTAATGCTAAATCAACAACAGCGGGGTGCCAGTTCTTTGGATCACGATTGGTTACCTGGCAATGCAAAAAGCAAACCTCTGTGGCTTTATCCACATGTGAAGCGGATTATGTATCTGCTAGCAGCTGCTGCTCACAGATCTTGTGGATCCAGCAACAGATGTGCGACTACGGTTTGCAATTTCTAAACACCCCTATCTTTATTGATAATGAGGCAGCGATTAGCATTACTAAAAATCCAGTTCATCACGCTAAAACCAAACACATTGAAATTCGTCATCACTTCATTTGAGATTGTTTCGAGAAGAAGTTTATACGAATTGAGAAAATCCACACTGACGAACAAAAAGCTGATTTACATACCAAAGCATTTGACAAAACTCGTTTTCAATATTTGCTAAAATTGAACGGTATGAAGCTTTTATCGGTGTTGGAAGAGATTCTTGGCGTTGATGAAGGAAACATTGTAGATGATGATGTTGAGAAGCAATCTGTAATGGTTTGTCGATTTTTTACTTGTTTTGGTATTTAGGGGGAGTATAGGGTAATATTTTCAGAAAATACAAAAACAGTAAAAAAATTTCAAAAATACAAAAACATGAGATATTTTCAAAATCCAAAAACAATAGAAAATTGAAAAAAAGCTTGTGTAAAAAGGGAAAATGATAGTACATCGGCTTGACAGTTACAGTATGCTAAAGATTTGTAATGTTTAAAAGTGGTTAAACAGTCTCGCTGATGATGTGCCGATAGGTTTTTGCACATTTAGTAGGTTTGTTCGGGATATAAACCTAAATCCTTACTTGCTTATTTCGTGGGGAACATTACTTGGATATATAGGTAACCCCTGAAATCTTGTTTGAAGGATCCCTTTTTCTGAGATACTAGGTCTTTATAATCAGTGATATCTGGGGTATTATTCCGGGACTTCTGATAATGCGGAAGCAATGGCCTAGTCCCCAAATAATACTTTCTGCATTGCTTGAAACATAGCGCCGCCCTCAGCTAAAAAAATGATAAAACATTGAAAAATGCTAATCATGGATGTTGTAAAAAAGATCCTCTAAAGGGGACACACCAAAGTCGAAGCCGTCATCTCTCTGCTGAACGGAAGTTCTGACCTGAGCTCTCACGGTTCTTCGCAATTTAACCCCTTACAGATATCATCTGTGGTATATTCACCTGTAAGACTGAATATTGGGATTTGGATACGGGAGTATATTCAAGAGGTGGGACACACATATAAGTTTAAGTCTTTAATACACTAAATTCGTATCCTGGACAGATTGAAATTTGTGTGAGAATTTAAGTGGATCAGTATATCGACAATCTAAGCGAATTGTTTAATTCTGAGTATGTGATTGAAGCTTAACGGTACTTGTGACTTGTCGAATAGCTGATATGATTCCCTAACACACTCACCAAAAATATGTTTGTAAATAGTTTACTTTTACTGCATTTTATTTCTGTAATTCATTTCTAGTTTAGAAGCTTTATTAAAAATCCAAAAAGATTTTACATTTCTGCTTTATTTTTGACAAACCAAAGTGGAGAGTTGATCTTCAGATTTAAATTGAAGCATATGCAGGAAGTTTCTGGGCTGGATAATGAGTTTGGAGCTAAAACATGATAAGTTTGTGATTGTTGAAAAGTTAAAGCAAGTTCATTAACTTGAAACTTGTAAATTTTCAGAAAATGTTTGATCAAAATGTCAGTGTGAATTGTCTCTGATCAACCAAGGTCATTAAGTTGGACTTGGTAGATAATTGAGTAATCAGGGTCATTAACTTAGGTCTGAATACTTAAGTGGATTTCTTAACACTGAAAGTTGAATGGTAAGTTTTGGATTGAAATTGTTATTGTCATATATCTTATATTTAGGTAGAGTATATGCAGGTAACAGGTTTAAGTTTAAGAAAGCAGCTAAGCAAAATCCCAGCCTACTGATAGGGGGAGTCTGAAGACTTAAAGTCAGATGCAGTTTCTGGATCTACATTCAAGGGGGAGCTTGAAGGTTGTTAAAGATTCAGAGTATGTGCTTTATGCTAGCTGTTGATGGAAGATAAAAGATTGAAGAAAGCTTTTACAATGTCAAGATAATTTGGATAGAGAGACAAAGACTAAAGACTCGACGCCGAAGACTTCGTCAACATCCAAGGGGGAGTCTGTTGGCGCACCTAGTGTCTGTTAACTTCGTCTTAATCGAGTCTTATGTCTAGATAAGATGAACGAGTGCACAACAGGATAGAAATTAGGGTTTGTACATGTGTTAGTGTGGTATTTCGCTTGAAAGTGACAGGGTGCAGTTCAAGCGAAATCAACTTATGTGATTTCGCTTGAAACCAATCTGTGACATCCTCAAGCGAAATCTCCATGTCTATAATTAGGTATTGTGTGGTTTCATTTCAAGCGGAACTTAGTCATTGTATCTGAGCCGAGGTGCTGTCCGTGTGTCATTTGATTGTATAAAAAGCTCAGGAAATCATCAATAGATAAAGATTAAAAGGAAACAAGCTGTTTTGACATCGTTTACATTGATTCCGCCTTTGCAAATGATGATGAACTACTCATACTGACTTTTTAGGGTCACGGATCGATCCAACAGGTTAATGCGAGACCATGAGAGCTCAGGCTATTGCTTCCGCAAAATCAGAGAGATGATGGTTCGACTTTAGGTGTGTTCCCTTTAGAGAATCGTTTCTTCAACAGCACATGATTAGCATTTTTCAATGTTTCATCATTTTTTATGCTGAGGGTGGGCTTTATGATAAAGCAATGCAAAGTATTATACGAGGACTAGGCTATTGCTCCCGCAAAATCAGAAGTCCTGGTATAATACCCCAGATATCACCACGTACAAAGACCTAGTATGTCAGAAATAGAAAGCCCTTCAAACAAGATTTCAGGGGTTACCTATATATCCGAGAGATGTTCCCCACGAGATAAGTAAGTGTGTGATATTTAGGTTTATATCTCGAAAACAATCTACTGAATGTGTAAAAACCTACTGGCATATCGTCGGTGAGACCGTTTATCACATTTTAACTTTCCAATTCTTTAGCGTACTGTGATTGTCTACTGATGTACTATCATTTCCTCTTTTTGACAACAAAACTCATTTTGATTTTTATCATGTTTTTGGCTTTTTCAAATTTTCTAATGTTTTTGGATTTTCTGAAATTTCTTACTCCCCTTAAAATTCAAAACCATTTAAAGAAAATTTGACAAACCGATGTGAATTGCTTCAATTCACCATCCACTTGGCGTAAACAATCAGAACTCCCCCTGACAACAAACTATTTTCCCATTAAGATTTCAAAACACTTAAGTTTGTTTTAATCAAATGGTTTTTCTGAAAAATTAGTTTTGTTGATACAACTTGTAAAATCGGGGTTTTGTTCATCACTTTGTTTTTTCAACCACTTGAATGAAAGTTAAATCAAGTTCAACTTAATGACCTTGATTAACCACTTGTAGGTTCTCATCAAAAATACCACTTGTAAGTCGAAATATAACAATTTTGAATTTCTCAAGAAAGATGCCGATTCCTACTCCCCAATTACCAACCTGGGAGTTCCGGCAAGTCAGGTTTTTTTAGTTATAGAGATTCTCCCAAGCCTGATGGTCCTTGGGAGTTTCCGAGTCATCCTTACTCGGTTTCTTACATTTCTTTTTCTTTTCATAAAATTCCTTTACCCCTTTCACCTTCCCGTCAACCATTTTTCCAAAAATATTTAAAACTCTAGGGTTAAAGGCTTTTTCGACATCAAATTCTTTCTTTTCAAAATAGAATTGATTCGAAATCTCTATTTTTCCAACTTTTTGTTTAAAATTTTCAGTCCGCAATGGTGGAAAGTTTGCGTCATCCAATGGCGGAACTGAATTTTCACTTTTTAGCTCAACTTGTGGCTCCTCTGACTTTGAGGAGTCAGATTCATCACCAGAACTAACATCTGATTTCTTAACAACCCACCTTTGGTTGTTAAGATTCACCTTTCTTTTGTAAAAACTTTTTGAACACTCACCAACCTCAAATTTTGAATTTTTAAACACTTTAAATTGTTTGGTTGGTGGTTCATTATCAACCATCTTTTCTTTGAGTTTAAGAGACACTTCCTGTTGTATGTTGGTTGCCTTTAGACAGTTCAAGGCAATGCGACCAACTTTTCTGCATTCGTAACAGGTTCTTGTCTCCTTCTTCTGATCAACATCCTTCTTCATTCCCTCTTGCTTCTTAGCAAGGAATTCTTTGTTCGCCTGTTTTCTGAACAAATGCTCTTTTTCTTCTTCAGATGATGTTCCTGAAGCAAAAATAGTTTTTGGTTTATAAATTTTCTCATTTTTATGATTTTCTGGTGGAATAAAACCTAGACCTTTCTTTTTGAAATTACCGTTATGGTTTGGTTTCTTTTGAAAACTCGAACCAGAACTGTAACCCTTTTTGTTGTTTAATCTTTGTTGAACTCTTGAGGTGTATTTTTTAGGTTTTTCATAAAGATTTTTATCTTTTATTTCAGAAATATTAATTTCTGTTAATTTGAAAAGCTTGTTAATCATTTCAGTTTTAACTCCTCTTATTGGAAATTCTTCATCAGAATATAATTTGTCAGAATCATTCAAAGTATATGCTACTCTGAATGTTTCGTCATTCAAATTATTTTGTGATAACAGAAAATCTTTATTGTAAACCATTTTGCCCTTTTCAACTATTGGACTTGAAGTGTCAGACTTTGACTTTGACTCTGACTCCTCGGTTTCATCCTTATCCAACACCTGATGGACCACTTTCTTTATTAACTCAGACTCATGATCAGTGTCGGACGATGTGAATGTGATGTCAATGTTGTCTGGCAATCCATCTGAAGGTTCAGATTCCCACTTTAAATTGGTTGCCTTTTTTACTCTTTCTGAATTAGGATTTCATGGAGAATATCCATTTTCAAGCGGCGGTGGACACTTGGAATAACCAGTACTATGTTTCTTACCAGTATCCTTTACTTCAGTATCCTCTTCTTCAAACGCTTTCATGCCTTCTACTGTAGGATAAATCCTGTCAATCACATAAGAAGCATATGAGTAACTTCTCAATAACCTGTTTACCCTTTCAGTTTCTATCCTCTGGGTTTACAATTTTTGTTCAAGTACAACACATTTTTCAATGTAATTATTGATGATTTTCTGCTTTGTCATGAACGCTCCATTGAGTGTCTTTATAGCTGTTGCTTGTTCACTGCTTGACTGGTTATATCAATTCATAGCTTTGTTTAAAAGATCATAAGATTCTTTCAGTCTATTTATGTTATGAATCAATTTGTTGTTGTGCCTTTTCACAGTATCACAATTTTCACATTTCTCAGGTATCTTTTCTGCATCAGCTTCCTTTTCAACCTTGAAAGCTGGAATTTCTTTAACCTGCTTCTTTATCACTCGAACATCTTCATCATCACTGTCATCTTGTTTTTTAACCTGCTTCTTTATCACTCGAACATTTTCATCATCACTGTCATCTTTCGCAGCTTGTAATTTTTTTTATCTCTTTCATTTTACCTGCATAATACGAATTATCATCATCACTATCATCTTGTTTTTTAACCTTTGCTGCCTTATGATTCTTCTTTTTCGCAGCTTGTTTTTCTTTTGTTTTACCTGCAAAAAACAAATCATCATCATCACTATCAATTAAAAAATTTCTTTGATAATTTTTTAGTTTTCGAAATTCTTCGGCATCATCATCACTATCTTCAACAATTGGTGCTTTTCTTGAAGCCCTATTTGTTGAAACTGGTTCTTTTTTTTTTTTTCGGACTCTTTTCTTCTTCAGCAGTGGTATCTTCAAAAATTTGAGCAACAAATGCTTTAGAAACTGAAGGTCAGTTAGGATCGTAATTGTTCCAACTAAAACCTTCAGGAAGTCTTTCATCATCTTGATCTATCAGACCAAGACAAACTTTCTTTGATGGCTCTTCCTTTCTAGCATGTGAAGTTTGTGGCAATTGTTGTTGATGCGAAGCAACTTTATGATAAATCGCCTTTCGATGATAATCATTGTTGCCGAATGGATTTTGAGCTCCACTTGCTTCGCGATTTGTGCATTCTCGCTTGAAATGCCCCTTTTCCCTGCAACGAAAACAAGTAACTTTAGATTTGTCAAAACCTAAAGGTGAAGTTCCAGCATCACGAAAATCATCTCTTCCAGTGATCTGTTTAAACTTCTCAGCTCTTCTCAACACACTCGCTAAACACCACTTAATATCCATAAGTTGCATCTCCTCAGCATCAATCTGATCGTAATCCTCTTTTGTCAACATTGGATTTCCGACCCTTCCTGCAACTAAACTCTCATAAGACTCTAACACGGTTACCAACAAAGACATATGACCTTTGGCTACTTCTTCAGAGAAATTCTGATCGTTCTGAAGATGTAATGCAATGTTACAGTTTAGCACTTGACCTTTACCGTCGTATGAGCTTTGCGATTTAGAACTGATTGCTGAAAACTCTGGATCAAATGATGGATATGAAGAAAATTCATTAGTATTGTTCGATCCTCGAGATGATCTTCCAGAAGAACTTTTTGCATTAAATGCAGTTTCAATCTTTGGTGCAATGTTGGTCCTATCACTAATACCTCCTTTGTAATATAGACCAATGTCTTGTTCACCATTAAAGTCCTTCATTCTCGCCATCTTTCGTTGTTCCATCTCTTGAACTTCGAGTTTTTCAATAAACTTGCTCAATGTTAAATTGTCAAACTCATCATTATTCTTCAACATCATAAGATACGTGCTCCAAACATCTTGTGGCAGCGCATCGGCCAACTTTTCAATCCATTCTTCATTATATTTCTTGATTTTCAATATCTTCATGTTAACCTCCAAATTGCAATATCTGTCAATAATCTGCTTGGTGTTTTCAGTTTTTAATCCACGAAATAGATCAAATTCTTTCTTCAAAAGCGATTTTTTGTTCTTGATCATGTCTTGACTTCCAACAAACTTTGTTTTTAGTGCTTTCCATACTGAGTGTGCACTTCCGTTGTGTTGTAATAAAATCAATATTTCTTCCTTAATAGCTTGCTGCAATATACTGATCATCATCTTTTCACTTTTGTATTTCGTTTTCTCATCAACACTTAGATCTTTAATAGCAACATCCTCTCCGTCATCATTAACCGGTCTAATATATCGTTGTTCAACACATTCCCATGCATCTAAGTAATTTGCTTGAACCCAATTTTCGAAACGCTCCTCTCATCCACTATACTCCTCGATATTCATGAGCTTAGGCATTTTTTGCATAGTGCCCATTTCATTTTCTAACATCGCATTCTGAGTCATAGTGATCGGAGTTGCAAATGCGTTGTAAAATTTGTTTTCCATGTTACGGTATTAAAAATTCACAAATTCAGAATTTCAAACGAACTGGTGATTTGAAACGAACTGGAATCCCAAACGAACTGACACTCTGTGCGAACTGATGAATTTGATGCGAACTGGATTTGGTGCGAACTGAGTACCTCATGCGAACTGATGAATTTGATGCGAACTGAGTACCTCGTGCGAACTGATCAACTATTCAAACGACCTGATATCACCTTCGTGCGAAGTGAAGGTCCACACCGTGCGAACTGGATGTCTTATGCGAACTGATAGGTCTCACTTCGTGCGAACTGATGACACTTTCACACGACCTGGATGATTCTCGAACGAACTGACATGTTTTCGATTGATTTTTGTCAAAATTGATCAAGTTATAGGTCGATTTTAGGTCTGATTTTTTCATGGATTGATTAAAACAGAGTTTCACGTGTTATATGTGAAAATTAGTCCATTTTATCCTTGAAATCGTGGTTAATTTTGAAAAATCGTGTAGAAAGTGAGTAGAAATGAGTAGAAAACAAATGTTGATGACGAAATCAAGCTTAAATGGTAAGAACTCTTCCTCCTGAGCTCTGATACCACTTGTAGGATCGTTGTAACGACCAAATGAGTCGATCAGAAGAGTTCTCAATCAATACGAAAGGCGGAAACAGACGTATCGATGTTGTATCAGCTTGATTTACACTTAGAATCACTTTAACTATCTCTTGTATTGATTTCAAAACGTTTTACAGGCTGGAGATACTTCGGCAGAGCTTCGCTACCGGAATCACAACTGTTGCAAATGAAAGACCCAAGACCCATATATATAGCCCAGCCACTTCGCACGAACCACCATTTACCAGTTCGCACGAACTGATCTGGTCCAGTTCGCACGAACTGGTCAGTTCGTGTGAACTGGCTGTTTCGTCCCTGTTTCCCGTTTTTCTCGTTCTACGTGTCCTGGTCTATCAAACCTATTACAAGACTCGATACACGACGAAGTCGACAGACATATGCACCAACAAATTCTAACGGCTTGCGTCGATTGTCAGCATAACTTTTCTGGCGATCTCGAGCCATTTTCAGTCTTTCCTTGATTTGAGTTATCTTGTCGGTGGTTTCTTGCACAATTTTGGGACCTGACAATTGACTTTCTCCTATTTCTGCCCAACAAACTGGAGTTCTACACTTTCGTCCATACAGTGATTCGAACGGGGCAGCTTCGATGCTTGTATGATAACTATTGTTATAGGAGAATTCGATTAAGGGTAGGTGGTCATCCCAGTTTCCACCAAAATCTATGACATATGCACTAAGCATGTCTTCCAGGGTTTGGATCGTCCTTTCACTTTGTCCATCTGTTTGGGGATGGTATGCAGTACTTAAATTTAATCGCGTCCCCATGGCTTCTTGGAAACTTGTCCAGAAATGTGAAGTGAAGCAACTATCCCTATCTGATACAATGGAGAGTGGGACTCCATGTAAGGATATAACTTCATCTACGTACAATTTTGCTAACCTTTCCATGCTAAAGGTTTCTTTATTGGGAGGAAATGAGCTGATTTGGTTAATCGATCCACAATTACCCAAATCGCGTTGTTACCTTTTCTGGTTTTGGGCAACTTAGTAACAAAGTCCATTGTTATTAGTTCCCATTTCCATACAGGCATTTCTAATTGTTGTAGTAACCCTGAAGGTTTCTAGTGTTCTGCCTTAACTTGCGAACAAGTTAGACACTTAGATACATATCGAGCTATGTCCTTTTTCATTCCTATCCACCAGAAGTTATTTCTTAAATCCTGATACATCTTATTATTACCAGGGTGCATGGTGTATCTAGATTTATGGTCTTCCTCTAAAATCTTATCTCTTAAATTCCCTTGCTTAGGTACCCAAATCCTTTTCTTGTGGAATCTCCAAATTCCATCAGTTCCTTGCTCTAATTCTTTTATTCGCCCTTTCATTCCTTCAGCATCATCCTTGACTGCTGTTTCCTGTATATTCTTCACTTGTTCCATTAAATCTAATTGGAGATTTAATCAAAGAGCACGAACTCGTCTTCGCTTTTCATGATACTTACGACTTAAGGCATCTGCGACTACGTTTGCTTTTCCTTCGTGATATTGAATATCACAGTCATAGTCACTTAGAATCTCCATCCATCTTCTTTGCCTCATGTTTAATTATTTTTGCACAAATATGTACCTTAAACTCTTATGATCTGTATAGATTATAAACTTACTTCCG
The DNA here is from genome assembly GCA_030545235.1 of Helianthus tuberosus. NCBI lineage: Eukaryota > Viridiplantae > Streptophyta > Magnoliopsida > Asterales > Asteraceae > Helianthus > Helianthus tuberosus. The sequence goes on from CM060420.1 coordinate 12,379,768, forward strand.
TACAGATAATGTCACCAAATCTTAAGGGTAAAAATTATGGCTCCCAATTCTAAGTCATGAGTCGTATAATTTTCCTCGTGCTTTTTCAATTTCCTTGAGGCATACGCAATTACCTTTTTGCGTTGCATTAGCACACATCCTAATCCTAGCTTAGAAGCGTCACAGTAAACTTCAAAATCCTTTATCCCTTCAGGTAAAGCAAGTATTGGGGCATTTGTTAACCTTTGCTTTAAGATCCTAAAGGCCTCTTCTTACTTGGGTCCCCATTCAAACTTAACTGTTTTACAGGTTAGCTTAGTTAATGGCACAACTATCTTAGAAAATCCTTAATGAATCGTCTATAGTAACCGGCTAATCCTAGAAAACTTCTAACTTCCGTAGCTGATTGAGGGACCTTCCATTTGGTGATTGCTTCTATCTTGGAGGGATCTACGTGAATACCTTCGTGATTCACCATGTGACCTAAGAATTGCACTTCCTGTAGCCAAAATTCACACTTCGAGAATTTGGTGTAAAGCTTCTCTTTTCTTAACAAAGTTAGAAGTGCATGCAGGTGCTCGTCTTGGCTTTTGGAATAAATAAGTATATCGTCGATAAAGACAATTATGAATTTATCCAAATATGGTTTACAGATCCTATTCATCATGTCCATATATGCTGCAGTGGCATTCGTTAGTCCAAAGGGCATGACTGTAAACTCGTAGTGACCATACCTAGTTCTGAAAGCGGTTTTAGGTATGTCTTCTTCTTGTACCTTCAGCTGATGATATCCGGAGCGCAAGTCTATCTTAGAAAAATATCTAGCTCCCTGAAGTTGATCGAAAAGATCATCAATCCTAGGTAATGGGTATCGATTCTTAATTGTAACCTTATTCAATTCCTTATAATCGATACACATTCGCATCGAACCATCTTTCTTTTTCACAAACAACACTGGAGCTCCCCAAGGGGATGGACTAGGTTGTATGAATCTCTTGCTTAATAGTTCATCTAACTGCTTTTTCAATTCTAACATTTCGGTGGGTGCTAACCGATAAGGTGCATTAGCTATCGGTGTAGTTTCAGGAATTAGATGAATTCTAAATTCTACTTCCCTATCAGGTGGTAATCCAGGTAGTTCTTCTGGGAATATATCTGGGTATTCTGATACTACTGGAATTTCCTTGAGTTCTTTACTTTTAGTATTCATAACTACGGAAATCATATACACGATTCCTTGTTTTCTTGCGTAATTTGCCACTTTCATTACTGAAATGAATTTCATTGACTTTCGTGGCTTATCTCCTGTAACCATAATTATTTCTCCTGTGGGTGTATGAATTTCTATGGAATTCTTATCACAGAGGATTCGAGCATGGTTGGCTACTAACCAATCCATTCCTAACACAACATCGAATCCAGCTAAATTCATAGGTAACAGGTTTGCAGAGAATTTATGGCCTAAGAGTTCTATCTTTTCTTCCTGCAAAACCTTATCTATGTTAACAGAATTCCCATCTGCCGTTTCTACTGTAAAAACTTGTCTAAGTTTGGTTAAAGGTTGCTTAAGGGCTTGGCAGAATGAAGTATTTATGAAACTTTGGTTTGCACCAGAGTCAAATAATACTTTGGCGTAAACATCGTGTACAAGGAACGTACCAACTATCACATCTGGAATCAGATCTGCTTCTTGGGTTGTCAACTGAAAGGCTCTTGCGTTTTTCTTAGTAGTCCCTTCAGCAGGTTTGGCCTTTTTGTCAGCTGGTTTGACCAGTTTAGGACATTCTGGCCTAAAATGTCCAGCTTCGCCACAATTGTAGCAGATCCTTGTTTTCTTTCTGCACTCCTCCTCTCGATGCCCCAAAGCTTTGCAGAAGTTGCAGACTTCATTACATCTTCCAAAGTGTTTCTTTTTACAGTTTCTGAAGAATGGCGGAGTGGAAGATTGCCCAGTTCCCTTTTTCTTGAAAATATTACTCCCACGGAACCCTTGGGTAATCTTGTGGGCTAATTCCTTTTTCCTGTTTTCTTCTCGCATACGTACCAGTCCATCGGTCAAGGTGTTGGCCAATTCCAACACATCATCAATTGTGCGGGGTCTCGAAGCTTTGACGATATCACGAATGTCGCTAATTAAACCCCAGATATAGCGAGAAATAAGTACCGGTTTTGGCGAAGCCAAAGTTGGTACAATTCTAGCATATTCAAAGAATGTCGAAGTATACCCTCGACAGTCAACATCCACCATCCGGTGGCTTAGAAACTTATTTATCATTTGTTCCTTTTCATATTCGGGACATAATTTTCTTTCCACCAATCTCTTAAATTCTTCCCAATTCATGGCATAAGCCATATCACTTCCCTTGGCTTGCAGTACCGTGTTCCACCATCCTAACGCCCATTCTTTAAAAAGGTGTGACGCATACATAACCTTGTCTTCCTCGGTACATTTACTTATTTTAATTACTGCTTTGTTTTTCTCTAACCAATGCAGTGCAGCAGTTGCCCCTTCGTTGCCTGCAAATTCGATTGGTTTACAGGCAAGAAATTCCTTGTAAGTGCAACCAGGAGTTGCAGCTTTCATTTTCTTAAGAAATGGGGCTTGAGCCACATAATTATTATTTCCGCCCCCATTTACACTGTTACTGAAATTATCATCGTGAGTACGTTTGCTATGGTTGGCTTGTGAAGGTTCTACGGGGTTCTTGACAGCAGCGACGATTGCCGGGATAGTATTGGCTATTCCCTGGGCAACGATATTTTCTATGTCTTGTCTATTAAGGAAGTGATCCTCATTGTTTTGTTCAGATTGGTTAACTTCATTAGTTGGCTCATTGACGGCGTGTTCCATCTGATAATTGACAATATATATAGAGTAGGGTTCGCACGGAAAGTGTGTTTTTCGTAGAAAGTCTAGGAAGCGATCTGGTCCATCCGATTGGTGTGTTTAAGGGTTGAGATTAAATCAATGGCAATCTTGTAATATTTGAGTTTAATTAATTGATTGTTTTAAATGAATAGGGGCAATTTTGTCAAATGGTCGTTTTTTAAATCAATTAGATAACTACAATCCCTACTTTCATGGGATTTTCCCCCTCTCTCTCCATTATTGATTTGATTTTCTCTCTTTCTCTCTCCAATCCAACCCTAAACATAATAAAACCTGCGATCTCTACTCCCCCTTGCTGTTGGCGACGCAAAACAGGACCCCAAAAGCATTCAGATTTCGGTTCCAAGGCTTGTTGATACCCCTTTTCTTCACTAGGTATTCATATCTTGTGTTGTGATTAAAGTTCTTGAAGTGCATATACATTTTCGGTCTTAATCTGCTTGTAACTTGGCTGTGTTTTTTCTGTTTTAATTGATGATTGTAGAGAGGCATGTAAAACACAGCGTCAAGAATCTGCTTGCTGTTAAAACACAGCCTCAAGAATCTGCTTGCTGTTAAAACACAGCGTCAGGAATCTGCTTGCTGTTAAAACACAGCGTCAAGAATCTGCTTGCTGTTAAAACACAGCGTCAAGAATCTGCTTGCTGTTAAAACACAATGGCCTGCTTGCTGTTAAAACACAATGTTAAGAATCTGCTTGTTGTTAAAACAACATAAAACACATTCAGAGTGTTAAAATGCAAAATAACTGTTAAAACACAACCTGATTATATATTGACTTCAGATTGTTAAAACACACTGACTTCAACCTCTCTGACTGGTAAAACACATCACCAAGAACATACTGATAGTTTCAGATAAACACATTGACTTGCAGTTTTGAATTCGAAAACAATAAAAATTCCGAAAATCATGGAATTTTAGTTAATGAAGATACATTCCAAAAATAAAATTAAAATGTGAAATTACATGATAGCCCTTCTACTTAAAATCCCTCAATGACACATGTCCAAATCTTATTCCTTCCTAGACTTTCTAGGAAAAATAGACTTTCCACCCAACTCCAACTATATATATATATATATATATATAAATTGTTGGCACAAAATAATTAACAACCAATCACAATAAAGCAATCACACATAATCATGTCAACACGTATAGCCAAAATTGTCGACTTTGCGACTTTCATTTTTATATATATGCATCGATACACACCCGTTATATTACAAAAGTTTTATTTGAGTTATTTTACATGATTATATTTTTATTATTTATATTTTTTTATTATTTTATTATTATTAAACACACAACCACAGATAACTGGCCCTTCAGAAACGACGCTCCCTCTCGTCGTATTTCCATGTGATTTTCACCCCCACATCCCTAATTCTATTTCCTGCCTCTACCAGTTTCTCGCCATAGTGGCGGAGTTCAGCCAAGTTTTCTGTGCTCATAGGTGGGTTTGGTGCAGGCTCAGGGTCAAATTGGGGAAAATAGACGTTGGGGTTATTCATGAAATTCTGAAACTGCCAGTCATTCGTCCACCATTCCTCCAATTCTCCGGGTAGAAGTCGGTGGTTGACAATAGGTTCTGGGATAGCAGGTTCCAAATTAACTGGAAGTTGTGATTCAGCGGGGTAACTGAAGAGGTTTTCATCGGCAGGTCCGATGAGGTCACTATTCGCCATTTTGCGATCTAGGTCCTCCCATGGTGGCATTTCCTGGGCTTGCCCGGAACTTTCTCCGATATCTTTTCCTTTCCCTTTATCCTTCGGATCCTCAGTATTTTTAATCTTCTGTGAAGCTGGTTTCTTCCTACACCCGCGTTTCCAGTCCAAGATTATCCTTCTCTTTTTCGGCTTTGGTTTCTCCTAGGCCTGGAATGTTAGTGGTTCCTCCGTATCTGCCAGGTAGCCAGATGGGTTTCCTGTTGTCACACCCCAACTAATGGCGGAATCATCGGAGTAGGACTTGTTCGAGATTGTAAGAGACTTCATAACACTATTTATGACAATATTTAATTCAACCGTTTTCATTTCATATCAAAATTGTCAAATATTACAAAGAAACTCAAATAACAACATTGTTCAAACATGACAATAACAAAATTGATACAACACTTTAAACCTAAACGTCTAAGTGGGTATCTAGGCATCTTTGCTAGTCCATTTTCATAGCATCATCAATCCTCAACCTGTAACATGTTTAAAATACAATTCAATGCAAAAGCAAAGGCGAGTATACAAGTTTATGAATAAGTATAAGTATAAAAGTTTAAAACGAATCCACATGGCAACTTAGTTTATACAAGATCAACATAACATGGCATGCAATATTTCTAGTCAACCCTCTGTTTACGCAAAATGATATAATTCAACATGACCACTAGTCTACGGGAGGTGCGTTACTCCTATAGCGCTATACATGTCAAATGGAGGCTCGTATAAAGCTAATGACTATAGTATATCACATAAGTATGGTCCACGTATAAGCATAAAGTATAACAACATAGTATTCATGTATAAGGATTGTTTTCGTGCATTGCATATAGAATAAGTTAAGTGTGGTTTTATAAATTAACATGTTGCACCCCAAAAGTGGTAAACATAAAAAGGGGGTTGCGAGTATACTCACAAAATTGCTAAGTCTTCCGATTATCCAAGTATTGATGAGTTTAAGTGAATGGGAGAATGAATGCGTTCGGTGTTTAGAGTTTAAGGAATGTTTAGATTTGGAATTAGGAATTTAAAGTAGTGAAAGTATCTACATATGAAAGTAATATTCAAGTTCTAAGAGTTTGTTTATGACACCATAATTAGTGGTTTCATGGGTCCCAAATTGCCCATTGGAATCATAACAAGAACTCTAGAATCTTTGATATGATAACTTAGGTTTATGATGGTTAATCATCGTTTGATTAACACCACAAATTCAGCCATGTTTTTATATAATTATGTATAGGTTATATAGTAATAATAACATTTAACTAAGTCCAATCAAGTATTGTCATATAGCATCATGTATGTCAAACATGGAGGTTAGAAAACCTCATTATAAGATTCACCACTACACACACCATCATGAAGATGGGGGGAGGGTCACGAATAACAATAAAGTAAATCTAATCTAACAAGTTATAAAAATGTTCAAATGAAGGAGTGGAACTTGGTTTGGAAAGCCAAGGCTTCCATTTGTTCACACTTCACAAGTCACAAGTTCATCATATAGAAGATGATGACTTGTGCTTGTTTTCATCATTTGATTATCAAGTTTAAACAGAAAATAAGTGAGTGTTTGAACTCAAAACTTTGATGGTAATCACCCTATTTCAAACCCACAATCATAGGCTTGATTGTGAGCTTGATGGGAACAAGACTGCATCAAGTTATCAACATAAAAATAAACATACAAAGAAATAAAAATGAGCAGAATTTAAAGTGCACTTTGGATCTCAAAAATGGTGAGGTTTCACCTTAGTTTGCCCAAGCAAACTTTTGAAAACTTTCCTAGAGGTTATTCAAGTATTTTAGAATAAAGAACAAGAAAGAAATAGAAGAAAAAGTGAGATAGAACTCACTTTGAGTGACTTAAACTTTCTGCTCAAATCTGAGAATTTTTAGAGTGATTAGAGAGTGATTTTGGAGTGTTTAGTAGGTTTGTAAAGTGGAAAATGAATGGAGGAAGTGTGGTTTATATAGGGAGGGATTAGGGTTAAAGGTTAGAGGTGTATTAAATGGAGTGAGTGGGAGTTGAACAACAAAATAAATCATAAAAAAAGATCACCAAATTGTCATGTTTGGCTGCTACTTGCGGCCGCATGTTAGAGTAGCTTGTTTATTTTTTTTAATGGTCAACTTTTTGTTTAATGTTGGTAAATATTAAATAAGTTGGGAGATGTAAACCAATATTGTTTAATGGTAGATCAAACTGGCCGCACGTATGGATTGGCTTTCTTTTTTTTTTTTTATTTAACTATTATGTCCCTAGTTGATATTAATGCATAATATGCTGTGTAACTAGCATAATTAAAGCATCCATGAAAATAAAAAAATGTCCAATCTTGGTTGGGGAATTGATGGAATTTGGTCAACAATTGGCCGAACATGCCTTCTCATTTGGCAACATTATGTTATCTTTTTTTTTTTTTTGCATATTATATTAGGTAACATGTAATATTTTTTTATAAGATCAAATACTTTATTTGAGCATAAAATTTATATATTAAAATTAAGTAATAAGTTTGTATAAAAATATAAAATAAAAGTATAGGTTGTGTACTGTGAACGTAGAATCAAGTGTTTGCACATATAGAATATCTAGAATCACGTATTGGTCGTAAGTTACGCATGTGCTTACAAGGGTACGAGTATGTATCAAATGTTTATAAGGATTTAAATGTTTAAGTATGAAAAAAAATAAATGGAGTATAATTCGTATGAAATAAAGAGATTTTATTACTATTGAAGTTACTAATTACGAAAACGACAGCGAAACATGAACACAACACGGATGTAAGTTTCCAAAAATAGGTACATGAATAATCTTTCAATTTAAAGTAAGTTTCAAAAAAAAGCGAGGCGTTACAGTCTCCCCTCCTTTAGGAAATTTCGTCCCGAAATTTATTAAATAGGAAGACCTTGCAAAAAAATATATTTTAAAATGATTAACTAAAATCGGGATTTTGAAGTTTTGGAGTGTGTTGAAAATGGATGAAACTTTGAGGAACGAAAGGATAGGTTTGTAAAAAGGGGTTCGTTTGTCTAAAATGATTCGAGGCATTAAGCATACGTAAAACGTGCATGTGTGTGCATAGACAAGCAAGTTTCAACAAGTTTGAATAACTCAATGATGAGATATTTTAAAATGTGTTACCTAAGAAGGAAGCGTTCGTATAAAACAGTATGTATTTTGATGAAAAAAAAGTGTGGCCGCACTGTTGGTTGTAAGAAAAGTTTCCTTGGTTTTAAAGAGCATTGGTAAATCTCAGTTTTGTAGAGAATTCTTTATCGGTGAAAAACGAGGAAGTTAGGTATTTTAAATAAAAAAATTGGTTTTGTAGGTAACGGCCAACTAAGAATGTTTGCGCATGAAGAATGGAAAATAGTTTTTAAAGTAAGAAAGCATTTTAGGGTTCGAATGTTTAAAGCGATTGATTGCAAACGAGGTTTGTGTAAAAGACGAAGAATGACGGAGTTACGAGAGTGAATGGTTGATCTAATAAACGAATATGAGTATAAGAGGGCATGTGTTTTGGACAAACGAACTCGTTGTGTTAGGAATGAGGTCTCGTCATGGATAATCGGATATCGCGTGTTTAGCAATGCGTTTGTGAGTTGTGGAAGTTTGCATTGTAGGTCTAGATATGGTCTGTAAAACACCGAATTTCTCATGGCACGTTTTACGAAAGTTTGGTAACATGGTGAAAACACGTATATATAGGACGTACCAGCGGCGTGTCCACCATGTTTTAACCATGTTATGTCCGTTTCGTATTCAGTGTCATGTTATGTTCCGTGTCTTACCATAAACAGTAGTATACTTTATGGTTCTCATACGCCTATCACTATAATCCCGTGTGCACCCGTGATTATTTTGATCGTCGCATGATCCGCATAGCTTGTACTAGCTATGTATGAGTCAGGGTATACATAAATTTGAAAAGTAAGAATGTGTACGTATAAGAATGTAGTATATGAGCATATGAGCATATCCATGCTTAAGTATGTGTGGGACCCACGTAAGCGAATCCCTCGGATTCCGCTCGCGTACGGGTACGAATGTATGAATCATGAGTATGAATGTAAGCAGGCGTATGAATATCAATAATAGTATAAGTATGAATAAGTATGTAAGTATGAACATAAAACGTATGAGTATGAACATGAAAAGGTGTATAAGTATGAGTGTAAGTAGGTATAAGTAACGATAATGGTGTGTATGAAATAACTCGAATACAACAAATTTGAGTGTATAAAATGATCAAGAAGTCATGGGTATGTAAAACGAATGATACGTGAAGTTGTCGTGTGATATTGACTAAAAGGTGTACGATGGTGTGCATGTTTAGTTGTTTGAATAAAACGTTGAGTTCATCGAATCAAAATAGGTTGAGTTTGTCTTTGGAATGTAGAATTTAGTTCATGAATGTATAAGAATATAAAATACTTTTGGTTATGCGTGACGTATTTTGTAAAGAACGAAAATGCTACTCTGGTTTTAGAAGAATTTAAGTAAGTCGGGAACGGTCGGTCCTATGAAGTTCCCTTGCTCACGAGATTTGAAATTGGAATGATGTATCAAGCGGTGTATGAAAAGGTTTTTGAAAATAGCAAGTTTGCATCATTTTAAAGGATCTAGCATTAAAATAAAAAAATAAGAAATTTGAAATTTGGAGGTTCTCGTGAAACGTTGCTTCAAAAAAGAAATTTAGCATAATGAACTTAGTGATCGTTGAAAAGTGTTTTCAGTAAAATGATTTATTGATTTTGAAAAGAGTTTTAGTAAAACGAACTTATAATATCTATAAGATATTATAGGCATGTGGAAAGGTTGGTTCGATTTTCGATTGAGAATGAAAGTTCTTAGTAAAATGACATGACGTGAGCGTGTTTTAGCGATTTACATGGAACATGGAATTTGTGGGCAATAGATTCATTAGGACGACTAAGTTGATGGGTAGAATTTCGTAAAATTTTGAAAATCGGGAAACAAAGCGTTTAGGATATGATTAAGGATTTTCATGTATGTGACTCACATAAAATGAATCATAGAGAAAGAAATACGTTTGATAAAACAATAAGTTTCAAAATTGGCGTAAGTAGGGATTTTGACAAAGGGTAATCAATTTAGGTATAAAGCATGATCGTGTTTGCATAATGAAGTCTCTTTTGAAAGAAAATTTTTGGTAACGATCACCTAGGTAAGGGAATCACCCCTAACTCGTCGGTGAGGTCGTTTTAAGAAAAGAAGGAGCGGAGTTAATCGTCAAGGTAAGGGAATCACTCCTATCTCGATGATATGTCTCCATTTTGTGGTTATAAGAAATGTAAATCTAATTGGGTGACATTTTTGAAATCATGCATGTAAATGAAGTATAGATGTATGGAAAGACTTACTATGATGTGTATATAAGAAAACCATCTCGAAAGAAATTCGAACATGAAAGAGAGAATTACATCATATAAGATTGATAATAGTGAAACGTAGGTTTGATTAAAACTTGGATTGTTCCAAAACGGAACTTTGACTAAACCAAAGTGGTCAAAAATTCTTTTGAATTTGAGAAACATGCTTTGGCCTAATAGGTGGAATACTCTCGCCAATATTTCGGTTAACGGTATTCACCCTTCCAGTTACTACATGTTCTAAACTAATCGAAAATTCGAGATTTGGCGGGATTTTTGAAAATCAAGGAGCGAGAATAGTCGACAAGGTGCGGGTTTCACCCCTAACTTGACGATTTCGTACCCTAAGTGTGGTTGGTACTCGTCGGATCCAAATTTAATTTCGACACCTTGACGAGGGTCCACTAGAGTTTGAAATGGAAATTCTCCATCAAGGTGAGGATTTCACTCCTAACTTGGTGGCGAATTTCGTGTAAAAAGAATAGATGGATTGAGAGTCGTTCACCAAATTGTGGGTTTCACACCTATTTTGGTGAAGTCGTCTCGTTTGTACAATACGAGTGATTTAGAGTTTAGTATAAACGAATAAAAGACGTATGTTCGAAATAATAATAACAAGTATGAGCATATAAAGCATTTCAAGAAAATAACACGTAAGAGACATTCCAAGAAATTAGCATATGAATCAAGTATGGTCGAATTTGGTACTTAACTATAGACTAGGTCAAGAGCATGGCAATTTTCCTAATTCCCTACAGTTATGGCTCTGATACCAATCTGTCACACCCCAACCAATAGAGGAATCATCGGAGTGGGACTTGTTCGAGATTGTAAGAGACTTCATAACACTATTAATGACAATATTTAATTCAACCGTTTTCATTTCATAGCAAAATTGTCAAATATTACAAAGAAACTCAAATAACAACATTGTTCAAACATGACAATAACAAAATTGATACAACACTTTAAACCTAAACGTCTAAGTGGGTATCTAGGCATCTTTGCTAGTCCATTTTCATAGCATCATCAATCCTCAACCTGTAACATGTTTAAAATACAATTCAATGCAAAAGCAAAGGCGAGTATACAAGTTTATGAATAAGTATAAGTATAAAAGTTTAAAACGAATCCACATGGCAACTTAGTTTATACAAGATCAACATAACATGGCATGCAATATTTCTAGTCAACCCTCTGTTTACGCAAAATGATATAATTCAACATGACCACTAGTCTACGGGCGGTGCGTTACTCCTATAGCGCTATACATGTCAAATGGAGGTTCGTATAAAGCTAATGACTATAGTATATCACATAAGTATGGTCCACGTATAAGCATCAAGTATAACAACATAATATTCATGTATAAGGATTGTTTTGGTGCATTGCATATAGAATAAGTTAAGTTTGGTTTTATAAATTAACATGTTGCACCTCAAAAGTGGTAAACATAAAAAGGGGGTTGCGAGTATACTCACAAAATTGCCAAGTCTTCCGATTATCCAAGTATTGACGAGTTTAAGTGAATGGGAGAATGAATGCGTTCGGTGTTTAAAGTTTAAGGAATGTTTAGATTTGGAATTAGGAATTTAAAGTAGTGAAAGTATGTACATATGAAAGTAATATTCAAGTTCTAAGAGTTTGTTTATGACACCATAATTAGTGGTTTCATGGGTCCCAAATTGCCCATTGGAATCATTACAAGAACTCTAGAATCTTTGATATGATAGCTTAGGTTTATGATGGTTAATCATGGTTTGATCAACACAACAAATTCAGCCATGTTTTTATATAATTATGTATAGGTTATATAGTAATAATAACATCTAAACTAAGTCCAATCAAGTATTGTCATATAGCATCATGTATGTCAAGCATGGAGGTTAGAAAACCTCATTATAAGATTCACCACTACACACACCATCATGAAGATGGTGGGAGGGTCATGAATAACAATAAAGTAAATCTAATCTAACAAGTTATAAAAATGTTCAAATGAAGGAGTGGAACTTGGTTTGGAAAGCCAAGGTTTCCATTTGTTCACACTTCACAAGTCACAAGTTCATCATATAGAAGATGATGACTTGTGCTTGTTTTCATCATTTGATTATCAAGTTTAAACAGAAAATAAGTGAGTGTTTGAACTCAAAACTTTGATGGTAATCACCCTATTTCAAACCCACAATCATAGGCTTGATTGTGAGCTTGATGGGAACAAGATTGCATCAAGTTATCAACATAAAAATAAACATACAAAGAAATAAAAATGAGCAGAATTTAAAGTGTACTTTGGACCTCAAAAATGGTGAGGTTTCACCTTAGTTTGCCCAAGAAAACTTGTGAAAACCTTCCTAAAGGTTATCCAAGTATTTTAGAATAAAGAACAAGAAAGAAATAGAAGAAAAAGTGAGCTAGAATTCACTTTGAGTGAGTTAAACTTTCTGCTCAAATCTGAGAATTTTTAGAGTAATTAGAGAGTGATTTTGGAGTGTTTAGTAGGTTTGTAAAGTGGAAAATGAATGGAGGAAGTGTGGTTTATATAGGGAGGGATTAGGGTTAAAGGTTAGAGGTGTATTAAATGGAGTGAGTGGGAGTTGAACAACAAAATAAATAACAAAAAAAAGATCACCAAATTGTCATGTTTGGCTGCTACAAGCGGCCGCATGTTAGAGTAGCTTGTTTATTTTTTTTAATGGTCAACTTTGTGTTTAATGTTGGTAAATATTAAATAGGTTGGGAGATGTAAACCAATATTGTTTAATAGTAGATCAAACTGGCCGCAAGTATGGATTGGCTTTCCTATTTTTTTTATTTTATTTTTTTATTTAACTATTATGTCCCTAGTTGATATTAATGCACAATATGTTGTGTAACTAGCATAATTAAAGTATCCATGAAAATAAAAAAATGCCCAATCTTGGTTGGGGAATTGATGGAATTTGGTCAACATTTGGCCGAACATGCCTTCTCATTTGGCAACATTATGTTTTTTTTTTTTTTTTTTTTTTTTTTTTTTTTGGCATATTATATTAGGTAACATGTAATATTTTTTTTATAAGATCAAATACTTTATTTAAGCATAAAATTTATATATTAAAATTAAGTAATAAGTTTGTATAAAAATATAAAATAAAAGTATAGGTTGTGTATTGTGAACGTAGAATCAAGTGTTTGTACCTATAGAATATCTAGAATCACGTATTGGTCGTAAGTTACGCATGTGCTTACAAGGGTACGAGTATGTATCAAATGTTTATAAGGATTTAAATGTTTAAGTATGAAAAAAAATGGAGTATAATTCGTAGGAAATAAAGAGATTTTATTACTATTGAAGTTACTAATTATGAAATCGGAAGCGAAACATGAATACGACACGGATGTAAGTTTCCAAAAATAGGTACATGAATAATCTTTCTATTTAAAGTAAGTTTAAAAAAAAAGTGAGGCGTTACACCTGTGGTATCCATATCGGTGGTATGGATAGTAAAGTTTTGGAGTGCCTCCGACAATTCGTTCATGCTGTTAGCACATATGAAGAAACACATACAAATTTAAGTTAAAAAAATTTATTTATTAAATTAAATTTTCACAGAATCACAGAGTGGCAATCAGAAAAATTAAGTATTCCTAAATACTTAATTGGCTTAAATCAGTGGCTCTGATACCACCTTTTTCTGTCACGACCCCCGTCCCGTTTTTACCCTGTTCAGGAGCCGTGGGACAGAAACCCGTGGTATTTATGTTTAATTTGGCAGCGAAAATTTTAACAGGATTGTGAAAACTTAAAATGCCCAATTATTTTATTTCACAATTTGGGACAAACCTCGTAATTTACAATAAAGGAATTTCACGAGGAAATTCCCTGTTTTACAAAACATGTTTATTTATTTTACTGAGCTACCTCCTCAAGCTTTTAGTGCTACACGGCACTTCCCTTGGGTCACCGTAAATCACCTGAAACATGTTTAAAAAGATTTTATCAGCGGGAAATACTAGCGAGTCACTCAATTTGTACAAAATGACACATTGTTATAATATACAGTATTAAGGGTGATTATATTGTTTCTATCAACCAATTACCCCAAATCGGTATTTGTCACTCAACCATATCTGTGACTATGGTCAGATCACCCATTGGCTAACCCGTTGTCCAATGGTGACGAGTAACAAGTAATGTATACAAAACCCCACATACCGGCAGTAATTGAAGATTACAAAGACTTAATCCCTGTAGTTATAACTTTGAAAATAAATAGGGTTTGGAAACAATTTGGTAAAAAGAGAATGACTCACATTGCAACTTTATTTGGACAGAACTTTGCCTACTGATTTAGCCTTGTAACCTAGTTAAATAACAATGCACACGAAACTAGGTCAGTAACTTAATACAACATTTACGATAAACTCACGAAATCAAAACCCTCACGACGAATGACAAAGTATAGCCCGAATTCGGGCAGCACTTAAACATCCATCGGATCGGTTTCAATCGATCGGACATTGTATCGTAGCAGTGATCGAGTTAATACCATATTGTCGCAGCAGAGGTTTGTGAATGTGTGTGTTTTTGAACGAAACAGCGAATATCTCAACGTACATGTGACATCTGTGCTTGCAGTCATTGTAAACAGTTCAGTTATCAATGAAATAAAGTTATTTGATCCCAATTGTTTGTTTGTTTGTTTATGTTTTACATTTTTTCATGTTTTGGTTTTTATTCAATTTCAAGCTCTATATCGCTTTCTGGAGAGTTATACGCAAACTGGTGCGTAAACGTAGTCAGTTTAATGCGAAAAATACTCCGGGACATCAACATATGCTTAACATACCTTAAATAACCTTTACATAACTTAGAAATAAGTTTTGAAGGCTTTGGTATGGCAAAATCAAGTCTATTCGCTTACAGGAACTAAATTTGACAAACCGCGAAAGTATGCCAATTTGAACTGTAACGGACATTCTGGAACATGGCCATAAGTTAAACACACCCTAAATATCCTTTACATAGCTTATAAATAGGATTTGAGTGGTTCGGTGTGTTAAAATAAACTTTATGCTCATTCAGGGACTAAAAGCGTCAAAAAGTGCATAAGTTTGCATTTTCGCGCATAACTTACGCTCTGAATACATCCGGACATCCAAAAATTTATGTAAGCATTAAAATATTTATTTTAGTGTTTGGCATGAGAAAAATCCACTCGTCGCGCAATTTGAATCGTTTTTCGCGCTTATGCGCATTCCGTCGTAATTAAGCAAACATCGCGATCGTACGACCAAACGAACCGACATCCGGCATATTTTTGAGCATGTTTCATGTCCACAATGTTTAGGCATCATTTTAGGGCCTTAAGGTTGGCTTAACGGGCCTTAGAAGTGTCGAAAATGGCCTTAAAACACAACAGGGAGTGAAACTGTCATTTTGGAAACTTGTTTCTGATCTGTACTGCTCAGGCGGCCCGCGTAGACTTCCTCAACCTCTTACGCGGCCCGCGTGGCCCCCCCAGACATGCAGAAACTGTGTTACAGCCTGTTTCCAGCTGTTATACCTTCATTCTCCACTTGCAAACGGTTTTTGAAACACCATGGGCCATTTCTATGGGCTCTAATGGTATTAGAAAACAAGGGGCACACTTGGACGGCCTAGATCGAAGCTCGTTTCCGATAAACGATCCCAAAGGTTCTAGCTTTCCTATATAAACCCCATACCATTTCACTTGCAACCCACTTGATATCTGAGATTTTCTCTAAGTTGAAGTGTGCAACACTTCATACCTGAGAAATACTTGGATAATCAATCTTGCGGGGACCTTTGTAAGTGTTCCTTCGTTCTTTTATGCGTTTTTAGGTCGAAATTCAAACTGCATTTGACTTTCTGCATTGACCAGTTTATGGTCAATGCGAAGTTCGTTTGAACTTCATAACGTGAGCGTAATCACGATGGTCGTAGTCCCTAGTGACTATACCTACTGATTACCACGTTATCTAGGCTCAGTGACGAGTCGTAGTTTCGAGCAAAATGAGTGTTCTCACGTATTTTGTAACCAAACTACTCTAGGGTATCAAAACCATTTGTTTTGATATCAAAACCCATTTTCTAACTTGACTGAACATGTTCTAGGATGTTTAGCTCGTCACTTTTAGATTTGTGCTTGTTTAGGGTCGTAAGGATAAGCGATCTAATCAATCGCTTATGCTTTCGAACCCGACCCATTTGGTCGATCATTAGGATCCGACCAAACACTTTAGGTGACCATAGTAGTATAGGGAATAACCTCCCGAGGTTATACCTTATGGTCACATCGTTTGAGTAGTTGTATGATAAGTAGTTCTTATGCCTTAGGTAAATTACCAAAATGCCCTTTTTACGTTAAAATTCATTTTAAGCCTATGTAACCTAATTTTTGGTATTTAAACTGATTTAGTAACAATATTAGACATGTTAAGGCATATTTTACTTGTCATAGGGCTAGTTAGGCATTCCGAACGCGTTTTACGTAAACGACGCGTTAAAGTAGCATAAGCTACCTAAACGGGTCGTAACGGGTCAAAAGCACTTAGGATAAGTTTTGTTTTAGTATGTAGGCTTTGTCAAACCATATTACATAAGTTCCCACACTTATTTGGTTTACGAAGCCTCATGCTACCCAATCCTCCGATTAGGTCCGTTTATTAATGTAGTTGCCTGTATTAGGTGCCGTTTGATTCCGTAACCTTCTAGCTTTGCTTGGTGGATATCTAAAGTCTATTGAGCAATCTCAAGTGAGTACATAGACCCCTCTTTTACTGTTTTCCAAACATTTTGGGGTGAAACAAATGTGCCTACTTGTTATTTTCATGTTTTCCATGCTTTCATATCATATAATTGCTATGTTCATTAGTACAATTATAGTACATAATTTCATTGTGTTTTTGTTATGTATGTCCTTTGTAGCATACTTAGTACATCGTTTTACATGACATTTTATGCTATGTATGTTCACCATACTTAGTGCATTTGTTTTTCATCACATGCTTACATTTTGATATGACATTTGGCTTGTTTAAATGGGACCATATACATTCATTAACTTTGATCACGCCGCTCGTTAGTAGGTAATGGTACCATAGGAATTGACATCTCCCGTTCCTGACATCCTAGGTATGTTTGGATGAAAGGAACGACCGAATTCGATAAAAACATAACACAGATAGATCTTTAATTTGTTTAAAGGTTTTATCACCACAGTCACAAGGCTTGGATGTATGCATTTTTAACAATACCGCATAAATGTTTATATTCTGTATAGCATGCATTTCCACAAAACATAACGTTGATTTAAACCACGTTTTACTTCAATACATTGTTTTGTGCATTTTTACCTATGGCTCAGTGGATATATAAATATATATTTCACTTGCCATACATGACATTTTGTTTACACATTGACATTTGACATAGACATTTTGACATTGATATACATATTTCCTGGACTGTATTTTGACATAAGCATTTTGACATGATTTACACAAAGACATTTGACAAATGGGTTAGACATGGGAAATTTACATTGGTGGTTTGTTTGGGTAAAGTGATTTGAGTAACGAGGCGTGTGTAATATGATACAAGCATGGTGGATACGCCGCTGGTACTTCCTATATATAAGTGCTTGTATGGTATTACATATCGTAGCGTTATTTGAATCATTTCAATTTAGACATATAACATTTTATACAAATGACATATTTCTCAAGACATTGTTTTACAAACAACTTATTTTATACAAAACTCATTTTACTTGGTTATTCATTTAACCTCACATTACTCTTTTACATATCATCTACTTTATCATCGCTTTTCAAAAATATTTATAAAACAAAAACAGCTAACAAGGTTCATGACTGACTTTTGTTAAACAACTTTTTCTTAAACTTAAGTCATGAATCCTATTTCCACAAAACCTATGTATCTCACAGGCATTTTTATGCTGACGTACCTATTTTCACATGTGTTTCAGGAGCTGTTGCTTAGGATGATGATCGTGACACTAGGACGGACCTGTGCCTTAGAGGCTTAAAATAAAGATAGACTTAGTTTAATTATGTTATGTACTCTTTGGTTCTTGTTTTGGAACAATGTATTCCACTCTTTGGTTGATGAATAAAATAAATTTTAACTACCATGGTTGTGGAACAATAATTCTGTTACAACACTCCCCGATGTTTCCGACACGATTTGATGTTTTACGTGGTCGGGGTGTGACAGAAGAGTTGGTATCAGAGCCAATGGTTATATGGAATTAGGTTATTAGTAATGCTTTGACCTAGACTATAACCTTTCTAGGACCCCAACGCAAGATGTCTTGTGTTTAGATCTTAAAACATGCACTTCACCTATCCTTAGGTGATCGCCAAAACGAGAACCCAATTTCCTAAAATGATTTTTGAAAATGGAATCTCTGTTTTTAAATGATTTATTATATGGTTTTGAACCCTTCCAGTTTGATTTTTGGCCTTGTTCCTTCCAAGTTTTCAAAATCTCGTCAAAGTTTTGGGTTCTAAATAGTGTGAACACGTGCAAACTGGAAGAGTGAATGCCTGTACCCTGAGTTTTCTGTCTAAGGCTAGAGTGTTCGTACAAATCCACATAATCGGACCAGTCACTCTTACCTGGGAACTCTTGGGGTGAGTGTTCACTTATAGGCGAGCATGTCTTCACTAAGCATTATTTTTGGACCCATTTACTTTGATTAGTCACTGTGTGTCGTTTGTTTGCTTTGTTATACGGACAAATGACCACCCTCTTTGCTTTTGTCGATTTTTGTTTCACCTCATTCTTTTCACCTAATCATTTCACTCGTTCCTTTCATGTTTCCTCTTTTAGAATGCCTCCTCGACGCGAAAATCCGCTACCAAATGCCGAACTGGCAGAAATCATCGCACAGCAAATGGCTGCCGCGTTCCCCAATCTTATTGCTCAATGGAACCAAGCCAACAACAACAACAATGCTCCATGCAATTTCAAGAGTTTTAACTCGGCTAAACCACTCAAGTTTAGTGGTACTGAGGGTGCAACTAGGCTTCTTCAATGGTTCGAGAGCATTGAGGATAACAAGCTATCTGCGACATTGACCGAGTCGCAGGTTCGAAGGGGTAAGCTGCATAGAAAGGGTGACAAGGGTAAGAAGCAGTCGTCTGACAAAGAGGATAACAAGAAGGGTAAGAACAAGAAGGGTAAGGAACCAGGTTCCTCGAAGAGTTCAAGGAAGCGTAAGGCTTCCCAAAACTACGCCGTTACTGCACAGGCAAACCAAGCTGCACCAAATCAGCCAGCGCAGCCTCCAGCAAAGAAGCGGTATGAAGGGAATGCACCTTTGTGCAATAGGTGCAATAGTCTCCATCAACAACAACTTCCGTGCCGTTTCTGTACCAACTGTGGGAAGTCTGGACACCTTGCAGAAGTTTGTCGTTATGCTCAGGTCGCTCGAAATCTAGCTCAACAGGGAGCTCAACAGCCTGTTCAACAGAAAGCTGCACGACCTCACTATCCTCCTGGCTCGTGCTATAATTGTGGAGACCTGACCCATTATCGAAACCAGTGTCTAAAGCTGGTTAATGCGAATCCGAATCAGGCTCCAGCTCGAGGTCGAGTTTTTAACATGAATGCACAAGAAGCGTAAGCAGACAATGAAGTGGTGAACGGTACGTTCTCTGTTAATAACCAACCTGCATCTGTTCTTTTTTATTCTGGTGCCGATAAGAGTTTTGTGTCATTATCTTTTGAGCCATTGCTTCGCGTGTCTAGAACGAAACTAGGTAAGCCTTTGACAGTATAAGTTGCTAGTGGTGAACCCGTTGTTCTTGATTCTGTCCTTCGCAATTGCCAATTGAACCTTAATGACCATCTTTTTCCTATCGACCTCACGCCAATGCAACTGGGAAGCTTCGACATTATAGTGGGTATGGATTGGTTAGCCAAGCATCGCGCAGAGGTAGTTTGTTTTGAGAAGATCGTTCGTGTGCCGTTTTCGTCAGGTGAGATCCTACAGATTCGTGGTGAGAAACCTGCTAGTAGCCTCAAGCTTATGTCTTATACTCAAGCTCGGAAGTATCTGCGAAAGAACTATGTGGCCTTCTTGGCACATGTTACAGCAGATTAGGATAAAGGTAAATCTATTCAAGATATTCCTGTTGTTCGGGACTATCCGGAGTTGTTTCCTGAAGAGTTACCTGGATTACCCCCAGCGCGCCAAGTCGAGTTCCGTATTGATCTTATCCCTGGGGCAAATCCCATTGCCAGAGCTCCATATCGTCTTGCACTGTCAGAGATGCAGGAACTGTCTAAGCAGCTTCAGGAGCTTTCTGACAAAGGTTTTATCCGTCCTAGCTTTTCACCTTGGGGTGCTCCCGTTCTTTTTGTCAAGAAGAAGGATGGATCCTTCAGAATGTGCATCAATTACCGTGAGCTTAACAAGCTTACCATCAAGAATCGATATGCCCTACCTCGCATCGATGATCTCTTTGATCAGTTGCAGGGCGCTTCTTATTTCTCGAAGATTGATCTTCGTTCTGGGTATCATCAACTTCGTATGCATGAAGAAGATATTCCCAAGACAGCGTTCCGCACTCGTTATGGGCATTATGAGTTCACGGTTATGCCATTCGGTTTGACTAATGCTCCTGCTGTTTTCATGGACTTGATGAATAGGGTTTGCAAGCCTTATTTGGATAAGTTCATCATCGTCTTTATTGATGACATTTTGATATACTCTAAGACGCAAGCTGATCATGAGCAACATCTTCGTTTTACTTTGGAACTCCTAAAGAAAGAGCAACTTTTCTCCAAATTTTCCAAGTGTGAATTTTGGCTTAAAGAAGTTCAATTTTTGGGTCATATTGTCAACGAACAAGGTATTCATGTAGATCCCTCCAAGATCAGTGCGATTAAGGATTGGGATACACCTACTACTCCTACTGAGGTTCGTTCTTTTCTTGGTCTTGCGGGTTATTACCGCCGTTTCATCGAAAATTTCTCAAAGATTGCAGTTCCCCTAACTGCTCTAACTCAGAAGAATAAACCCTTTGAATGGGGTTCTAAACAAGAAGAAGCATTTCAGACCTTGAAACAGAAACTTTGTGATGCAATCCTATCTTTGCCCGAAGGCAATGATGATTTTGTCGTATACTGCGATGCATCAAATTTGGGACTTGGCTGTGTTCTGATGCAAAGGAACAAAGTCATAGCATATGCATCGAGGCAGTTGAAGGTGCGTGAGAAAAACTACACCACTCATGATCTTGAGTTGGGTGCAGTTGTGTTCGCTCTTAAGATCTGGAGACACTATTTGTATGGTACAAAATGTGTGGTTTTCACTGACCACAAAAGTCTTCAGCATATCTTCAATCAGAAAGAACTCAACATGAGGCAAAGACGTTGGGTTGAGCTTCTGAACGATTATGACTGCGAAATTCGCTACCATCCTGGTAAGGCGAATATCGTGGCTGACGCATAGAGTCGTAAGGAACGTACTAAGCTTCATTGTGTTCGTGTTCAATCTAATATCCATGCTCGATCTGATATTCAAACCCGCATCTCTCAGGCTCAACATGCTTGTGTTTCACAAGACTTGATGGGTAAGGAATTACCCTATCATATTAAGCCTGATCTTGAACTGAAGGACGATGGATCATATTAGTTCATGGACCGTTTGTGGGTCCCAAGCCAAGATGGTCTTCGCACCTTACTTATGGATGAAGCTCATAAGTCTCGTTATTCTGTCCATCCTGGCTCAGACAAAATGTATAAGGATCTTCGTACTCAGTATTGGTGGCCTGGTATGAAGAAAGACATTGCCTTATACGTTTCAAAATGCCTTACTTGTCTTAAAATAAAGGCTGAACACCAACATCCTTCTGGTCTTTTGGAGCAACCAGAGATCCCAGTTTGGAAATGGGAAAACATCGCTATGGATCTCATTACTAAACTTCCGCGCACTAAGAAATGTCATGATGCCATTTGGGTAGTTGTTGATCGTCTTACTAAGTCAGCGCATTTCTTGCCGATCCGTGAGGATCTATCTGCTGACAAACTGGCTAAAATCTATGTGGATGAAATTGTAACTCGACATGGTGTTCCTTTGAACATTATTTCTGATAGAGATGCTCGTTTCTCTTCTCGTTTTTGGAGAACCATGCAATCTGCTATGGAAACCCAACTTAATCTGAGCACTGCTTATCATTCGCAATCTGATGGTCAATCTGAAAGAACAATCCAGACTTTGGAGGATATGCTTAGAGCTTGTGTGATCGACTTTGGTGTTAGTTGGGATTCACATCTTCCATTGATTGAATTCTCCTACAACAACAGTTATCACTCCAGCATTAACATGGCTCCTTTCGAGGCTCTCTATGGTCGAAAATGTCGTTCACCAGTCTGCTGGAATGAAATAGGTGAGGCTCAGCTTACTGGACCTGACCTCATTCTAGAGACAACAGATAAGGTTAAGAAAGTTCGTGATAACCTTTAGACAGCTCGAAGCCGTCAAAAGAGTTACACGGACCAAGAACGCAAGCCCATGGAATTTCAAATCGGTGATCGTGTATTACTTAAGGTCTCACCTTGGAAAGGTGTGATCGGATTTGGAAAGAAAGGAAAACTTGCACCTAGATATGTTGGACTATTCAAGATCGTCGAAAGAATCGGTAAGGTAGCCTACAGACTTGAGTTACCTCCTGAACTTGGAAATGTTCATCCAACCTTCCATGTGTCCAATCTCAGGAAGTATTTAGCTGATGAGAACCTCCACATACCACTTGACGAAATTCGTGTTGATAAGACACTACATTTTGTTGAGAAACTTGTGGAAATCCTGGACCGAATAGTCAAATGGCTTAAACGCAAGCGCATTCCTTTAGTCAAAGTTCGCTGGGAATCTAAACGTGGACCTGTGTTTACTTGGGAATGTGAAGATAAAATGAAGGCGAAGTATCCGCATCTTTTCTCACGAGTTTCCTCTAAACAAATTTCGGGACGAAATTTCCACAAGTAGGGGAGACTGTGACATCTGTGCATGTAGTCATTGTAAACAGTTCAGTTATCAATGAAATAAAGTTATTTGATCCCAATTGTTTGTTTTTTTATGTTTTACATTTTTTCATGTTTTGGTTTTTATTCAATTTCAAGCTCTATGTCGCTTTCTGGAGAGTTATACGCAAACTGGTGCGTAAACGTAGTCAGTTTAATGCGAAAAATACTCCGGGACATCAACATATGCTTAACATACCTTAAATAACCTTTACATAACTTAGAAATAAGTTTTGAAGGCTTTGGTATGGCAAAATCAAGTCTATTCGCTTACAGGGACTAAATTTGACAAACTGCGAAAGTATGCCAATTTGACCTGTAACGGACATTCCGGAACATGGCCATAAGTTAAACACACCCTAAATATCCTTTACATAGCTTAGAAATAGGCTTTGAGGGGTTCGGTGTGTTAAAATAAACTTTATGCTCATTCAGGGACTAAAAGCGTCAAAAAGTGCATAAGTTTGCATTTTCGCGCATAACTTACGCTCTGAATACATCCGGACATCCAAAAATTTATGTAAGCATTAAAATATTTATTTTAGTGTTTGGTGTGAGAAAAATCCACTCGTCGAGCAATTTGGATCGTTTTTCGCGCTTATGCGCATTCCGTCGTAATTAAGCAAACATCGTGATCGTACGACCAAAAGAACCGACATCCGGCATATTTTTGAGCATGTTTCATGTCCACAATGTTTAGGCATCATTTTAGGCCCTTAAGGTTGGCTTAACGGGCCTTAGAAGTGTCGGAAATGGCCTTAAAACACAACAGGGACTGAAACTGTCATTTTGGAAACTTGTTTCTGATCTGTACTGCTCAGGCGGCCCGCGTAGACTTCCTCAACCTCTTACGCGGCCCGCGTGGCCCCCCCAAATATGCAGAAACTATGTTACATCCTGTTTCCAGTTGTTATACCTTCATTCTCCACTTGCAAATGCTTTTTGAAACACCATGGGCCATTTCTATGGGCTCTAATGGTATTAGAAAACAAGGGGCACACTTGGACGGCCTAGATTAAAGCTCGTTTCCCGATAAACGATCCCAACGGTTCTAGCTTTCCTATATAAACCCCATACCATTTCACTTGAAACCCACTTGATATCTGAGATTTTCTCTAAGTTGAAGTGTGCAACACTTCATACCTGAGAAATACTTGGATAATCAATCTTGCGGGGACCTTTGTAAGTGTTCATTCGTTCTTTTATGCGTTTTTAGCTCGAAAGTTAAACTGCGTTTAACTTTCTGCATTGACCAGTTTATGGTCAATGCGAAGTTCGTTTGAACTTCATAGCGTGAGCGTAATCACGATGGTCATAGTCCCTAGTGACTATACCTACTGATTACCACGTTATCTAGGCTCAGTGACGAGTCGTAGTTTCGGGCAAAATGAGTGTTTTCACGTATTTTGTAACCAAACTACTCTAGGGTATCAAAACCGTTTGTTTTGATATCAAAACCTATTTTCTAACTTGACTGAACATGTTCTAGCATGTTTAGCTCGTCACTTTTAGATTTGTGCTTGTTTAGGGTCGTAAGGGTAAGCGATCTAATCAATCGCTTATGCTTTCGAACCCGACCCATTTGGTCGATCATTAGGATCCGACCAAACACTTTAGGTGACCATAGTAGTATAGGGAAAAACCTCCCGAGGTTATACCTTATGGTCACATCGTTTGAGTAGTTGTATGATAAGTAGTTCTTATGCCTTAGGTAAATTACCAAAATGCCCTTTTTATGATAAAATTCATTTTAAGCCTATGTAACCTAATTTTTGGTATCTAAACTGATTTAGTAACAATATTAGACATGTTAAGGCATATTTTACTTATCATAGGGCTAGTTAGGCGTTCCGAACGCGTTTTACGCAAACGACGCGTTAAAGTAGCATAAGCTACCTAAACGGGTCGTAACGGGTCAAAAGCACTTAGGATAAGTTTCATTTTAATATGTAGGCTTTCTCAAACCATATTACATAAGTTCCCACACTTATTTGGTTTACGAACCCTCATGCTACCCGATCCTCCGATTAGGTCCGTTTATTAATGTAGTTGCCTATATTAGGTGTCGTTTGATTCCGTAACCTTCTAACTTTGCTTGGTGGATATCTAAAGTCTATTGAGCAATCTCAAGTGAGTACAAAGACCCCTCTTTTACTGTTTTCCAAACATTTTGGGGTGAAACACATGTGCCTACTTGTTATTTTCATGTTTTCCATGCTTTCATATCATATAATTGCTATGTTCATTAGTACAATTATAGTACATAATTTCATTGTGTTTTTGTTATGTATGTCCTTTGTAGCATACTTAGTACATCGTTTTACATGACATTTTATGCTATGTATGTTCACCATACTTAGTGCATTTGTTTTTCATCACATGCTTACATTTTGATATGACATTTGGCTTGTTTAAATGGGACCATATACATTCATTAACTTTGATCACGCCGCTCGTTAGTAGGTAATGGTACCATAGGAATTAACAACTCCCGTTCCTGACATCCTAGGTATGTTTGGATGAAAGGAACGACCGAATTCGATAAAAACATAACACAGATAGATCTGTAATTTGTTTAAAGGTTTTATCACCACAGTCACAAGGCTTGGATGTATGCATTTTTAACAATACCGCATAAATGTTTATATTCTGTATAGCATGCATTTCCACAAAACATAACGTTGATTTAAACCACGTTTTACTTCAATACATTGTTTTGTGCATTTTTACCTATGGCTCAGTGGATATATAAATATATATTTCACTTGCCATACATGACATTTTGTTTACACATTGACATTTGACATAGACATTTTGACATTGATATACATATTTCCTGGACTGTATTTTGACATAAGCATTTTGACATGATTTACACAAAGACATTTGACAAATGGGTTAGACATGGGAAATTTACATTGGTGGTTTGTTTGGGTAAAGTGATTTGAGTAACGAGGCGTGTGTAATATGATAAAAGCATGGTGGATACGCCCCTGGTACTTCCTATATATAAGTGCTTGTATGGTATTACATATCGTAGCGTTATTTGAATCATTTCAATTTAGACATATAACATTTTATACAAATGACATATTTCTCAAGACATTGTTTTACAAACAACTTATTTTATACAAAACTCATTTTACTTGGTTATTTATTTAACCTCACATTACTCTTTTACATATCATCTACTTTATCATCGCTTTTCAAAAAGATTTATAAAACAAAAACAACTAACAAGGTTCATGACTGACTTTTGTTAAACAACTTTTTCTTAAACTTAAGTCATGAATCCTATTTCCACAAAACCTATGTATCTCATAGGCATTTTTATGCTGACGTATCTATTTTCACATGTGTTTCAGGAGTTGTTGCTTAGGATGATGATCGTGACACTAGGACGGACCTGTGCCTTATAGACTTAAAATAAAAATAGACTTAGTTTAATTATGTTATGTACTCTTTGGTTCTTGTTTTGGAACAATGTATTCCACTCTTTGGTTGATGAATAAAATAAATTTTAACTACCATGGTTGTGGAACAATAATTCTGTTACAACACTCCCCGATGTTTCCGCCACGATTTGAGTTTTACGTGGTCGGGGTGTGACAGAAGAGTTGGTATCAGAGCCAATGGTTATATGGAATTAGGTTATTAGTAATGCTTTGACCTAGAATATAACCTTTCTAGGACCCCAACGCAAGATGTCTTGTGTTTAGATCTTAAAACATGCACTTCACCTATCCTTAGGTGATCGCCAAAACGAGAACCCAATTTCCTAAAACGATTTTTGAAAATGCAATCTCTGTTTTTAAATGATTTATTATATGGTTTTGAACCCTTCCAGTTTGATTTTTGGCCTTGTGCCTTCCAAGTTTTCAAAATCTCGTCAAAGTTTTGGGTTCTAAATAGTGTGAACACGTGCAAACTGGAAGAGTGAATGCCTGTACCCTGAGTTTTCTGTCTAAGGCTAGAGTGTTCGTACAAATCCACATAATCGGACCAGTCACTCTTACCTGGGAACTCTTGGGGTGAGTGTTCACTTATAGGCGAGCATGTCTTCGCTAAGCATTATTTTTGGACCCATTTACTTTGATTAGTCACTGTGTGTCGTTTGTTTGCTTTGTGATACGGACAAATGACCACCCTCTTTGCTTTTGTCGATTTTTGTTTCACCTCATTCTTTTCACCTAATCATCTCACTCGTTCCTTTCATGTTTCCTCTTTTAGAATGCCTCCTCGACGTGAAAATCCGCTACCAAATGCCGAACTGGCAGAAATCATCGCATAGCAAATGGCTGCTGCGTTCCCCAATCTTATTGCTCAATGGAACCAAGCCAACAACAACAACAATGCTCCATGCAATTTCAAGAGTTTTAACTCGGCTAAACCACTCAAGTTTAGTGGTACTGAGGGTGCAACTGGGCTTCTTCAATGGTTAGAGAGCATTGAGAATACTTTCCATCACGTTCAGTGTCCTGACAATCGCAATGTCGAGTTTGCATCGAGTGTATTTCAGAAGAGGGCGCTTACATGGTGGAACGGGGTTATGAGAGACCGTGGTGCTGAGGCTGCTTTAGCACAAACATGGGCTGAACTTAGGACTCTTATGATGAGGGAGTTTTGTCCTCGTCATGAGCTGCGAGCTTTAGAAAGGGAGTTTGATGATCTGAAACAGAATAGTGGCGAAATAATAATTAAAAATTTTGGCAAGAGTTGTTACACGAACCGATACGTGTGACATACAGAATCCGTACACGTATGTGGACCGAACACAAGAACCGTAATATAATCGTGATTCTATAGAAAGATGTGAAAAGATACAAGCACCTTGAATCACCTAGCTACTTTCTCTCTCTACTTTCTCTCTCTAGCTCCAAGCTCTCCAAACGATGACAATGGCAAAAAGTTTTAAATGATTAACCTAACTCCTCCATTTATAGGCCAAGGCTTTAAGGAAGTTCTCCTTAATTACAATAATGCCACCTTGACTTTCTCCTACATATTACAATATAAAGCCTTGTTTTCTTCTAATTTCTGCTACGAACTGGATTGACGGAGGCGATAGACATATCTGCACTCACAGGTATTATGGTGTGCTGCAACGTCTAAGCTCAATCAAACCTAGCTGACCTCGTATGGTTGGCAACGTCAAGTTTCGCTCATAGGTAATGGGGAACAGAAGAGCCTATGATGATGTGATATCCAAAATGAATGAAATGAACCAAAATGATAAACAACCAAACAACACATTGTCACACCCCTTTCAAAGGCAGAAGCACGAGGTGTGATCGTGAAAGGTTCTCATTGCATACGAATAGTAAACATACTACATGATATTAAACAACTCTAAATTTGCCATTCAATTTTAACATTCAAAATACAAGTTAAGTTTAAAGATTACATCACAACAAAAGATAATTGTTTGAAAAGTTTACAACATCATTTCAAATCAAAGATCAAGGTTTTGCTCCCTATATCATCGTAAGGAGGCGGGATATATCAAGCAAATCCTACAAAAGGTGGCAACGGAGTGTAGACACTGGACATCTTGACATAAACTAACTTCTTGAACAAAAGAGGTCGCGCGCATCCACTTAGTTTCCTGAAATACATGTAAGTTTTGAAAATCATCAACAAAAGTTGGTGTGAATTCATGCAGTTTGTGTAAAACATATGAGTAATAGTTGTAAGAATCATGGTATGTCATTGTAAAATGTAATTGAAAAATGTATTCTGTAAATGTTAGGAAATCGAGATCGCTAATGTTTTGCGAGGACATTAACATGTGTGACGACATAGGAACCATCCAAACCTAGGCATTTTTCTGTCGATTCACGACTGGGACCTAAAAGCACTCTTTGGTAAAACGAGGTCAAGAGTGGGGCTGCCCCAAACCCATTAGATATAACCTTTCACTCCCCGGTCTAATATATACGTTGATCAATGGTGCTTAAGTTTCACCCTATTCGTAACTTGAGCTATGTATCATTCCTTAATTTTGTTTCGACATACCACAGTACATGTATTTTCCCCAAAGTTTAGAAAACAAGAAAATGTTTAAAAGTGGGGACATGAACTCATAGAATTGCGTCTTCAGCGTCGAAACTTCACCGGTATTTGTCTCGTAGATGTCGTAACCTATAAACGTTCTACGTATGTTAATCACTTAAACTTTTAACTTACCAAGTACAAGTTACCATCTTAAGTTAGATATTTGTTTTGTTTTAATCGTATATGTCCGTCATATGTGTGGATCGTGTCCATGATGGTCTGGTCGTGCCCGTTCGTCTCATTATTGTTTGTCTAAGTTGTATCGTTCACTTGTGAATATATATATTTTATTCCCAAAAATATATATTTGTATATGTAGTATTTGAAAACGATGTATGTTAAAAATAATACATATTTTTAACTTATCCAAATATATGATACTTATATTATTTTCCAAAAATAAATATAATTAATTTGTTAAACAATATTTTCAATATTATTTTTGTATAAGTATACTTAGGAAAGTATAATTGTATTTGGGTGTAAATACTTGTGTATTTTCATTATTTGCCAAAAATCAATTCTTTGATTTTTAATACTTTCCAGAATTATATATCTTAAAGATAATATATTTTCAAGGTTTGTTTACAATATATATTTTGTCATACTTATCAACTGTATGTGTGTATATATATATATATAAATTTTTTGTCATTTATCCGGCTTTGTATAACTTCTATTAAATGGTAGTAATTTTTATATATTTGTCCATATATATATATATATATATATGTATATATGTATATATATATATGTGTGTGTGTGTGTGTCCAATAATGTCCAAATATTTGTCCAAGTACATGTATTTGTGAGGAATATATTTATACTAATATATATTTTGTATATTGTCCAAATACCCATTTGTGGGGAATTTTGTATATATTATTTATAAATATTTTTTTTGTATATTTTTATGTGTATTTTGGCATTTATATTCCTTTGGAGTATTTAGTGTATTTTCAAGTTCCTAGCATACACTAATACTTATATTACACATAATATACATTAGCACATAATTTTTGTGACCACTAAGTATATGTGTTTTTCCTAAAAATATACATACTTATAATTGTCTTTATTTTTGAAGAAAACTTTATTTTCTTAACTTGAAATTTAGTATAAAAATTAGGAAACCTTGGTAAATATTTTTGGATGAATTTTTGGGGAAAAAGTTTCACCAAAACTTATATTTTTCTAAGTGTCAAAATTTTATAAAAATTTTGACATAGTTTCCCCTAAAAATGGAGGTTTCTCATGTTTTAAAAACATGTGTTTATTTTCTTTAAATCATCAGAATTCATGTTTCAACAATTTCACAAGTAACATACTTTAAAATCATCATGTTTAACCATAGGATGAACTTGAATATTCCTAAAAATTATGTAGTCTTTTAGATCCATGTTTAAAACACCCAGATCTACTTGATTTCAAGCTTCTTTGTAAACTTAGTAAACTTTGAAGAAACTTTATTTCACAAAACAATTCATCTACATGATTTAATGACTTCAAGATCATGAAATCATACTCTAAAAACCATTTTCATACACACTTTAAAGATCTTTCAAGTTCATCTTCAAGTTTCATCATGGATCTTTCAAGATCAATCCTTAAACTTGTTAGATCTAAGCTTCTAACAAGCTTACACATGATGGATCTAACTAATAACACAAGATCAACATCAACAACTTCATAACATTCATTAAACAACACTAACATCACTTGTTTTCACCTAGATTATGTTAGATTTTCATGTTTCCATCTTTTAAAGTTTATGTTCTTTGATGGTGTAACTTGTACATAACCTAAACATGAAGTAAAAATAGATGTATGAAGCTTACCACTAGCTCTTGTGGCAAGGGAAGTGGCAAGAACTCAAGAAGAAGAATGAAGAAGAAGTGGTGGATAAAAGCTCCTCCAAGTGGTCCTTCACCTTCCAATGTTTCACACCTTAATAGATCACCTTCTAACACCCTTTTATAACCTTGGATTTGCATGAAATTGATTGAAAATGGATGGTGATAGGGGTGTGTTCTTTGCCGAGAATGATGGAGAAGAGAGGAGGAAGAAGAGAAGTGTTTGAAAGTTATGTGAATTGTGATAATGTTCAACTTACTTATGGTCTTCACTTATATCCTTCCAACATAATTTTAACCAAGGTTTCATATGTTTCTTTTAGCATCTTTGACTAAACAAGGTTTAGTCAACATGGATGAAGGGGGTGGGTCCTATGGGGACGGCTAGGATGAGGGGGGGGGGTAAGTTGTTGGAAGTTAAGGGGTTTAAGATGTAAGTGTAAGTGTTAAATGTAATGTTATAAGTGTTAAGTGTTTTTAAGGTTTTTAATGTATTCTATCACCATAACTAGCTTTAAAACATCAAAACTATGTTTCTAGTCTAGTTTTGGTGTTTTGGGAAGTGTCCAGTTAATCAATCGTTCGGTTGTCGGTTCATTAAAGTGCTAAGTAGTGAATTTACAAGGTATGAAGTACCTTTAGTGACATGTTTTCATTCCCGACACTTTGCAAGTTATTCTGGATGTTTTCTATCACTTTCTGCATGTTATATTGATGTTTAAATGCTGATTTTTGATGAATTCTGCATTTAAAGTGCGTTTCGGATAGTTTTTAGTGCTTATTTTAACTTCCTGAAAATGTTAATGTAAACCATTGTTCACACTTTGGGTTTATTGTATTTGTGATGTTGGACCTACATCTAAGTCTTAAATCTATCGTTAAACTGCATACTAAAGTTGTTCTATCACAGCTTGTCCAACCGGTGAGTTTACTAATCGTTTCGACAAAATGCTTAATGTATTGCACAATACGATAAATGAAGTATGAAATATGCATGAATTCATATGTATAACATGTAAGCATATAATGTTGATGTTTAAACACATAAATGCAGGAAATAAATATTTATTAAAATAGTACGTAAATTACCAGTTTCGAATCAGTTGTCACAGTCTCCCCCCTTTAAAAGAATTTCGTCCCGAAATTCAAGCTGAGTTATCTCTCGCAGGAGCTTCCTCGAACAAGTGGGGGTAATTGGCTTTAAATTGATCCTCACGTTCCTAAGTATACTCGGGCTCGTGTCGAGAGTTCCAACGTACTTTGACCAATTTTATTCGACTTCTCCTTGTTTTCTGGACCTTCCAGTCCATCACCTCAACAGGTTCTTCTGTGAATTGGAGTTTTTCGTCAATGTGTACCTCATCCGCAGGGATCATAACTGTTTCCTGTGTTGGACTCTTCTTGAGGTTTGATACGTGGAATGTATCATATACGCCATTCAGTTCCTCCGGTAACTCTAGTTTGTACGCAACGATACCAATATTTTCCAAAATCTTGAATGGTCCAATATATCATGGATTCAAATTCGTGTTGATAACACGATGCACTTCGTCGAGAAACCTATGGAAATATTGGACCGTGAAGTCAAGAAGCTCAAACGCAAACGCATGACTATTGTCAAAGTTCGCTGGGAATCCAAATGTGGCCCCGAGTTTACTTAGGAATGAGAGGATCAAATGAAGGCGAAGTACCCACATCTATTCTCACAAGTTTCCTCTAATTAAAATTTCGGGACGAAATTTCTTAAAGTATGGGAGACTGTGACATTTGTGTCTTTCAATCATTGTACAACTCCGAACAACTTCATAATCAATGAAACATTGTGTTTTATTTATGGGATTTCATAATTATCTATGACATTTGTATATTTTCAATCCTTGTTCAATTTCTAAGTCTCAAAGATTTTCTGGAAGTAATTCATAAAACTATTACGTAAACGTAATCAGTTTAACGTGACATACACTCCGGAACAATGACATAAGCTAAACATACCCTAAATACCCTTTACATAACTTAGAAATAAGTTTTGAGGGGTTCGGTATAGCAATAACATGCTTATTCGTGCTAAGGGACTATTTGCGACAAACTGCGAAAGTCTGCCGATTCTCATATTTTTGTATATGGAATATGTACGCACATCCAAAAATTATTGTAATCAATAAAATCTTGTAATTTATTGATAAGAATGCAAAAATATCGTTTGTTGCAAAATATCGGTCGTTTTCGTGTTCGTTATAACGTTTGACGCATTTATACGAAAAACGGAACCGTACAACCGAACGAACCAACATCCACGACATTTTCGGGCATAATCCAAGTTACCTATGCCTTAACGCCCTCATGGAACCTAAATATTGGGTTAACGGGGGTTAAAAGTGTCAAAACTCAACAAATCTTGTGCAGGGGCCTGTTCTGCCAATTTTCGATAGTTGATATGAGTGGTGGTGTCATGCGACGGCAGAGGACCATCATGGTCGCGCCATGACAAGCACTTATCTGGGCAGAAAGTTGTTCCAGCAACAACTGGTTGCAACCATTTAATTTTCTTTGTTATTCTATTATGCTTGGAGCCCAAGATGTGTGTTCACCAAGTTATGATCAGGTCTTGACACTTGTTTTGATCTTGTTTAATCCTTGCAAACTCCCTAGAAACATGTCATGATCATAAAGCTCCCAAACAAGTATAAATAACAAGCCATTCATTCACCATTCCTTGCTCATTTTCACATAATTATTCTCCCAACTACTTGGAGGTTGCTTCCTTCCTTTGGAGGCCTCCTACCTGAGATCTTAAGTGTTCCTCAACACAAGTAAGTTCTCATCCGTAGTCTATTTCATTTATTTTAGCTATTTTTAGCTAAAAGTCAAACAGTTGACTTTCTGGTTGACTTTCGATTTTAACCATAATTGGTCAAGTCAAAGTTTAATTGAACTTTGCAATGTGATCGTAATCATGAAGGTTATAATCCCTTGCGTTTTCACCTTCTGATTACCACGTTTACTAGTCAAAGTGAAGAGTCAAAATTTCTGTCAAAAATGCACATTATGTGCATTTTAGGACGGAACTATTTTCGGGTATCAAAACATTAAGTTTTTATACCAAATCAGTTTAGCAACTTAGTTAGACATGTTTTGACATGTCTAACTCGTCACTTCTAGTTTAGTGCTTATTTAGGGTCGTAAGTCGAGCTGTCTTGACCACCGCTTTGACTTTCGAATCCGACCCGTTTGGTCGATCTTAGGATCCAACCAAACACATATTTGTGGCCATAGTTGTATAGGGAATAGCCTACTGAGGTTATTCCTTATGGTCACGTCGTTTGGTTAGTGTTATGATAAGTCGCTCTTATGTCCTTTAAAAATGACCAAAATGCCCTTTTTGCGCATAAATCCATTTTAAGCATATGTAACCAAACTTTTGACATATAAACTGATGTTATAACATTTTTCAAACATGTTTGGGCATTTAAGACTTATCATAGGACATGTTTAACCATCCGAACAAAAGTTTACGCAAATGACACATTAAAGTAGTATAAACTACCTTAACGAGTCATAACAGGTCAAAAGCACTTAGGATCACTTTCAAATCAGAATGTTAAGTTAATTAAATCATGCCATATGAGTTCCAAAACTCATTTGATTTATAAAACTTCATTCTATCCGATTCGCCAATTAAAGTCCCGACATATTAACATAGTTATCCGATATTAGGAGCCACTTGAATCCTTGATCCTTCAAGCTTTGTTTGATCTTTTATACAAGACTTATACGCAATCCCAA
The DNA here is from genome assembly GCA_030545235.1 of Helianthus tuberosus. NCBI lineage: Eukaryota > Viridiplantae > Streptophyta > Magnoliopsida > Asterales > Asteraceae > Helianthus > Helianthus tuberosus. Next base: position 12,414,517 of record CM060420.1, read on the forward strand.
GTGAGTACATAGTTCCCCTATTTTACTTTTGCAAATATTTTGGGGTGAAACATATGTGCATATCACTACTTTTTGTTTTCATGACATTATACATGCTTTGATTGCATAGTACATATAGTACATGATTTCAATTACACTTTGCTTCATATGTTTACCTAGCATGCCTAGCACATTTATTTCAAACACATTTTGCTTTGTATGTTTACCTAGAATACCTAGCACTTTATTTCGAAGACATTTCACTTCGTATGTTTACCTAGCATACTTTGTACATTATTTCAAAGACATTGTTGCTTCGTATGTTTACCTAGCATACCTAGTACATTGATTTTAAACACATTTTGCTTTGTATGTTTACCTAGCATACCTAGCACATTATTTCAAAGACATTTCACTTCGTATGTTTACCTAGCATACCAAGTACATTATTTCAAAAACATTTTGCTTCGTATGTTTACCTAGCATACCTAGTACATGGTTTCAAAACATTTTTCATGACATGCTTACATTGTTCATGACATATTTGTGCGTTGAATATACAATGATACATTCATTAACATTGATCACGCCAACCGATAGTATGTAATGGTACCATAGGATCGACAATCCCATTCCCGCTTCCTAGGTTTGTTTGGAAGTGAACCCTAGGGAACGACAGAATCTGATGAACATTGATATACCTTTGTCTTTATAAGGGTCTATTCGACAGTCAACAAGGCTTGAATGTATTCACCAACAATCCTAATATATGTTTTTACAATAAAAGCAATGGTTTATAAGACATAACTTTTGACTTAAACAAAACCTTTGTTTTTTCAAAGACATTGTTTTATACAAGACATTTTGGCTATTCAAGACATTATTTCATATGGTTTAAACAAAGACCTTTTTGTTTACCATACAAGACATTGGTTTATACATGACATTTGGTTTACATAATATATTGTTTATACATGACATTTATTTGCACAAGACATCGCTTACACATAACATTTGTTCATACAAGACATTGGTTTTAGTAAGTGACTTAGATAACGAGGCGTGTGTAATATGATAAAATCATAGTGGATACACCGCTGGTACTTCCTATATATAAGTATGAGTGTAGTATGTCTATCGCTTGCATCAATCAAGGAACGTAGCTGGAACGAGTGAAACAAGACTGGTGCAGCATTGAAGAAATCTAGTAATGAAGCTAAGGTAGCTGTGACATCTGTGTCACTTCGACCATCAAACAAATACCAAATTAATGAAATATTGTGTTTCATACTTGGGATTTGAATAAATATGTGTATCATTTGCACATATCAATTCTTGTTCGATTTCGAGCTTTAAATCGCTTTCTAGAAGGTTATACGCGAACTGATGCGTAAACGTAATCAGTCTAATGCAAAAAACACTCCGAAAGAGTGACACAGGCTTAACATACCATAAATAACCTTTACATAACTTAGAAATAAGTTTTGGAGGGTTTGGTATGTTGAAATCAAGTTTATTCGATCGCAGGGACTATTTGCGTCAAACTGCAAAAGTCTGCTAATTCGTATGGTATCGAACATTCCGGAACTTGATCATAAGTTAAACATGCCCTAAATATCGTTTACATAGCTTAGAAATAGGCTTTGAGGTGTTTGGTGCGCCAAAATAAACTTATTTGATCAACAAGGACTAAAAGCGTCAAAAAGTGCATAAGTTTGCATCTACGCGCATATCTTACGTTCTGAACATATCCGGACATCCAAAAATTTTTGTAATAATTAAAATATTTTATTTTAGTGATTGGAATGCAAAAATACCACTCGTCGCGTAATTTGGATTGTTTTCGCGTCTGTTACGATTTCCGTCGTAATTAACCGAACAACGCAACCGTACGACCAAACGAATCGACATCTGAGATATTTTTGAGCATATTTTAAGTTCCATATACTTTAACTTAATTGTAGAGCCTTGAAATGGGGTTAACGGGGCTTAAACGTGTAAAAAATCAAGTTTTAAGCATCAGGGGCCTATTCTGCCAATTTTGAAAAGTTGCTGATCTGATGCACTAGGAGGGGCGCATAGCCCATCCCTTCTATCTACGCGGCCCGCGGAGAATCCCCAGACCTGCAAAAAACCAGTTTCCTGCAAAACCTAGCTGTTTCTTTGTTTTGTATATGGTTTCCTTCAATCAGTGGTTTTGGGCACCCATAGCTTTGTAAAATCAGTGGGCACACATGGAGGGTCAAGATTGAAGCTCAAAGTATGAGGAATGATCATAACGGTTGTCCAAATCCTATATATACCCACCTTGATTCAATTCAACCCTCACATTTGATCTGAGTTTATACTCTAAGTTGAAGCCTTTGCTTCATACCTGAGTATCTTAGATCAAATTCTTCATCGCTTGGACCTTTTGTAAGTTTCTTTCATGCTTTTATGCGTTTTTAAGCACAAAAGTCAAACAGTGTTTGACTTTCTACGTTGACCAGTCAATGGTCAACACGAAGTTCGTTTGAACTTCGCAACGTGAGCGTAATCATGATGGTCATAGTCCTTTGTGACTATACCTACTGATTACCACGTTATTTAGGCATAGTGACAAGTCATAGTTTCGGTCAAAATACGCGTTTATGTCTATTTTGCAACCAAACTATTCTTGGGTATCAAATCCCTTTGTTTTGATTTCAAACTTGTTTTCTAACTTCGTTAAACATGTTTTAACATGTTTAACTCGTCACTTTTAGTTTAGTGCTTATATAGGGTCGTAAGATAAGCGGTCTAAACAACCGCTTAGACTTTCAAACCTGACCCGTTTGGTCGATCATTAGGATCCGACCAAACATAATTTTGTGACCATAGTTGTATAGGGAATAACTTTCTGAGGTTATACCTTATGGTCACTACGTTTAGTTAGTTGTATGATAGGTAGTTTATATCCCTTAGGAAAATGGCCACAATGCCCTTTTTACGCATAATTTCATTTTAAGCATATGTAACTTAAATTTTTACATCTAAACTGATTCGAAAACATTATTAGATATGTTAAGGCATATAATACTTGTCATAGGACTAGTTAGGCGGTCCGAACGCATTTTACGCGAACGACGCGTTAAAGTAGCGTAAGCTACCTAAACGGGTCATAATGGGTCGTAAGCACTTAGTGAACACCCAAATTGTCCTTAACAACCCCTGAGTGAACAGGTGCTGAGTCCAAACTATAGTACTATCGTTGCTAAGGCAGGTAGACAGCATTCCATGTGTAAACATAACAAACAAGCATTCATTAAGTCACGTATATCATGCAGTAACGGTTAGCGTTAAAGTATTGCGTAGTGTGTTCGATGTGATTTAGAATAAGTAACGTATGTAACACTCAAAAGTGCGTAAAGCAAAAAGGGTTCGAGTATACTCACAGCGATTATGGATTGAAGGGAGCGCTTAGAGTGAGGTTTGCCTGATCAGAATGATAGCATAAATGATAAGCGGCGCGTAAAATGGAGCAAAGTGTCAGTGGATCGGACGGTAATCCGATCGGGTGGCTATCCGATCGGGTGACCGGTCGATCGGATGACAATTCATTCGGGTGGTCGCCCGATCGGGTGGCCACTCGATTGGATTGTCATCTCGTTTGGGATGGATGTGTTTATGTATGATGGCTTGTCTTTTGAAGTTTTTGTTGTAGCATTTAGAAAACAAAGAAGTACCTCTACCTTTTAGGTCGGTCGATCGAACATCCGTTCGATCGGACAACAATCCGATTGGCGAGTCTTCTCAGGTTGAGAACAAGTTCACAACAGGACAGTCACTCGATCGGATGGCTATCCGATCGGGCGACAATCCGTACGTACTCGATCGGATGGCAATCGATCGAGTGGCAGCCCACCCGGGTGGCAGCTCGATCGAGCGGCACCTCGATCGAGCGGCACCTCGATCGAGCGGCACCTCGATTGGGTGGCAGCTTGATCGAGTGGCACCTCGGTCGGGTGGCAGCCCAATCGGGTGGCAACTCGGTCGGCTGGCCACTCGATTCGAGTAACCGGCACGATGAGTTTTTCGATTTCGATTTGAGAGTTGAGCGTTGCGATGCGGTAGAGTTTTCCTATTCAAATTACTTTTAATCCCAACTACTATATCAACATACAATCATCCTATTTTAACGTTCGTTTAGCGTTTGCGATTCGATTGCGATTGCGTTTCGAGTAATCACCACAACAACAACATAAATAAACATGCACAAGTAACACATAAGGCGCGCACACACGTAAGAACAATAACCAGACGCGTAATTCGAGTTGCGAGTGCGATTGCGATAATCGATAAGTTGATAAACATGCGATAAACATCGATAAATAGCGATTAAACCTCGATTATTAACAAATACTCCACATAATACAACTAACGTAAAAGCATAAAAAGATTATCCACAAGTCAAAAAAGTCAAAACAGGAATTGGGCAAGGAGTGACAGATCGCAATTAGCAATCTTGTCTCCCTTTGAATTCAATCTTGACTTTGACTTTGACTTTCGAAACACGGGGTGTTACACCTATCTTTAGGCGATAACCACAATAAGAACATAAATTTCAAATCAGCTTTGAAACCCAATCATCTATTCTAGGATGATTTATTATAAGGTTTTGAACCTTCAAAGTTTCCAAAACGATTTTGAAAATAATCACCCACCCTTTCGGATGATTCATTTTTGGCTTAGTGCCTTCCGAATTTTCAAAATCTCATCAAAGTTTGGGTCTTATAGTGTGAACACATGCAATCTGGAAGAGTGGATGCCTGTATCCTGAGTTTTCTGTCTAAGGCTAGAGTGTTCGTACAAATCCACATAATCGGACCAGTCACTCTTACCTGGGAACTCTTGGGGTGAGTGTCCACTTATAGGCTAAAGCATGTCTTCGCAATACATTAATATGACCCGCTTACTTTGATTAGTCACCATCTCATTTGTTTGCCTTAGGTAACAAATAAATGATCATAATTTTTATGCGTTGTCATTCTGTTTTGATTATCCGATCACATTTCATTTGTTTCCTCCTATCTCTTCCATTTCCTTTAGGATGTATCTTCTTCGCAGCGACACTCAAATGTACGAGCAGACTACCAAAATTGCCCAACGAATAGGCGTAGTAATCCAGAAAACTGCTGAATTAGCTGTCGCCATGTCTCGTCTAAAGGATGAAGCCACCCAAGAATCACCAAAGGAAACAGAAGCCAAGCCTTCGAAAAGGTCAAAGAAGCGTAAAGCTTCAAAGAATCTTCCAGCGAATGTTCCAAATCAAGCGAGACCTAGCCAAGTGGCAACACCACCAGCCAAGAAGCCGTACAAGGGAACTGCTCCTTGGTGCAATCAATGCAACCGTCATCATCCAAATCAAATACCCTATTTCAAATGCACCCACTATGGACGATGGGGACATTTGACTAACACATGCCGGTTTGCTATCCAAAACAAAACTATTGCAGGTCCTACTGCTGCTCGAGCACCATACGAAGGAACAACCCCTTTGTGCAATCAGTGTAACCTCCATCACCATGCCAGTGTCAAATGCCGAAAATGTTTCAACTGTGGACTTTTTGGTCATACGGCAAGAGTCTGTCATTCAGTCACTGCGTTAAACCAAGCTATTCAGAACCCTGTTCAGCTCCAAGCTGATCCAGCACAAGCTCGTTTTCCTCCTGGTACTTGCTACATCTATGGCGAGACGAGTCATTTCAGGAACAAATGACCAAAGACTGTCAATGCAAATCTGACCCACGGATGAGCATTTGGCTGATTAGAAGGTGCTGCTGCTTTGGAATAAATGAAATCTTATGCTTTTGTTTCTTTTGTTTTTCTTGAACTCTGAAACAATCTGTTTGGTTTATAAATAAATCGTTGTTCGCAATTCTGATGTACAAGTGTAGTTACATGTGTGTATGGCATACCCCTTCGATACCTACACCAAAGAACTATGTTCTTTACAAAACAAACTACTCTTGTAGTTCTCCCATTCACGTGATCGCTCACGATTTCCTCGAAAATTCTAAGTACTCGTTTCATTCTAAGAAACGAAGTATAGAATATAAGTGACAATTTTAGACGATTACTTAAAATGTCACATTAAATCCTTGGTTAGATAACTAAGGGTATTTTTTTTCTTTCGATCTCATACCCATATCATTACATTCTAGTTTCCATAACAACATACATAGTATATTTTTTTTTCAAAAACAACCTTCATGATTTCAAAATATTTCACATAGTTCAAAAACAATTTTAACACAGTATATTTACTTAATATATCAAGTGCATGATTTCAAAAGCATTATCCATGTTTTCAAAAACCTTATACATAATTACAAAATTCATCTCACATGATTTTAAAACAATTTATAAATATATTTACCTAATACATCTACCGTATGATTTGAAAAGTATTACGTAAGGTTTCAAAACCATTAAACACATTTCTAAAGAACCGCATGCATAGTTTTCGAAAAACATTCTGCTCGTATGATTGACTTAACATACGTAGTACCCAACCTCCAAATTCTGCTTCATATGTCGCCTTGGCATACCTAGCACCTCAACTTCATGAACAATCTATCCCGTGTGTCGACTTAAGCACACCTAGTGCAAGGTTTCGAAACGTCTCCCACTATTCAAATTCCAAAATTCATATAAGATCTTCTTATTCTTCACAATTAGATCCTTGTGGATGATTATCTTTCAAATTGGAGTCCCTAATTGAATTCTTTGTATGCTTTAATATGTACATTACGATTCAATAAGGATAAAGCCGAATTCCTATTAAGATCTTCCTATCTTCATAGTTAGATTCTTGAAAATATTTAAAGTGCCAAATGAAATCAACGGATTGGATTCCTGGTGTGCTTTAAATACATGTGCTCAAATTAACAAACAAATTAACAAAATGATAACACATTGAAAACCAAGATAAAAAATTATGTGATTGCGTGATTATGTGTTGTGTTTTTGTGTAATCTGAATATTCGTTATCCAAATCCTCGTAGAATCTTCCATATCTTCATATGAGGGATTCATAGTAGGATATCCAAAGGTACTACCTTAAATTCTTAATGGGCTTATACGTAATAGTTACGACCCTTGGATTATAAAGTACTATTCCATAATTCAAAAGATACCCTTTGGGTGGTCTAGTTAAAAAGATTGATTCAAAAATCTGGTTAGAAATGTCATGTGATGATATAGCTGAAAAGACTCCTTGGTGGTCTATTTAAAGAGATCATTTATTGATTTAATTAAAAGGACCCTAGGGTGGTCTAGTCACAATCATCACAGGTTTGTTCAATTGATTTTCTTCCCCTACACATTATAAAATGCACTGCGCGGACTGTGCAAGGAATTACATAATTATGGATGCATACATAATTATGGAATTCAGTGCACAGAAACCACAGTAAGATTTGTCATGTGTAAGAACCAATAGTGGCAAAAATAACGAAACGTGAACAATGTAATGGAGGTACGGTGGACGCACCAATGGCGCTTCATATATTTATATAAGTGTCCCTCTTACATTGCGAGCATAACGTTATTTAAGTTACTAGAAGTTCAGAACACTAACCAATGTCGTTTTATCTTTTCTACTTCATGTTTCGAGCTCTCACAAGTTTCCTCTAAATAAATTTCGGGACGAAATTTCCTGAAGTAGGGGAGACTGTGACATCTGTACCACTTAGACCATCAAACAAATACTAAATCAATGAAATATTGTGTTTCATACTTGGGACTTGTATAAATATGTGTATCATTTGCACATATCAATTCTTGTTCGATTTCGAGCTTAAATCGCTTTCTGGAAGGTTATACGCGAACTGATGCGTAAACGTAATCAGTCTAATGCAAAAAACACTCTGGAATAGTGACATAGGCTTAACATACCATAAATAACCTTTACATAACTTAGAAATAAATTTTGGAGGGTTTGGTATGTCGAAATCAAGTTTATTCGATCGCAGGGACTATTTACGTCAAACTTCAAAAGTCTGCTGATTCGTATGGTATCGAACATTCTAGAACTTGATCATAAGTTAAACATGCCCTAGATATCCTTTACATAGCTTAGAAATAGGCTTTGAGGTGTTTGGTGCGCAAAAATAAACTTATTTGATCAACAGGGACTAAAAGCGTCAAAAAATGCATAAGTTTGCATCTGCGCGCATATCTTACGTTCTGAACATATCCGGACATCCAAAAATTTTTTTAATCATTAAAATATTTTATTTTAGTGATTGGAATGCAAAAATACCACTCGTCGCGTAATTTGGATCGTTTTCGCGTCCGTTACGATTTCCGTCGTAATTAACCGAACAACGCAACCGTACGACCAAACGAACCGACATCCGAGATATTTTTTAGCATATTTTAAGTTCCTTATACTTTAACTTAATTGTAGAGCCTTGAAATGGGATTAACGGGGCTTAAACATGTCAAAAATCAAGTTTTAAGCATCAGGGGCCTGTTCTGCCAATTTTGAAAAGTTGCTGATCTGATGCACTAGGAGGGGCGCGTAGCCCATCCCTTCTATCTACGTGGCCGGCGTAGAATCCCCAGACCATCAAAAAACCAGTTTCCTGCCAAACCCAGCTGTTTCTTTGTTTTGTACATGGTTTCCTTCAATCTATGGACTGGTTTTGGGCACCCATAGCTTTGTAAAATCAGTGGGCACACATGGAGGGTCAAGATTGAAGCTCAAAGTACGAGGAATGATCCTAACGGTTGTCCAAATCCTATATATACCCACCTTGATTCAATTCAACCCTCACATTTGATCTGAGTTTATACTCTAAGTTGAAGCCTTTGCTTCATACCTGAGTATCTTAGCTCAAATTCTTCATCGCTTGAACCTTTTGTAAGTTTCTTTCATGCTTTTATGCATTTTTAAGCACAAAAGTCAAACAGTGTTTGACCTTCTGCTTTGACCAGTCAATGGTCAACATGAAGTTCGTTTGAACTTCGCAACGTGAGCGTAATCACGATGGTCATAGTCCTTTGTGACTATACTTACTGATTACCACGTTATTTAGGCATAGTCCTTTGTGACTATACTTACTGATTACCACGTTATTTAGGCATAGTTTCGGTCAAAATACGCGTTTACGTCTATTTTGCAACCAAATTACTCTTGGGTATCAAAACCCTTTGTTTTGATATCAAACTTGTTTTCTAACTTCGTTAAACATGTTTTAACATGTTTAACTCGTCACTTTTAGTTTAGTGCTTATATATGGTTGTAAGATAAGCGGTCTAAACAACTGCTTAGACTTTCGAACCCGACCCGTTTGGTCGATCATTAGGATCCGACCAAACATATTTTTGTGACCATAGTTGTATAGGGAATAACCTTCCGAGGTTATACCTTATGGTCACTACGTTTAGTTAGTTGTATGATAGGTAGTTTATATGCCTTAGGAAAATGACCAAAATGCCCTTTTTACGCATAATTTCATTTTAAGCATATGAAACTTAAATTTTTACATCTAAACTGATTAGGTAATATTATTAGATATGTTAAGGCATATAATACTTGTCATAGGACTAGTTAGGAAGTCCGAACGCGTTTTACGTGAACGACGCGTTAAAGTAGCGTAAGCTACCCAAACGGGTCATAATGGGTCGTAAGCATTTAGGATAGGTTACAATTTAAAATGTAGGCTTTGTTAAATCATATTACATGAGTTCCAATACTCATTTGGTTTATAAAACCTCATCCTATCCGATCTTCCGATTTAGGTCCGGTTTATTAACATAGTTACCTATATTAGGTGCCGATTGATTCCGTGATCCCTCTAGCATTGCTTGATTGTTATTTAAGACTTCTAAGCATTCTCAAGTGAGTACATAGTCCCCTCTTTTACTGTTTTCAAATATTTTGGGGTGAAACACACGTGCCTACTTGTTACTTTCGTGCTTTTCGTGCTTTCATAACATATACTTGCTATGTTCATTAGTACTCATATAGTACATGATTTCCATTATGTTTTGCTGTGTATGTTCACTTAGCATGCTAGCACATTGATTTTCAAAAACATTTTTGTTGCATATGCTCACTCAGCATATGGAGACATTGATTTACTTTGCATTTCTGTTGCATATGTTCACTCAGCATATGGACACATTATTTGACATTTCTACTTTGTATGTTCATTTAGCATACTAGGTACATTATTTTCATATAACATGCTTACACTTGGTATAACATTTGGTTTGTTTAACAAAACTAATACATTCATTAACACCGATCATGTCGTTCGTTAGTAGGTAGTGGTACCATAGGAATTGACGACTCCCATTCCTGAAATCCTAGGTTTGTTTGGGTGGAAGGAATGACCGAATTCGATATACATAATTTTGATAAACCTTTAACTTGTTAAGGGTTTGTCTCCTCAGTCGCAAGGCTTGAATGTAGACGTAAAACATTACCGTATAGATGTTTGAATCAATAAAGCATTAATTTTACAAAACATAACTTTTGATTTAAAATTATGATTTATTCAAATACATTGTTTTGTACATTTTACATATGGTTAGAATAGATACTTTTATTTATTTTTCCATACATAACATTTGATTATACATGGACATTTTTTACATTGGTTTAAACAATACATTTTGGTGGTTTGTTTGGGTAAGTGATTTAAATAACGAGGCGTGTGTAATATGATAAAAGCATGGTGGATACGCCGCTGGTACATCCTATATATAAGTTCTTTTATGATATTACATATCGTAGCGTTATTTAAACCATTTCAATTTAGACATATTACAGTTTACACAAATAACATATCTTCACAAAACATTGTTTTACAAACTACATATATTATACAAACTTATTTTATTTGATTATTCATTTAACCACACATCTTTCTTTTATATCATCTGATTTCTTAAAAATTGTATGATTTATAAAAGAAAACATTTTACAAGGTTCATGACTAACTTTTGTTAAACATTTTCTTTAAATTTACAAGTCATGAATTCTATTTTAACAAAACCTATGTATCTCACAGGCATTTCTATGCAGACATACCTATTTTCACAGGTGTTTCAGGTGCTGTTATTAGATGATCATGATGCAAACATAGGATTGGACTTGGGCCTTAAGGACAATAAAAGTTGCAAGACTAGTTAACTATGTTATGTTTCTTTGATTTTAAGACAATGTAACCTCTTTCAATTCAATAAAACAAAACTTCAATTACCATGCATTGTGAAACAATGATTCTGTTACTCCACTCCCCGACGATTCCGCTGCGGTTTGTTGTTTTACGCGGTCGGGGTGTGACAGTAGCTTCGTATGAAGCAACCCACATAATGCTTGGTTCGAACCTACAACTCTATAAATAGATGTCTTGGGTTCTAACGAAATAGGACTTGTAGTGTTTTGATGTGAAGCTCTGTCAGTTTGTTTTTGCGGTGTAAACTTTGTCAGATCAGTAAAGTAAACATTAGTATTTACATCTCTGTGTTCATTCCATGCACGTGTTTGGATTCCGCACATTACACGTGTCGATACGCATTCAAGGTCAACGAATTCATCACGATCCTGAGAATTCACAAGTGGTATCAGAGCAGGTGCTTGATTGCTAGGACTGAAGACACAAAGTATCATGTTTCTACATCAGATTTAGAGCTGATTTGATCATCTTCTTTACACTTCTACTTCTTCTCATCTTCATCTCATTTTCTTTAAACTTTAAACACAGATTTACGGTGTTCTCACGGTTAAAAACAGTTTTAACTAATCCTACAAAGTTTCAAATCAAAATTCGAAGATTTACACATTCATTTTATTGAAAAACAGATTGAAAATGATCATGTTTGCTGATTATGTTTGGTTCGAAGCTACACCTTCGAACGAAGACACTGTTGTTTGAAAAAAAAATTGTTCGAAGTTGTTAAATCTAAGATTTGTGCAAAGCCACTGTTGTGTCCTCGTTCGAACGCAACCTCGTTCGAACCCATAAGTGTTTGAACAATCTGTTTCCTATCTCCGTACGAACTGAATCTTATTGTGTTTGGTTTTCAAATTTGATCAAGTGTTTGTCTGTTTGCAGGTTATACAAAGATCAAAATCATGGCTGAAGAGTTTACAACATGTTCTATAATGCTTTCACGTCCGAAACATCTGAAAAAATAATTGTCACACCTAAAAGCATTTCCAAAACTATAACTGAAAATATAAATCATGACAATATATACGGAAATCACCAAAGGCCACCTAAACTAATGAATATTGAAGATTATCATTGGTGGAGTTCAAGATTTGAAAACTGGGTGAAGGGATATGCTTATGAAAGTTGTGTTTCAATGCTTTATGGATATGAAAAACATGAAAATGATCAACATGTTTTACTCCCAGTTCCAGAATATTCAAAAATTCAGAAAGAAAAACATTCTGAAGAACTAAGAATGGTAACATTGTTACAACAGACAGTAAGAGAGGATATTTTTTACTCTGCTTCAGCATGGTGAAACGTCCAAGTCAATGTGGGAAGCGTTAAAGTTAAAAGCTGAAGGGGAAACATATCAAGAAAAACAAAATCGCGTTACTGAAAAAAGAGTTTGATTTGTTTGATAGTATGAAAGGAGAGAGTGTTCGACAAATGATTGAGAGGTTTTGTTATTTGAAAATTGAGTTAGAGCGTTTTGGAATCTACAAAGAAAGAGAAGAGATGGTTGATATATTGGTCGAGGCATTGCCACATGAGGAAGATTGGAAAACGTATGTGATTGTGTTAAAAAAATGATGCTAAATTTGATGAAGTGACATTAGAAAATCTGATTGAAAAACTAGAGGGACACGATTTGCTGTTGCAGCAAATCAAAACAAGATGTCTAGCTCTAGTTATCAACAGAATGTTGATTTGTATTACAGAAGAGGTATGCCATAAAGTAATGAATCACCAAAGATTAAAACAGATTTCAGTGCAGATAAGACTGGTGATTCATCAAACAACAAGTCCTCAAGTTATGATCCAGGATATCATTCCTCGTCTGCATCATCTAAGTCTGGTTCAAGTCAAGACTGGAAAAATTCTCCACATTTGAACAATGAGTTTGCTCAATAGCACATGAGTTTCTTAGCATCTATTCTGGTATCTTATGAAGGTTTAATTGCAGGAAAGATCGGGAATCCGAACATGACGAAGGAGGGTTACGATCAAGTTGATCCAGAAGAGATGGAGCTCATAGACATTCGTTGGTGCATGGCAAGTGTCATCAGGAGAGCTCAAAGGTTCATGGAAATCACCAGCAGGAAATGCTTGGAAGGCCCAAACATGAAGATAGGTTTTGATAAGAACAAAGTCACTTGCTTCAAGTGTAAACAAAAAGCGCACTTCAAGAGGGAATGCTCGAACAACAAAGCTGATGATAGTGTGAATCCTTTTCATGAGGATTACTACAAAAAAGCTATCTATCATCAGAATATCGAGCAACCAACAAGAAAACAAATTGATGAAGGATCGTCTAAAGAAAAGAAACATGCTGCATTGACGATTCGTGATTGTAGTGAATCCAGTATTCTTCAAGATAAAAAGTTTAATTGGGATGATTACATTAAAGTTGATGATAACCGATGTATAATTCATGATGATGAAGGGTATGATTGGAGTGCACATGTCAAAGAAAATGGAGAAGTCAAGGCAATGGTTGCGAAGATCAAGAAAAGTTGAGAGGAAATAGAGGCTCAAGGTTATTTGGATAGTATGTATGATGCTCACAAAGAAGCTAGGAGGGTAAGAAGATGGGATTCTGGATATGAATGTTATGTTGATCCAAAAGGTAATCTGACAGTGGATCCAGATGAGGTTAATTTTGAAGCCTTAGTAGTTGTAATTCCAACTGTGGATGTTTGGTGTCGAGGGCTTAGAGAAATTCAAAATTACAGAGAAAAAGTTGAAGAAGAAATCTACAAAGTTATGTATGCAAGCCTGGAGAAAAAGAAGAAAAAGACGGTTGAAGATATTGTGGTTGAGAGTGAGAAGTTAGTAAAGGATGTGAAGAAAGAGATAGCTGGTGAAGAGAAATCAGAGGAAGTTGTTGAAGAAAAACAACAAAAGGTAGACGAAGATCAGAAGGCAGAAAAGACCACAGTGTCTAGTGCTGAGGTAAACACTCAATCTGAATCATCTAAAATGTTAGATAAATTTGTGCTTAAAACAGATGAACAGTGCAAGAACTGCATGGAAACGTGCAAAGCTTGTACTGAAAAAGATAACAGTCTAAGATCCAGAGATATAGAGTTTACTAAAATTGCAAAGATTTTCAAAGAGAAATGTAATGAAATGTTAGAAAATGAAAAGTTTTTAAAACAAGAAAATGAAAATCTGACACAAAAATATGATGATCTTATAAAAGAAAATGAAGTTTTGAAAGAAAAATGTTCAGAAGTTTGCAATAAATGTGTTCCAAAAGATAAAACTATTCAAAATTTACAAAAAGAATATGATGTAATGAAGTTATCATATCACACAGTAAAAAAAGCTTATGAAGTTTTGAAGAATAAAGTCACAAGTATGGATAATAGATTGTCAGCTTGTCAAGAAACAAATAGTTTTCTTGAAGCCAGATATAAAGGAAAACAATTAGTTGTAAATAACTACATTGATGAAATTGCTAAACTTAAACAAGAATTAGCTGAAAAAGAAAAATTAGTTAATAAACTTCAAAGTTATCATGTTTCGTCATATATTCTTGAACGTATTTTCAATATCACACCCAATGATAAAGATTCCGAAAAGAACAAAAAGGGAACTGGATCAGAATACCATCAAGTTCCACCACCGTTGGAGGATAATTATACATTCTATGATGGCGAAAAGGTGGAAAAAGCATTAAACATGGTTGACCAATTACCCAACAACATCGATGTGACTTACACCAAATCTTATAATCTCGGTGATTCAGAAGTGGTTGCTAAGGTTATTGAAAGTGTTTTGTCAGAGGAGTCTACCAAACCAGATAAGTCTGAGTCACAGGATGAAAAAGAGGGAAGTCTTCATGAAAGGTATCTTAAAAATTCAAAATCTGAGAAAGATGCAAATGATGGTTCAACATGATTGGTGTATACCATGATTGGATCGACCAAATTTTTCTCAGATGTTGAATTCAAGATTCAGAATGTGATTTCAGATAAGGTTGACAAAGTGTTCAAACTGGTAGAAATTCAAAATTTTGAAATTTGCTGGTAGGAGCAAAAAATCTTTTTATAACAAACCTAGTTACAAGAAAAAGAACATGAAGGCTGGGTTGGGTTGGGTTATAAAAAGAAACAAAATCAAAAGAAACAATTTGGAAAGACAAATCTTCATAAACAAACAAACTGTGTTCACGGAACATGTTCTGAGGAAGAGAAAGAACTCCAATTTAGACGACAGACTAATGAAGAGTTCTATGCTCAGAAAAAGTAACAACAATAGGCCAAAGATGTTTAAAAAAGAACATGTTTTAAATGTGATCAAACTGGACATCTTGCTCGCAAGTGTCCGAACCCAAAGTCTGTTGATGTTAGGAAACAAAAATCTAAGGATGTGAAACAAAAGTCAACCAGGTTTGATTCAAAACAAACTTGGAGGTACAACACAAACAAGTTTGCTTCAAATCAAACTGGGAAATGAAACCCAACTAAGTTTGATTCAAGACAAACCTGAAATTCTCACACACCCAGATTTAGAACAACACAAAGTTGGAAAACAACTGTTGATATGACAAAACCAAACATGTTTAGGAAACCAAAAGTTGTTGTTCAAAATCAAAACATTCAAAAGGAATCACAATTTTATGAAAGGAATGTTTCAAAAGGTCAAAGTTGGATGGTCAAACAACACAAGGTTTCAGTTGATGAGAAAATAATAAAGATGTTTTTGAGAAGAATGAAAGAAACTATCCAGTTCTATCCGGAAAGATTCATGTTCAGCTACCTGAGTCTAAACAGGCTTGGGTTGCATTGTTCAAATGATTGAATTAATTGTATGTGCAGGTGCTCCCAAAGTTGGTTGAATGTCAGAAGAAATAGAGGAGCAGCCTGGCACAAGAGAAGGCTGCTGAACTCTGCATCTGAAATCAGGGAGTTTGTTCGTTTTTGTGCATAAATAAACCATAATCCAAAAATCCTAAAAACAGAAAAATTTAAAAAACAAAAATATATTTTTATTCTGTCAAAAATTGAAAAATAAAAAAAATATGTTTGTTTTTAAATTTGTTAAAAATCAAAAATCTTAAAAATTGTTTATTGAATATGCCGAAACCCTCACGGCTGAACAAACATGATTATTTCACAATTGAAAATGGTTTTAACATTGTTAAAAATAAGTGTGTTGTAAATCATGGGGGTATTTTCTGCAAAACAGAGCATGTGAAGCAGAAAATGGATGGCGAGACAAAGCTATCTACATCGGTTTGTCAAATTTTCTTAAATGTTTTGAATTTTAGGGGGAGTAAAAATTTCAGAAAATAGAAAAAAATTTGAAAATTTTGAAAAAGCCAAAAACAATAGAAAATTCAAAAAGAGTTTTTGTGAAAAAAGAGGAAATGATAGTACATCAGTAGACAATCACAGTACGCTAAAGATATGGAAAGTTAAAATGTGATAAACGGTCTCACTAATAATATGCCAGTAGGTTTTGCACATTTAATAGATTGATTTTGAGATATAAACCTAAATATCAATACTTACTTATCTCGTGGGGAACATCTCTCGGATATATGGGTAACCCCCGAAATCTTCTTTGAGAGATTGCCAGATTCTGAGATACTAGGTCTTTATACTGTTTGATATCTGGTGTATTATACTTGGTCTTCTGATATTGCGGAAGCAATGGCCTAGACTTCGTATAATACTTTATGTGCTTAATGCTTACCCTCTGCATAAAAATTGAAAAATATCGAAAGATAGAAATCAATTGCAGTTGTAAAGAAGATCCCCAAGGGGGACACACCTCAAGTCGAGCCTTCATCTCTTTGATTGAACGGTAGTTCATACCCGAGTTCTCAAGGTCTCTCACTAACCCATAGAACAAATATCAATATAATATATTCACCTTTAAGACTGAATCTAGGGAATTTTGATACGAGAGTATATTCTGAGGTGGGATACTCGAATAAGCTAAGTCCTTAAGAAACTAAATCTCGTATCTCGAATAAGTTGAAATTTGTGTGAAAATTTAAGTGGAACATACTGACAATCTAGGTGAATCGTTTAAACCTTAAAGTGTTTATAGCTCAACGGTGCTAGTGATTTGTCATAAGCTGATATGATCTTCTGACACAACTCAAACAAAAACATTGCCTGTAAATATTTCTTTACTGCGTTATAGTTCAGAAAAATACAAAAAGATTTTGTTTCCACTTTATTTTCAACAACCGATGTTTGAAAGCTGAGTTTCAAAATCTAAGTATGCTGAACGTGTTTCTGAAAATAAACAAGTTCATTAATTTTAAACTTGAAGGTTTAAAATGAAAAATCAAAAACAGTTTGTGAAATCTCCAAGGTCATTAAGTTGGACTTGGATGATAAATCGTGAGGTTGTGGATGTTTAAACTGTCAAATTTTATAAAGTTATTTGATAGGAGGAGTAGGGCCAGGCAATTGGTTTTTGGGAAATATTAAAAGTTTAAAAGCTGTTATATCTGATGGTTAGAGCCAGGTTTCTGATTCTGAATATGTGAATTAAAGAGCTAAGTTATCATTTCTGTAATCAAACAATGTCCTGTGCAGTCACATATTTGAAATGCTCCAGCTTATTCATTATTGTATATTTAGGGCTAGGTTGGTTGATCTTGTTCATTAAATTATCAAATATCTTATTGTCACACCCCCAAAATCCACACGCGGAGTATCACCGCTTGGAGGCGTGACATGACCAGGATCGAGCCACCAATCATATTGAACAACGTAATTAAGTAAGTAAAACCAACCTCAATACAATTGGTGACCATAAGACGGTAACCAACTTTAAGTTAACCAAGTTCAGATTTAAACAGCGGAAGCATAAAACGTGAAACCAAAACATAAGTCCCATAGTTCGTTAGTTTAAAATTCAAAACGTAAGTTTAATAGGTTCATAAAGATTGAATATTAAGCATGGGACATAACAATCCATATCCCACAACGACCTTCTCCTCGTGCAAGCTCCATAGGCATCTAGCGACCTATAAGGCATGTAACAACGAGTCAACAACAAAGTTGAGTGAGTTCACGGTTGGTTGACTAGTTTTAAGTTGTTTCCGAAAAACGTGGTTTGACTTTCGTTGGCTTATTTGCCGTGGGGGTTACCCCATAGTTGAAAGTATGTTTAACCAGTTCCTTTTATTACCCAAACCATATCCATAATCAGTGGGGGCTTCCCCATGTGAACTACTAGACCGTTATGATATCGACTACTAACGAATTTTGTTGTGCCCTACGTCAATGTTCTATCATCATTGATAGTTTGCCATAGTCCATTAGTACACGTCCGTCCGAACGGCACGGTGTGAGGTTTGAAACCTAATAGCGCTATTAACTAATGACCCGCTCGCCATCGGCCTCGGCGATTAAGTCGATATAGAATGAGGGAATTAATGATAGAGTTTTTGTCTAGTAAGTTTTAAGGTTGTTGTCCTACCCAAGGAGGATGAACGTACGTATTCTACCCAATGAGAATACGCAGGATTAATATTGGCATCCTACCCAAGGAGGATGGCCGTACATATCCTACCTAAGGTGGATATGTAGATTCCGTTTTAATTCTTTAACCCATTCCCAACCACCGGGAATCCCATGCCTTGGAAAGAGTGTGAACTCACCTTGGTTTGCTCGGTTAGATTAATTACTCAAATAATCAGGAAATCAAGCACGTCCTACTGAGGTACATATAACAATCAGTTTCTCATGCATAACACGTATCCTATGTACGGTTTATCTACTCGTTACTTGTGACAACTGTGTTCGGTAATCGATGTACGATGTAAAACAATGATGATTATTAATAAAACAATGTGCTTTGGTATTATTATATGTGTTTTGGTGTTTCTACGTGTGTATTTGTGTTTGGTGATTTTTCAATTCGATTCGATTCCGATTGCAAGCTTTAAATCGCGCTCTGGGAGGTTATACGCAAACTGGTGCGTAAACGCAGTCAGTATAACGCGAAAAACACTCTAGAATAGTGACATAGGCTTAACATACCTTAAATAACCTCCACATAACTTAGAAATAAGTTTTGAATGGTTTGGTGTGTCGAAATCAACTTTTTCGCCCGCAGGGACTATTTGTGTCAAACTGTGAAACTATGCCGATTTGAACTGTAACAGACATTCCGGAACATGACCATAAGTTAAACACACCATAAATATCCTTCACATAGCTTAGAAATAGGCTTTGAGGGGTTCGGTGTGCTAGAATAAACTTTTGAGTCATTCAGGGACTAAAGGCGTCAAAAAGTGCATAAGTTTGCATTTTCGCGCATAACTTACGTTCTGAATATATCCGGACATCCAAAAATTTATGTAAGCATTAAAATATTTTATTTTAGTGTTTGGCATGATAAAATTCCATTCGTCGCTTAATTTGGATCGTTTTTGCGTTCGTTACGACTTCCGTCGTAATTAAGCGAATAACGCAACCGTACGACCAAATGAACCGACATCCGAGATGTTTTTGAGCATATTTTAAGTTCCCTATACTTTAAATTTATTTTAGAGCCTTGAAATGGGGTTAGCGGGGCTTAAAAGTGCCAAAAAATCAAGTTTTACAAGGGCAGGGACCATTTTTGAAATTTCTGGCAGATTCAATGAACCTAGTCCATTTTGAACTGTTGATGGTTTTCACCCATGGTTTTGCAAAACCATGGGCTAGTATTCAATGAACATAGTCCATATTAGGGGCTCCCATGGTTTTAGAAAACCATGGGCACACATGTAAGGTCCAGATCAAAGCTCAGTTTTCGAGGAACGATCTTAACGGTTCTAGAAATCCTATATATACCCCATCCATTTCACTTCAAAACCCACAATTTGAAATCTTATTTATGCTCTCTAAGTGGAAGTATATGCTTCCTACCTGAGAGAAAATCAGAATCAAATCTTGCGGGGACCTTCTGTAAGTGTTCTTTCGTTCTTTTCTTTCGTTTTAGCGTTAAAGTCAAACTGCGTTTGACTTTCTGCATTGACCAGTTTATGGTCAATGTGAATTTCGTTTGAACTTCATAACGTGAGCATAATCACGATGGTTATAGTCCCTAGTGACTATACCTACTGATTACCACGTTATCTAGGCTCAGTGACGAGTCGTAGTTTCGGCCAAAATGCGTATTCTTGCGTATTTTGTAACCAAACTACTCTTAGGTATCAAAACCGTTTGTTTTGATACCAAACTTGTTTTCTAACTTAGTTAAGCATGGTTTAACATGCTTAGCTCGTCACTTTTAGTTTTGTGCTTATCTAGAGTCATAAAGGTAAGCGATCTAAACAACCGCTTAGACTTTCGAACACGACCCGTTTGGTCGATCATTAGGATCCGACAAAACATGTTTAGTGACCATAGTAGCATAGGGAATAACCTTCTGAGGTTATACCTTATGGTCACCTAGTTTAGGTAGTTATATGATAAGTAGTTTATATGCCTTAGGTAAATTACCAAAATACCCTTTTCATGTATAATTGGTAATTAAGCTTATGTAACCTAAACTTTTGTCACATAACTGATTATACAACATGATTAAACATGTAATGGCATATAATACTTGTCATAGGACTAGTTAGACGTCTCGAACGCGCTTTGCGCGCACGACGCGTTAAAGTAGCGTAAGTTACCTTAATGGGTCGCGATGGGTCGAAAGCACTTAGGTTAGGTTTCATTTAGGATGTAGGCTTTGTTAAACCATATCACATGAGTTCCAACACTCATTTGGTTTACAAGACCTCATTCTGTCCGATCTTTCGATTTAGGCGTCTATTGTTTGACTAGTGATTCGATTACTAGGTGCTACTTGATTTCTCTAGTTTACTCGAGTTTGTTGAAGTACTATTGATTGAAGATACCTTGCACTACATGTGAGTACATAGATCCCCTATTTTTACATGTTTTGTGGTAACTATGTGAGTACATAGTGCCCCTATTTTACTGTTTTCAATTGTTTTGGGGTGATTCATATGTACAAAATGTTTTCAAGGTTTAAACGATGATTTTAAAAGCGAATAGAACGATTTATGCTAAACTAATAACGATTTCGATAATATGAACAAACTTGTTGGTTGTAGTTACATAATGAATGGCATTCATTAATTTTGGCCGAACCAACCAGTATTAGGTTATGGTACCATAGGATACGACAAATCTCGTTATTGCACTATACCCATGGTTATGTGTGGGTGTTGTGGGTAACGACTGAATCTGATGATTGTTAACTTTCCCTTTGGAGGTTTGTTAATGCAAGAACGAGTTGAACGATGAACGAGTCACAAAGGTTTGAATGTTATTAACGAGACGACCATATATAAGTTTTTCACAATTAAAACGATGATGATCTAAACGTTTTAAACGAGTAAACGATTTAGAAACGATTTGGAGACAATGTTAAACGATTTGGGTAAACGATTGGTTTTTGGCTAGTGTTTAGATAACCGGACGGGGGTAATATGGTGAAAACATGGTAGATACGCCGCTGGTACTTCTTATATATAAGTGTTTTCAACATATTACATACCGTGGCGTTATTTAGTTCACTTGGGTAAACGATATTGAAACGATGTCACTCAACGATGTTTTCGAAACAATATACGAGTTTTATTAACGAGTTTATACGAGATGTTTTACAAGATGGTTTTCTAAAACAAAAAGCTTTTGGGTTAAGAATCATGGCTACGAAATTTTATAAATTATAACCATCTTGATTTTTAGTTGGTTAATCATGTTGCAATGTTATACACTTTTAAAAACAAGGTTTTCGAGGTATTGCAATATAAGTAAACAAGCCATGATTCCGATACTCTTATAAAACCTATGTACTCGCCAGCATTTCTTTGCTGACTTTGTTTTTACATATGTTTCAGGTGTTGTTGCTTGATTGACGTTCTAGGATGCATGCGTCACATAGGATCTGGACGAGGCCTTAGTGACATATAACTATGAGAGACAATATAAAACTTGTTTGTTCTATGTTAAGACAATGTTATGTTTAATATTATCAATAAAACGAAACACTTTTTGTATCCATGGTTATGAAACGATAATTCTGTTACAACACTCCCTGACGTTTCCACCACGCTTTGTTGTTTTACGTGGTCGGGGTGTGACAGAAGAGTTGGTATCAGAGCCAATGGTTATAGGGAATTAGGTTATTAGTAATGCTTTGACCTAGACTATAACTTCTAGGACCCCAACGCAAGTTCATTTGCGTTTAGATTTTTTAAAAACAAAATCGTCACCTAATCTTAGGTGATAACCACAACGAGAACACAATTTTTGAATCCGCTTTGAAAACTAATCATCTGTTCTCGGATGATTGATTACTAGGTTTTGAACCCTTTGTTATAAGGTTTTGAACCCTTTAAGTTTTCAATTCTCAACAAATTTTGGGTCTAAATAGTGTGCACACGTGCAAACTGGAAGAGTGAGTGCCTGTACTCTGAGTTTTCTGTCAAAGGCTAGAGTGTTTGTACAAATCCACATAATCGGACCAGTCACTCTTACCTGGGAACTCTTGGGGTGTGTGTTCACTTATAGGCGAGCATGTCTTCGGCGATACACAATATTGACCCATTTGCTTTGATTTGTCGCTGTGCGTCAAGCGATTGATTTGGCTGCAACCCTGACTGAGTCTCAAGTCAGGAAGGGTAAACTTACCCACAAGGGTGAGAAGAAGCAGTCAGCCGATTCCCTTCAAGACAAGGGTAAAGGTAAGGGAAAGAAGAAGGGTGAGTCTTCAAGGAAGTCGAGGAAGCGCAAGGCTTCCCAAAATTTTGTTGTCACTGCGTAGAGTCCAGCACAAGTTTAGGGGAATGCTGCTAGATTCCCACCTGGTTCATGTTACAACTGCGGTGAAATGGGTCATTTCCTCAACAACTGCCCAAGGTTGGTAAACGCGAATGCAAATCCGAATGCAAACGCGAATGTGAATTCCGCTCATGGACGAGCATTCAATCTGAATGCAAACGAGGCTCGAGCTGACAACCTCGTTGTCAATAGTACGTTCCTTGTCAATGGTATGTTTCTTGGTAACAATCAACCTGCATCTATTCTTTTTGATTCTGGTGCCGATAGAAGTTTTGTTTCATTATCTTTTGAGCCTTTGCTTGCGATACCTAGAACCAAACTGAGGAAACCCTTATCTGTTGAAGTTGCTACTGGTAAACCTGTTGTTCTCGATTCTGTTATTTGTAATTGTCAGTTGAACCTTGATAACCATCTTTTTCCTATTTACCTCACACCGATGCAACTTGGGAGTTTCGATATTATCATTGGAATGGATTGATTAACCAAACACCACACTGAGGTGGTTTGTTTCGATAAGATTGTTCATATTCCTCTTCCATCTGGCGATGTTCTGGAAGTTTGTCGCGAAAAACCACCAGACGGTTTGAAGCTTATGTCGTGTTTGGAAGCCCTAAGGTATCTACGAAAAGGATATGTTGCTTTTCTGGCACATGTCACCGAGGAGAAAAGCAAGAGCAAGAGTATTCAGGATATTCCGATTGTTCGGGATTATCCAGAGGTGTTTCCTGATGAACTGCCTGGTTTGCCTCCAGTTCGTCAAGTCGAGTTTCATATTGACCTTGTACCCAATGCCAACCCGATTGCAAAAGCACCTTATCGTCTTGCACCGTTGGAGATGCAAGAGTTATCGAAGCAGCTTCAAGAGTTATCTGATAAAGGATTCATCCAACCGAGCTTTTCACCTTGGGGAGCTCCTGTCCTCTTCGTGAAAAAGAAATATGGATCTTTTCGAATGTGTATCGATTATCATGAGCTTAATAAGCTCACCATCAAAAATCGATATCCCCTACCTCTAATTGATGATCTTTTCGACCAGCTGCAGGGTGCTTCATGCTTTTCCAAGATCGATCTGCATTCTGGGTATCATCAACTTCGTGTTCTCAAAGAAGATATTCCCAAAACCGCTTTTCGCACAAGATATGGGCATTACGAGTTCACTATCATGCCTTTTGGTTTGACAAATGCTCCAGCTATCTTTATGGACTTAATGAATAGGGTCTGCAAACCTTATTTAGACAAGTTCATTATTGTGTTCATCGACGATATTCTCATTCATTTAAAATCTCGAGCCGAGCACGAGCAACACCTTCGCTTAACATTGGAACTCCTGAAGAAGGAACAACTTTTTGCTAAATTCTCCAAGTGTGAATTGTGGCTTAAAGAAGTTCAATTCTTGGGTCATATAGTCAATGAGCTGGGTATTCATGTGGATCCATCCAAGATTGCTGCTATCAAGGACTGGAATACACCGACGACGCCTACAGAGATTCGATCTTTCTTGGTCTTGCTGGTTATTATCGTCGATTCATTTCAAATTTCTCGAAGATTGCGGTTCCACTCACTGCTTTGACTCAGAAGAATAAGCCTTTCGAGTGGGGACCCAAGCAAGAAGAAGCGTTCCAAACGCTGAAGCAGAAGTTATGTAATGCTCATGTTCTATCTCTGCCCGAAGGAAGCGATGATTTCGTTGTCTATTGCGATGCGTCCAACTTAGGCCTTGGTTGCGTCCTTATGCAACGAGGTAAGGTTATTGTATATGCATCTAGACAGCTGAAAGTTCACGAGAAGAACTATACGACTCATGATCTTGAGTTAGGAGCTGTGATTTTCGCGCTTAAAATCTGGAGACACTACCTCTATGGAACAAAGTGTGTGGTTTTCACAGACCACAAAAGTCTCCAGCATATTCTTAATCAGAAAGAGCTGAATATGAGGCAACGACGTTGGGTTGAACTCTTGAACGACTATGATCGAAAGATTCGCTACCATCCTGGTAAGGCGAATGTCGTAGTTGATGCGCTTAGTCGAAAAGAACAAGTCAAGCTTCATTCTGTTCGAACTCTAGCTGATCTTCAATCTCGTGTCCTTCAAGCTCAACAATTTTGTGTTTCACAAAATTTGATGGGTACGGAATTACCACGTCAACTTGAGCTTATGCTCGAAGCGAAAGACGATGGTTTGCTCTATTTTAAGGATCGATTGTGGATTCCGAAACAAGACGATCTTCGCACCTTGGTAATGGACGAATCTCATAAGTCTTGATATTCTATCCATCCTGGTGCTGATAAAATGTACAAGGATCTTCGTACTCGGTGCTGGTCGCCTGGTATGAAGAAGGATGTTGCCTTGTATGTATCGAAATGCCTAACTTGTCTCAAAGTCAAGGCCGAACATCAACGACCTTCTGGCTTGCTTGTACAACTAGAGTTACCGGTTTGGAAGTGGGAGAACATTGCGATGGATCTCATCACTAAGTTACCGCGTACGTCTAAAGGTCATGATGCTATCTGGGTTATTGTCGATCGATTAACGAAATCAGCTCATTTCATTCTGATTCGCGAGGATCTATCTGCTGATAAACTTGCAAAGATTTATGTTGATGAGATTATGACACGACATGGTGTGCCCTTGGATATCATCTCTGATCATGATGCTCGATTTTCATCTCATTTCTGGAAGGCCATGCAATCTGCCTTGGGAACCCAACTGAATCTAAGCACTGCTTATCATCCCCAAACAGATGGCCAATCTGAGAGAACGATTCAAACTTTAGAGGATATGCTTAGAGCATGCGTGATAGACTTTGGTGGTAATTGGGATTCTCATCTGCCGCTGATCGAGTTCTCTTACAACAATAGTTATCATACTAGCATTAATATGGCACCATTCGAAGCTCTCTACGGTCGAAAATGTCGTTCACCTGTCTGTTGGAACGAGACCGGTGAAGCTCAGCTTACTAGACCTGAGCTCGTTCTGGAAACAACTGACAAAATCAAGAAAATCCGCGATAATCTTGTGACAGCTTGAAACCGTCAAAAGAGATATGCGGATTTGGGACGCAAGCCCTTAGAATTTCAAGTCGGAGATCGTGTTCTACTCAAGGTTTCACCTTGGAAGGGAGTCGTGAGATTTGGAAAGAAAGGAAAACTTGCACCTCGATATGTGGGACCATTTAAGATTGTGGAAAGAATTGGAAAGGTTGCCTATCGTCTAGAGCTACCTCCAGAGCTTGGAAATATTCACCCGACTTTTCACGTGTCCAATCTGCGAAAATGTTTAGTTGACACTGATCTACACATTCCTCTCGACGAGATTCGAATCGATGAAACGATGCACTTTGTCGAGAAACCTGTGGAGATAGTGGAACGTACATACAAACAGTTGAAGAACAAACAGATTCATTTTGTTAAAGTTCGCTGGGAATCCAAACGTGGCCCAGAGTTTACTTGGGAACGTGAGGACCAGATGAAGACGAAATATCCGCATTTTTTTTCACAAGCTTCCTCTAGTTAAAATTTCGGGACGAAATTTCCTAAAGTAGGGGAGACTGTGACAACTGTGATTGGTAATCGATGTATGATGTGAAACAATAATGATTATTAATAAAACAATGTGCTTTGGTGTTATTATATGTGTTTTGGTGTTTCTATGTGTGTATTTGTGTTTGGTGATTTTTCAATTCGATTCGATTTCGATTGCAAGCTTTAAATCGCGCTCTGGGAGGTTATACGCAAACTGGTGTGTAAACGCAGTCAGTATAATGCGCCAAACACTCCAGAATAGTGACATAGGCTTAACATAACTTAAATAACCTCCACATAACTTAGAAATAAGTTTTGAATGGTTTGGTGTGTCGAAATCAACTTTGTTCGATCGCAGGGACTATTTGTGTCAAACTGTGAAACTATGCCGATTTGAACTGTAACAGACATTCTGGAACATGACCATAAGTTAAACATACCATAAATATCCTTCACATATCTTAGAAATAGGCTTTGAGGGGTTCGGTGTGCTAGAATAAACTTTTGAGTCATTCAGGGACTAAAGGCGTCAAAAAGTGCATAAGTTTGCATTTTCGCGCATAACTTACGTTCTGAATACATCCGGACATCCAAAAATTTATGTAAGCATTAAAATATTTTATTTTAGTGTTTGGCATTATAAAATTCCATTCGTCGCTTAATTTGGATCGTTTTTGCGTTCGTTACGACTTCCGTCGTAATTAAGCGAATAACGCAACCGTACGACCAAACGAACCGACATCCGAGATGTTTTTAAGCATATTTTAAGTTCCCTATACTTTAAATTTATTTTAGAGCCTTGAAATGGGGTTAACGGGCCTTAAAAGTGCCAAAAAATCAAGTTTTACAAGTGCAGGGACAATTTTTGAAATTTCTGGCAGATTCAATGAACCTAGTCCATGGTTTTGGAAAGCCATGGGCTGGTATTCAATGAACATAGTCCATATTAGGGGCTCCCATGGTTTTAGAAAACCATGGGCACACATGTAAGGTCCAGATCAAAGCTCAGTTTTCGAGGAACGATCTTAACGGTTCTAGAAATCCTATATATACCCCATCCATTTCACTTCAAAACCCACAATTTGAAATCTGATTTATGCTCTCTAAGTGGAAGTATATGCTTCCTACCTGAGAGAAAATCAGAATCAAATCTTGCGGGGACCTTCTGTAAGTGTTCTTTCGTTCTTTTCTTTCGTTTTAGCGTTAAAGTCAAACTGCGTTTGACTTTCTGCATTGACCAGTTTATGGTCAATTTGAAGTTTGTTTGAACTTCATAACGTGAGCGTAATCACGATGGTTATAGTCCCTAGTGACTATACCTACTGATTACCACGTTATCTAGGCTTAGTGACGAGTCGTAGTTTCGGCCAAAATGCGTATTCTTGCGTATTTTGTAACCAAACTACTCTTAGGTATCAAAAACGTTTGTTTTGATACCAAACTTGTTTTCTAACTTAGTTAAGCATGGTTTAACATGCTTAGCTCGTCACTTTTAGTTTTGTGCTTGTCTAGGGTCGTAAAGGTAAGCGATCTAAACAACCGCTTAGACTTGCGAACACGACCCGTTTGGTCGATCATTAGGATCCGACCAAACATGTTTAGTGACCATAGTAGCATAGGGAATAACCTTCCGAGGTTATACCTTATGGTCACCTAGTTTAGGTAGTTGTATGATAAGTAGTTTATATGCCTTAGGTAAATTACCAAAATACCCTTTTCATGTATAATTGGTAATTAAGCTTATGTAACCTAAACTTTTGTCACATAACTGATTATACAACATGATTAAACATGTAATGGCATATAATACTTGTCATAGGACTAGTTAGACGTCTCGAACGCGCTTTGCGCGCACGACGCGTTAAAGTAGCGTAAGCTACCTTAATGGGCCGCAATGGGTCGAAAGCACTTAGGTTAGGTTTCATTTAGGATGTAGGCTTTGCTAAACCATATCACATGAGTTCCAACACTCATTTGGTTTACAAGACCTCATTCTGTCCGATCTTCCGATTTAGGCGTCTATTGTTTGACTAGTGATTCGATTACTAGGTGCTACATGATTTCTCTTGTTTACTCGAGTTTGTTGAAGTACTATTGATTGAAGATACCTTGCACTACATGTGAGTACATAGATCCCCTATTTTTACATGTTTTGTGGTAACTATGTGAGTACATAGTTCCCTTATTTTACTGTTTTCAATTGTTTTAGGGTGATTCATATGTACAAAATGTTTTCAAGGTTTAAACGATGATTTCAAAAGCGAATAGAACGATTTATGCTAAACTAATAACGATTTCGATAATGTGAACGAACTTGTTGGTTGTAGTTACATAACGAATGACATTCATTAATTTTGGCCGAACCAACCAGTATTAGGTTATGGTACCATAGGATACGGCAAATCCCGTTATTGCACTATACCCATGGTTATGTGTGGGTGTTGTGGGTAACGACTGAATCTGATGATTGTTAACTTACCCTTTGGAGGTTTGTTAATGCAAGAATGAGTTGAACGATGAACGAGTCACAAAGGTTTGAATGTTATTAACGAGACGACCATATATAAGTTTTTCACAATTAAAACGATGATGATCTAAACGATTTAAACGAGTAAACGATTTGCAAACGATTTGGAGACAATGTTAAACGATTTGGGTAAACGATTGGTTTTTGGCTAGTGTTTAGATAACGGGACGGGGGTAATATGGTGAAAACATGGTAGATACGCCGCTGGTACTTCTTATATATAAGTGTTTTCAACATATTACATACCGTGGCGTTATTTAGTTCACTTGGGTAAACGATATTGAAACGATGTCACTCAACGATGTTTTCGAAACAATATACGAGTTTTATTAACGAGTTTATACAAGATGTTTTACAAGATGGTTTTCTAAAAGAAAAAGCTTTTGGGTTAAGAATCATGGCTACAAAATTTTATAAATTATAACCATCTTGATTTTGAGTTGGTGAATCATGTTGCAATGTTATACACTTTTAAAAACAAGTTTTTCGAGGTATTGCAATATAAGTAAACAAGCCATGATTCCGATACTCTTATAAAACCTATGTACTCGCCAGCATTTCTTTGCTGACTTTGTTTTTACATATGTTTCAGGTGTTGTTGCTTGATTGACGTTCTAGGATGCATGCATCACATAGGATCTGGACGAGGCCTTAGTGACATATAACTATGATAGACAATATAAAACTTGTTTGTTCTATGTTAAGACAATGTTAATGTTTAATATTATCAATAAAACGAAACACTTTTTGTATCCATGGTTATGAAATGATAATTCTGTTACAACACTCCCCGACGTTTCCGCCACGCTTTGTTGTTTTACGTGGTCGGGGTGTGACATTACTTATATTACCTTAAAATAATATATCTGTCTCACAAAATAAACAAGTATTCACACAAGTGTTCTAATATAAAATATACATTCTAAATATATATTTACCCTTTTTTATTTACAAAAATCAACCTCCGACACTTTGTATTTTGTTACAAAAATTATGGCGAAGTTTATATTCGAAACACAAGTTATAAAATATACTTGTAACGCTTGTTTAGAAAAATATTTTCTAAGTGTTGGAGTTTTTAGAAAATTTCGCCAGAGTCTCCTTTGTAAATGGAGGTGTCCATGCTTTTTCTTTCAAAAATTCATTCAACAATCAACAACAAGTTACTAAACAACATTACACTAGTCAAGTACAAAAACAATGCACTTTACATGTCAACATGAACTCGGTTTTTCATAAAAACGCGTAGTAACTTTGTAGGGTGTTTAGTGGGTTTAGTTACCCTCCAAAGTGTGTTTTCTTTTAGAAAAATCTTACTCTCGGGGTTTTTAGATGTTCACAACTTGTGAACTTGTTTTACAAAAATACCCATTTACAATATTTTCATGTTTCACTAGCATCCCTATACTTAGTTCATTTCAAAGATGGTGTAAGTATACGTAAGAGTCATACTTTTTCAAAACCGTCTTTTAAACTTGGTTTTCTATGAAAACTCATACACAAGTCTTAAGTTTACAAGTTTACTAGTCAACTAGGTTTATTACTTTATAAGAAAATCAATTTTATTATCAAGTTCATGCTCTAACAAGAAGATGATTATTTTATGTACACATAATCATCCCTAACTTGTTAAGTCATGTTTTTAATCATAACTTAACAAGCTTTATATGATGATCAAACATCATATTGCTAGTAATCACCAAATAAACATCAAGTAATCAACAACATAACCAAAACAACTTCATTTCATCATGAGTTCATCTTATTTCATCATCATGTTGCTTTATGTTCAAGACTTTTGTTTATAATCTTTTAGAGTTCTTGCATTTTCATCATAATCTAACTATTAACCACCATAAACATGGCATAAATAAGGATTCAAGAGACTTACTACTAGCTTTTAAGCTAGGGAAGATCAAGAGAAGAAATGAGGTGGTTAATAGCAAACTAAGAAGGTCCTTGATGATCCGTGAGTTCCACACCTCGTGATTCACCTTGATACACCTTTGTATATGAATGGAATGGATGGAACAAGCTTGAATGAAGCTGATGATGGTGGTGGTGAGTTCGGCCGAAGCCAAGGGAGAAGGGAGAAAGAATTTTGGGTGTTGAGTGAAGATGGTAATGAAGGTGTGAAGATCTATTGGACTTATAAATAATCTTCCAACATGCTATTAACCATTAGTCTCTATGTTCTTAAAGTACTTAACAAGATCAAGTAAACAATTCATATAAAATCATGGGGTGGTCCCATGTTCCATAACCGGTTGGGGGGGGGGGGGTGGGTTGGTTTAGTTGATTTGCAATGGTAAGTTAGTCTAGTCTAGTTAGAAGGTTAAGTGATTAGGTTAAGTGTTTAAGTGTTAGGATGTAATATAGTATGTTATGATGTTCGGGAACCATAACTAGTTCAGAAAAATAAAAACAATGCTTCTAGCATTATTTTGGTGTTCCGGGTAATGTCCGGTTGTTCGGTTAGATACCGGTTCGTTAAAGTGCTAAATTATTCCGTATAGTGTCTTTTATGTATCTTTTTGTAACATTTTAATTCCCAACACTCGGGAAAGCATTCAGGACTATTTAGTAAATTTTCTGCACAAGACTAGCATGTTAACAAGCACATGTAAGTATGACACAGTAATCAGAAAGCAGTTAAGTAATTCAGCACAGTCATCAAGTACTTTAATTAACATTAATGAATCGTACGGATACATGTAATTTTGAGGGTTGTCACATTCTCCCCCTGTTAAGATAATTTCGTCCCGAAATTTAGCACGTGGTTACTGAGGAAGCTAGTTAAGTTGCGTTGGTTTCCTGGTTTTCCTGGGGTGTCACATCATCCCCCCGTTGGTTTGGAATTTCATCCCGAAATTCTACAGTAGCTTCAGCCTCAGTAGTGGTTGCACTTTTCTTAATCAACTAGGGATACTTGATTTTCATTTGGTCTTCTCGTTCCCAGGTATACTCTGGGCCACGACAGGAATTCCAACGAACTCGAACAAGAGGTATTCTGGTACGCTTGGGAATCTTAACATCTGGATCAGTAATCTCTACTGGTTCCTCGATGAATCGCAGCTGGTCGTCGATAGTGAGCTCATTGAGAGGAACTATGAGGGTCTCATCTGACAGACACTTCTTCAGATTCGACACATGGAAAACATTATGAACTCCGCTGAGTTCTTCAGGTAGATTCAACTTGTAAGCGACCTTGCCAATTTTCTCAATGATTTCGAACGGTCCGACATAACGCGGATTGAGTTTGCCTCGTTTGCCAAAATGAACTGCACCTTTCCAAGGTGAGACTTTAAGTAGCACTCGATCCCCAACCTGGAACTCGAGTGGCTTTCTTCGCTTATCAGCATAGCTTTTCTGACGGTCACGAGCTGCCGCCATTCGTTGTCGTATATGCGCAATCATCTTGGTTGTATCTACTACAAGTTCTGGGCCAGTGATTTGACTTTCACCAACTTCTGCCCAACAAAGAGGTGATCGGCACTTCCGTCTGTACAATGCTTCGAACGGAGCGGCCTGGATACTGGTGTGGTAGCTGTTATTATACGAAAATTCTACTAGAGGTAGATGTCGCTCCCAGCCATTACCAAAATCAATCACACATGCCCTAAGCATGTCTTCAAGGGTTGGAATGGTACGTTCAGGCTGTCCATCCGTCTATGGATGATAAGCGGTGCACGTATCTAAGCGTGAGCCAAAAGACTTGTGCATAGCTTGCCACAATTCAGGTGTAAAACGTGAGTCACGATCAGAAGTGATGAAGGTTGGCACTCCGTGCCTTGATACTACTTCCTTTAGGTAGATGTCTGCTAGAGTAGAAAACTTGTCGGTTTCCTTGATAGCCAAGAAGTGTGCAGACTTAGTCAATCGATCCACGATCACCCAAATGGTATCATTTCCGCGTTGAGATCTAGGCAGGCCAGTAACGAAATCCATGGAAATTTGCTCCCATTTCCATTTAGGTATCTCTGTTTGTTGAAGTAGGCCTGATGGTTTCTGATATTCAATCTCGACTCTCGCACAAGTCAAACATTTACTGACGTAGGTTGCTATGTGAGCTTTCATGCTAGGCCACTAGTACGTAGTCTTGAGATCGTGGTACATCTTATCCGAACCAGGATGTACCGAATAACGAGACTTGTGTGCCTCATCCATCACAAGCTCATGTAGATTACCATAGAGTGGAACCCAGATGCGCCCGTTTACATAGTAGGCGTCGTCTTCCTTTTGTTCTAACCACTGTCTCGACCCTCGCAGGGACTCAGCACTGATGTTTTCTGCTTTCAATGCTTCAACCTGAGCATCACGAATTTGAGCGGGAAGGTTAGAGTGAATGGTAAGCTGTAATGCACGTACTCGCCTAGGTATAGTATCCTTTCGACTGAGGGCGTCGGCCACAACATTGGCTTTGCCCGGATGGTACTTGATCGCACATTCGTAATCGTTCAAGAGTTCGACCCATCGGCGTTGTCGCATGTTTAATTCCTTTTGCTTGAAGATATGCTCGAGACTCCTGTGATCGGTGTAAATGGTGCACTTGGTACCGTACAGGTAGTGTCTCCATATCTTAAGAGCAAAAACGACTGCTCCCAGCTCCAGATCGTGAGTAGTGTAATTTATTTCGTGGACCTTAAGCTGGCGCGATGCGTAGGAAATGACCTTGTCCCGTTGCATCAATACGCAACCAAGTCCTTGGATGGAAACGTCGCAATAAACCACAAAATCATCTGAGCCTTCAGGCAGTGAGAGGATAGGCGCGCTACAAAGTTTTTCTTTTAAGTGCTGAAATGCAGACTCCGGTACATCACCCCAACGATAGGTGACACCCTTATGAGTCAGTGAAGTGGGAGGTTGCGCAATCTTTGAGAAATCCTTGATAAACCTTCTGTAATATCCTGCCAAACCCAAGAATTGGTGGATTTCTGTTGGTGTACGGGGAGCATGCCAATTCTTGATCGAGTCAACCTTGGATGGATCCACATGAATTCCATCCTTGTTTATCACGTGGCCTAGAAAATGGACTTTGAGAAGCCAGAAGTCACATTTCGAAAACCTGGCTTACAACTGCTCTGTTCGAAGGAGTTCCAAAATAAGCCTCAGGTGTCGCTCGTGTTCCTCCTGACTCTCAGGATATCGTCGATGAAAACTATGACAAACTTATCCAGGTAAGGTTTGCACACGCGGTTCATGAGATCCATGAAGACTGCAGGTGCATTCGTCAATCCGAAAAGCATAACCTGAAACTCGTAATATCCATAACAAGTCCTGAACGCTGTTTTGGAGGCGTCCTCATCTCGGACTCTCAGTTGATGGTAGCCTGACCTTAGGTCAATCTTGGAATAGAAACTCGACCTTTGCAACTAGTCGAATAAGTCGTCATTGCGTTGAAGAGGATAACGATTCTTCACGGTCACCTTGTTGAGTTCGTGGTAGTCAATACACATTCTGAAGGTACCGTCTTTCTTCTTCACAAATAACACTTGAGCTCCCCAAGGCGAAGAGCTAGGATGTATGAAACCCTTTTCCAAGAGTTCTTGTAGTTGCGTGGACAGTTCTTCAAGTTCTGATGGAGCTAGACGATAAGGTGCTCGAGCTATGGGCGCTGCTCCAGGAGCGAGCTCGATCTGAAACTCGACTTGTCAATGAGGCGGAAGACCAGGTAATTCCTCTGGAAATACCTCAGGAAAGTCGCGCACAATAGGAATGTCTCCCATCTTCTTTTCCTTCGAGGACGTATCAGAAACGAGGGCTAGAATAGCAGTGTGGCCCTTTTGCAACACCTCTGGGTCTTAAGGAAAGAGATGATGCCCACAACAGCACCACTCTGGTCGCCAAGAATCACGAGGAGTCCTTTACCAGAACGAGGGATGCGGACAATCTTCTTGTTGCAAAGGATTTCCGCTTGCTGGTGAGATAACCAATCCTTCCTAATAACAGCGTCGAAGCTACCAAGTACGATAGGAATAAGATCGATAGAGAAGGTCTGACCAGCTAAGACGAGGTTACAACCCTCAACTGTGTGTGTGCCCTTAAGACTTTCACTATTAGCTAGTTCTACAACATGTTTGGTATTTTAAGGGTAATGGGGTACGCTTAAGCACCTGACTAACTCTTAGGAACACATATCTAACATCTGCACCCGAATCAACTAAAATAGAAACAAGGAAATTGTCTGGTAGGAACTTACCCGCCACAACGTTGGGGTCATTTCTTTCTTCCTCTTGTCCATTCAGGAACTCATGCTCACCAGTCCTGCGGTTATCCTTATTGTCTCCGTTATTGTTCCCGTTGCCCTGGTTGCCGCTATTGTCACGATTCTGTCTCATCTGCGGACAGTTCCTCTTGAAGTGACCCCCAGCACCGCACTGGTAACATCCCTTATTACCCTGCTGGTATTGCCATTGGTTCCGGTTTGCAGGATATGGGCTCCTGCAATCTCTAGCCATATGTCCCATCTTCTTGCACCGCTGGCAACACGATCCCGCACATGCCCCGCTGTGTGCCGTTGGCACTTGCGGCATCTCGTTTTATTCCCTAGGTATCCCCCCTGATTTTGGTAGTTCAGCCCACGCTGTACTAGTTTCCTGTGCAGTTCCTGTTGTATAGAGCTAGGACCCTCACCTTGGTGGTCACCCCAAATATACTTGTTACTAATAAGGGAATTTGCATTGGAAAAGTTACGCTTGGGCAACTTTCCCTCTTCCACCGCCTGATCGGTGAGTTGGTGCGCCAAACGAACGACTTGCTGGATTGTGGGAAGGTTGGCCGCAATTACAGACCCTTGGATTTCCGGGACTAAGTCTATGAGGTATAGCTTGATTCGTCTAGATATGGGTTGTGACATGTTAGGACATAAGGCAGCCAAGTCGTTGGACCTCTTTGTGTATGCCTCAATCTCTGATCCTTCCATCTTCAGACCATAATACTCTGTTTCAAGTTCCAGGATGTCGTCCAGGTGGCAGAATTCTTCCTTAATCAAATCCTTGAAGTCGCTCCAAAGGGTGGCATTCGCGTCGGCCAACCCGAGCATCTGAACTTGTGCGTTCCACCAAGAATACGCTTTCCCTTGCAGCATGCCAGTAGCGTACTCTACTCGTTTGCTGGAAGGGCTTTCACTTTCTTCGAATGTATATTCGATTCTTCGGATCCAGTGTAGAAGGTCGATTGCTCCTCCAGTGCCGTCGAAAGTGGGAGGTTTGCATTCCAAGAACGCCTTGAAAGTGCCTATGCGTGATTGGGTGTGCATGGGTTGACTCCCTGATTGGGTTGCTAAGGCTTCAGCAATCCGTTCGTTAATCAAGGTCGTCAGCTGACCCTGGGTCATGTCGAGACATCCACTCATGATCTTCACATCGAAGGAACACACGTAAGAAAGGTGTCACAAGGTGCGTAAGTGTGGAGTGACAGAAGAGAGTAAGCACACAAGGTTCAAATAGCAGTTATCACATTAACTAATGCATACCATGAACAATGTACCATGTAACTTAACAAGTAGGTAATATAAACATAAACCGTATCATCTTGGATGTTGAGTCTCGCACGTGGAGCGAAGCGTCGTTGTGGATCGTTGAGCACTATACAAGTTATAGTCTGGTTTTATCAAAAAGCTTTTCCCTTTTTAAAACCAAGTTCACTATAACCAATGGCTCTGATACCAATCTGCCACACCCCCAAAATCCACACGCAGAGTATCACCGCTTGGAGGCGTGACATGACCAGGATCGAGCCACCAATCATATTGAACAACGTAATTAAGTAAGTAAAACCAACCTCAATACAATTGGTAACCATAAGACGGTAACCAACTTTAAGTTAACCAAGTTCAGATTTAAACAGCGGAAGCATAAAACGTGAAACCAAAACATAAGTCCCATAGTTCGTTAGTTTAAAATTCAAAACGTAAGTTTAATAGGTTCATAAAGATTGAATATTAAGCATGGGACTTAACAATCCATATCCCACAACGACCTTCTCCTCGTGCAAGCTCCATAGGCATCTAGCGACCTGTAAGGCATGTAACAATGAGTCAACAACAAAGTTGAGTGAGTTCACGGTTGGTTGATTAGTTTTAAGTTGTTTCTGAAAAACGTGGTTTGACTTTCGTTGGCTTATTTGCCATGGGGGTTACCCCATAGTTGAAAGTATGTTTAACCAGTTCCTTTTATTACCCAAACCATATCCATAATCAGTGGGGGCTTCCCCATGTGAACTACTAGACCGTTATGATATCGACTACTAACGAATTTTGTTGTGCCCTACGTCAATGTTCTATCATCATTGACAGTTTGCCATAGTCCATTAGTACATGCCCGTCTGAACGGCACGGTGTGAGGTTTGTTAAACCTAATAGTGCTATTAACTAATGACCCGCTCGCCATCGGCCTCGGCGATTAAGTCGATATAGAATGAGGGACTTAATGATAGAGTTTTTGTCTAGTAAGTTTTAAGGTTGTTGTCCTACCCAAGGAGGACGAACGTACGTATTCTACCCAATGAGAATACGCAGGATTAATATTGGCATCCTACCCAAGGAGGATGGCCGTACATATCCTACCAAAGGTGGATATGTAGATTCCGTTTTAATTCTTTAACCCATTCCCAACCACCGGGAATCCCATGCCTTGGAAAGAGTGTGAACTCACCTTGGTTTGCTCGGTTAGATTAATTGCTCAAATAATCAGGAAATCAAGCACGTCCTACTGAGGTACATATAACAATCAGTTTCTCATGCATAACACGTATCCTACGTACGGTTTATCTACTCGTTACTTCTATCACATACCACACAATTCTAATGTCAAGGTACTATATTAAGTTATATTATTTTACCCTAAAATAATATAACTATCTCACAAAATAAACAAGTATTCACACAAGTGTTCTAATATAAAATATACATTCTCAATATATATTTACCCACTTTTATTTACAAAAATCAACCTCCGACACTTTGTATTTTGTTACAAAACTTATGGCGAAGTTTATATTCGAAACACAAGTTATAAAATATACTTGTAACGCTTGTTTAGAAAAATATTTTCTAAGTGTTGGAGTTTTTAGAAAATTTCGCTAGAGTCTCCTTTGTAAATGGAGGTGTCCATGCTTTTTCTTTCAAAAATTCATTCAACAATCAACAACAAGTTACTAAACAACATTACACTAGTCAAGTGCAAAAACAATGCACTTTACATGTCAACATGAACTCGGTTTTTCATAAAAACGCGTAGTAAATTTGTAGGGTGTTTAGTGGGTTTAGTTACCCTCCAAAGTGTGTTTTCTTTTAGTAAAATCTTACTCTCGGGGTTTTTAGATGTTCACAACTTGTGAACTTATTTTACAAAAATACCCATTTACAATATTTTCATGTTTCACTAGCATCCCTATACTTAGTTCATTTCAAAGATGGTGTAAGTATACGTAAGAGACATACTTTTTCAAAACCGTCTTTTAAACTTGGTTTTCTATGAAAACTCATACACAAGTCTTAAGTTTACAAGTTTACTAGTCTACTAGGTTTATTACTTTATAAGAAAATCACTTTTATTATCAAGTTCATGCTCTAACAAGAAGATGATTATTTTATGTACACATAATCATCCCTAACTTGTTAAGTTATGTTTTTAATCATAACTTAACAAGCTTTATATGATGATCAAACATCATATTGCTAGTAATCACCAAATAAACATCAAGTAATCAACAACATAACCAAAACAACTTCATTTCATCATGAGTTCATCTTATTTCATCATCATGTTGCTTTATGTTCAAGACTTTTGTTTATAATCTTTTAGAGTTCTTGCATTTTCATCATAATCTAACTATTAACCACCATAAACATGGCATAAATAAGGATTCAAGAGACTTACTACTAGCTTTTAAGCTAGGGTAGATCAAGAGAAGAAATGAGGTGGTTAATAGCAAACTAAGAAGGTCCTTGATGATCCGTGAGTTCCACACCTCGTGATTCACCTTGATACACCTTTGTATATGAATGGAATGGATGGAACAAGCTTGAATGAAGGTGATGATGGTGGTGGTGAGTTCGGCCGAAGCCAAGGGAGAAAGGGAGAAAGAATTTTGGGTGTTGAGTGAAGATGGTAATGAAGGTGTGAAGATCTATTGGACTTATAAATAATCTTCCAACATGCTATTAACCAATAGTCTCTATGTTCTTAAAGTACTTAACAAGATCAAGTAAACAATTCATATAAAATCATGGGGTGGTCCCATGTTCCATAACTGGTTGGGGGGGGGGGGGGGTGGGTTGGTTTAGTTGATTTGCAATGGTAAGTTAGTCTAGTCTAGTTAGAAGGTTAAGTGATTAGGTTAAGTGTTTAAGTATTAGGATGTAATATAGTGTGTTAGGATGTTCGGGAACCATAACTAGTTCAGAAAAATAAAAACAATGCTTCTAGCATTATTTTGGTGTTCCGGGTAATGTCCGGTTGTTCGGTTAGATAGCGGTTCATTAAAGTGCTAAGTTATTCCGTATAATGTCTTTTATGTATCTTTTTGTATCATTTTTAATTCCCAACACTCGGGAAAGCATTCAGGACTATTTAGTAATTTTTTTGCACAAGACTGGCATGTTAACAAGCACATGTAAGTATGACACAGTAAACAGAAAGCAGTTAAGTAATTCAGCACAGTCATCAAGTACTTTAATTAACATTAATGAATCGTTCGGATACATGTAATTTTGAGGGTTGTCACACTTATAAATGTTTGAGATTGTGCAGATAAAAGTGCCAGACTACGATCCCGAGAGAAGACCTTAAGGGGAGCCTGAAGACAAACGTGCAATCAAGAGCCAGGTAACCATCCTGGAATAACTTAAAGAGCTTGTAGAACAGGTGTCGATCCTAGAAGTTGAAAGCATGGAAGCTTGAAGCAAGAGGGAGCCTGAAGGCAGAGCTAAACGAAAGGGGGAGCTACAAAAGCTAAAAGGCAATATCCAAGGGGATTTTGTTAGAAATTGGGGAGTCTGTGTTGCTGACAATGTCAACATTTCTAAAATACTTAGTGAGAAACAAAAGCTACAAGAATGACTACAGCAATATCCAAGGGGGAGTCTGTGAGTGTAGTATGTCTATCGCTTGCGTCAATCACGGAACGTAGCTTGAATGAGTGAAAAAAGACTGGTGCAGCGTTGAAGAAATCTAGTAATGAAGCAAAGGTAGCTTCGTACGAAGCCACCCACATAATGCTTGGTTCGAACCTACAACTCTATAAATAGATGTCTTGGGTTCTAATGAAATAGGACCTGTAGTGTTTTGATGCGAAGCTCTGTCAGTTTGTTTTCATGGTTAAACTTTGTCAGATCAGTAAAGAAAACATTAGTATTTACATCTCTGTGTTCATTCCATACACGTGTTTGGATTCCGCACGTTACACGTGTTGATACGCATTCAAGGTCAACGGATTCATCACGATCCTGAGAATTCACAATAAGTGCTTTTATTATATTACATATCGTAATGTTATCTAAATCACTTCGACAAAGACAAGACATGACATCTTTTACACAAAACACGACATCTTTTATGCAAGACATGACATATTTTATACAAGTCACTTTCATTTTGGTTAATTACTTAACCATGCATCATTTCTTTTAAATCATTTGATTTTCACATGATTTTATAAAAGAAAACATTTTTATAAAGGTTCATGGTTACTTTTTAGTTAAACATTTCTTTTAACATTCAAAGCCATGAATCTTTATCATCAAAACATATGTTACTTACAGGCATTTTTAAGCTGATGTACCTATTTTCACATATGTTTCAGGAGCTAATGTTTGATGTTGAGCATGCTACACTTAGGGCAGACTTGGGCCTTAGTGACTTAAAATCATGAAAGACAATTTGTTTTATGTTCTATTTCCGTTTATTCTAAGACAATGTAAACATTTCCTCTAATGATATCAAACTTTAAACACCATGTGTTATGAAACAATAATTCTGTGACATGACTCCCCGACGTTTCCGCCACGGTTTATTGTTTTATGCAGTTGGGGTGTGACAAATAGGGAGTGAGTTGTTCTCATTAGAGAACTTTTTTGGGTCTTTAGCAGCGAAGCTCTGCCCGTTTGCTTTTGTAGTTTTGTATCATCATATTATCAATAGAAACCAGCTTAATTATAGAGTTCTTGTGTTTGTCATCATCATACATGGATTCCGTACATGATATGGTGAATATCTGACCGGCCGGAGCATTCGAAGAACCGAAACGGTCCTCACACATACATATAGATGCACATGTGCATTTCTAATATTTGTAATGTAAAAAGTATTGTATTATTGATGGTAGTATAAATAAAAGTGCAATTGTCTAATACTGGTAATGTATTATGGAATTTGTCAAAGAAATGATACATATGCACATGTGCATCGATAATTGTTACTCAAAAAAAATTTAGAAATAAAAGTAGCGATTTTCATATAAAAAATAATAATAATTTTTGTGTGTGTGTTTTTAGGTAATTTTGGTTGTGTTCACATTGGTTCTCGAGGTTCTCGCAATAAAGGGTGGTTCCTAACCGATCCTTATCCTATATATATATATGATAAATTTTGATATGTATAGGATAAATTTTAAAATGTGTAGGTTAAAGTGTTTTTGCTTAGTTAACGAGGGAGAAAATAATTAATCTGAGAAGTTATAAACTATTTATTGTTTTACCATTATGCCATTTCTTGTTTTTCTTCTTACATTAAGTTTCTTCTCAAATGATCCTTTTCCTGTATCTATAAAACAATATAGCAAATATATGTTGGGTGACGTGATGCGGTGTGGTGATAAAATAATGGTTATTTTTAGGTTGTTTTATACACCAATTCAAGTTTTATTATATTTAAAAACATGATATAAGACTATCACGCTACAGCTCATGTTGGGCAAGTGCACCCATCGTTAGCGTAATATAGTGATGGTAAGATACCGAGGTCACCCAAGGATACAAGAGTTTCAGCACCGAGTCGTTGCTAACGTTAGTCTAGTCAAGTCCAAAAGTTGAGTTTTAAATAAAAAATAAAAAAAGAAAATAAATAACTCAAGAGAAAAATCAAAGATAGTATTCAATGATAGGAAAAAAGGTGTTTAGGATCAACATACCTCTTGATGCGTTGTTAACTAGATCTTACCATGGGGTAATAAGGGTCGATTGTAGGATGAGGTGTTATGCGTGTTAACAATTCTGTATTTTTAAAATCTATAACAATTATATATTTTTAACATTTATAACAATTATATATTTAAAAAAACGTATTTTAAAAAACTAAAACATTTAGTTTAGAATTAACAAATAAACAAATAATCAATTTTAAAAATATTACTGATTATGGTGTTTTCGGATATGTCGACCCATGCTCGTGCCAAGACTAATGTCACACCCCAACCGATAGCGGAAACATCGGAGTGAGACGAAGATAGATTGCTCATCACACATAACGCTAATTGTGACAATAGAATTAAAAATAAATTGATTTCATTCATAACAAAATGTTACAATACATGGAACTTGAAATACAACATGTTCAATACAAGGAAAACAATACAACAACAAGTACAAAAATTGATACGACATATTAAAACCTAAGACATCTATATGTGTATCTAGGCATCATCGCTACTTCAGTTTCATCGCATCGTCATCATCAACCCGTAACATGTTTAAAATAA
Organism: Helianthus tuberosus; assembly: GCA_030545235.1. Lineage (NCBI taxonomy): Eukaryota > Viridiplantae > Streptophyta > Magnoliopsida > Asterales > Asteraceae > Helianthus > Helianthus tuberosus. Next base: position 12,457,256 of record CM060420.1, read on the forward strand.
AGTCCAATGCAAAAGCAAAGGCGAGTATACAGGTTTTCGTACATAGCATAAAAAGATAAGTTTTAAACCATTCCACATGGCAAGCTAGTCGAAACAAGATAAACAATAAGTTGGCATGTGCATAACTAATCAAACAAAGATGAAACACAATAAGCTCTTAACATAACCCAACGTTCACAGGCAGTGCGTTAATCCTATAGCGCTATATATGTCAAGGATAGGCTCGTACGAAGTTAATGATAAGTTTAACACAAACCTTATAGGCCCAAATTTAAAGTATCAAGTAACAAGTATGCATGCTTGTATAAGAATTGTTTGTGCATTTTAGAAATAAGTATTAGTGTAAGTTTTCTTAGTTTAACATGTTACTCCCCAAAGGTGGTAAACAAAAAGGGGGTTTCAAGTATACTCACAAAATTGCTAATTCTTCCGGTTATCCAAGTGTTGACGAGTGAATGAGTTTAGGAGGTTGAATGTATACGGATTGGAGTTCAAGGTATTTTAGAGTCGAAATTCAGAATTTAAAAGTATATGGGAAGTAAATATATATGAGAAAATAACCGTCTAGCACCTAATACTCGTTTTTGATACTATGAAACCCATAGGGGTTTGAATGTTTTCATGGGTTAAAGTATCCATTAGAATCGTAACAAGAACTAAGTTCTTAGATGGTGTAACTTAGTATTTTGACAAATAATCATTAGATTATCTTCAAAGGTTCGTTTACTATAGGTATTATATATTCTATATAGTATAAATCATAAGTTTTAGTCCATCAAGTATAACAAGATTATCATAGAAGTCATGCATAGAGGTAGGAAGATAAATCTTCCATTTTAAAACCTCTTTTGTATTCACCAATGCATAAGTTGTCATAAGACAACAAGGATGGTCATGAATGTACAATAAGGAAATGAAATAAACACTAGCTAATAAAGAAAACATCAAATGATGTGTGGATTTGTAAGTATGATAGCCCAGTTTATCCATATAATCACACATACACAAGTTCAAGACTTATTCATCACTTGTGGGTTAAAACCCTTTTTAAAACAGAAAGCTTTGAGGATTAAAACCACTGGATTTGTATGTTACAACCTTGTTTTTAAGCACACATAATCATAGTCTTGATTCGTGGCATAAGGACATAGGAATGTTGAAGAAAAACATAAGTTTTCTTCCAGAACAAGAAGAATAATAAAGATAAAAATGAGCAGAATTATAGGTGTAGTTTGAACCTCAAAAATGGTGTGTTTCACCTTAGTTTGCCCAAGAAAAGTTGTGAAAACCTTCCTAGAGGTTGTACAAGTGTTTTAGATGAAAGAACAAAGAAGAAGTTGAAGGAGAAGTTAGTTGAAACTCATTTAGAAGGGCTGCTACTTTCTGATGTAAACTGTTGAAAACTCAGCTGAGTTTGAGAGAGTTTTGGTGAGATTTGAGTGTGGTAAAAGTGGGAAAGTGGCTGAATATAAGTTGTATTTATAGGGGAAAGGATTAGGGTTAAGTTGGTTAGCATTTAAGATGTTAGTTGGTTGATTAACATTAAAAAAAAGACAATGAACCTACATAATCATGATGTCTGATCCCATGGCTGTAAACAACCATGTATTTACCTTTTTTTTTTGTTTTGTGACAACTTAGGTATTGGACATAGTGTAATATGATTGGTTAGTTAATAAATCACATAGCTATCAACTTGTAACATTATGGTGGTTTAATTAAATAATAAAAAAACAATTTACAACACCCATCAAGGGCTGCGATCGGAAGTTGTGTCCCAGCCATAAACCTTCTTTTTTTGTCATTTAATTTATATGTTAGGTATTCACATACTATATTATGATAGATTGTTTGCACATTTACTAACCACTAATACATTATATTGAAGATGATTTAAATATTGAAAGAAATCAAGGAAATCAGCCACCAACGGCTGTTCCGGTCGCAAGGGGTTGTTCCCCTTTTTTATATTTTTTTTGTGTTGATTAATCATAATACAGGTTCATTTGAGGTGCAATTTATATAAATAATATGTTACATAAGGTTTAGCATGTGTATCATCATGTAACAAGGTAAAAAAAAGATGTAAGTAAACATGTTCTAAGGCACCAAACATGTGATACATAAATAAGATTGCAAGTATGTTTAGATGATTCAATCAAGAATTATGTTTAGGGATTAAAACAAGTATACGATCACGGATTATGTATTGTGAGAAGTAGTTGCACATAAACAACAATTTAAGGTCACGTATTCACTTTGTTTGCAAGTTAAAAACAAGATTCACGAATAAGATATCAAAACATATAAGTATGAATGAATAAGCATGTTATAATTTGTATAAAACCATGGATTTCATTACGATCAAGTCTCGGATTTACAACGATACAACGAAATACGAAATACAAAAGGAACAAGCTTCCAAAGATTGAAATACGAGACACGTTTTCTAATTAAGGAAAGTTACGAAAAGCAGGGCATTACAGTCTCCCCTCCTTTAGGAAATTTCGTCTCGACATTTATTCAAAAGGAAGACTTTGAAAAAGGCTTTTTTTGGCTAAAAGAATGATTGCCTAAAATTAAGGCTTGGAAGTTTCGAAACGTGTGTAAGAGTATGAAAATTTGTGGAACGAAAAGCAGGTTGTTTAAATAAAACGACTTTGGAGGTAACGACCAACTAAGTATGTTCGCACATAATTAAAGGGTGGAAAAATAGTTTTAACCAAGAAAGTATCTTAGGATTCAAATGTGTAAACATATTTGATTGTAAACGATGTTTGTATAAAAGATAAATAAGAACTGGGAATAACGGAGATACGAGAGTGAACGATCGATCTAATAAACGAATATGAGTATAAGGATGGCATGTGTATTGGAAAAACGAAAACGTTGGGTTAAGAATGAGGTTTCGTCGTGGATAATCGGATATCGCGCGTTTAGCAATGCTTCTTTAAGTTGTTAAAGTTTGCATATTAGGTCTAAATATGGTCCGCAAAACACTGAATTTCTCATGGCACTTTTTACGAAAATTTGGTAGCATGGTGAAAACACTTATATATAGGAAGTACCTGCGGCGTATCCACCATGTTTTAACAATGCTATGTTTGTTTCGTATTCGGTGTCATGTTATGTTCCGTGTTTTACCATACAAAGTAGTACACTCTATGATTCTCATGCGCCTATCACTATAATCCCGTGTGCACCTACGATTATATTGATCGTCACATGATCCACATATCTTGTACTAGTTGTGTATGAATCATGGTTTACATAAATTTTGAAAAATAAGGATGAGTACGTATAAGAATGTAGTATATAAGCATGTCTATGTTTGAATAAGTATGAGACCAACGTGAGCGAACCCCTCGGGTCATGCTCACGTATAGGTGCGAATGTATGAATTAAGAGTATGAATATGCATATGAGCATAAGTATAAGTATAAGTATGATTATGTACGTGAGTATAAGTATAAACATAAGACGTATGATTATGAAATTTGAGTATAAGTATGAATATAAGTATAGGTATAAATGTCGACGATTGAGTGTACGATATTAATTGAATACAATGAATTTAAGCATAAGAAACGATCGAGAAATTCGAGTATGTAAAAATTTATGATACGAATGAAATTGTCATGAGATATTGACTAAAACTGTAAGTCTCATAAACCGGATCTTTCAATGATATCAAACAATCACCAAGTTTGTGCGGAATCTGAACTTGGTGAGATCCAAGAAAAACTGAAAATATGAAAAACGAAGAACAATACGGAATCACTTTCAACACTTGCACATGATTCTATTACTATCAAAGCAAAATCGTGTGGTACAAGTGTTTTCACAACTCAATCGCCCCCCCACTCTCTGATTTTCTAGAATTGTGTAACTAGGAGGTTCAAACCCTAAAACAAGTTGAAAACTTGTTTATATACCTACTAAAGCCCACTTCCCTACATGGGCTCCCCTTGGGCCTGCTTGGCCCACATGGCCTAAAGCTTGGCCCAAGTGACCTATAAAGGTCCAAAACCTAATATAAACTAACCCGGTAAGGCCCAGTTCACAACCATAGCCCATTTTGTTAATTTGATGTGTCAGTCTCACACTTTAGGGCCTAACAATCTCCCGCTAGACTGATGCCATCAAATTGTCTTCATAACGTGAATTCAGTAACGTCTTCAACGAAGTCTATGGTTGTCTTTATGCTTCAGATGTTGTGGAAGTTCTTGACTTCTGAACTCTCAACACTAGGTCTCTTTCTTCAGCTATTGTGGTTAGCTTCATATCAGGATCTTGATCAGCTTTGCTTGAAACATCTTTGTCAAAAAGAATGTGAGATGAAGATTCTCAGCAACTATTTTCTTGTTCGATGTCTCTCTTTCAAGCAGGTTCATGGTACTTCTTCAAAAGTACTTTCACTGTCAGACGGCGTTTCGTATCTGATTCTTCTAACTCAGGTACATCTTGTTGTTGTGCTGCTTCAGGCTTCTTTAGCAACTAACAGCATCTCATTTGTCATTAATCCCTGTTTCTTGATTGAAATCAAGTTCTACACATGCTCAGAAATTCATAAGCAAACATTTCTTATGCAACAGGGGAACGTACCACATGAACACTAGGTACATCCAAGTACTTATACTCGGATTTCACAATTTAAACTCCTTCAACTTTTGATGATCAGTCAAATCTTCAAGAATGATTATATTTTTTAAGTTTAAGAAAACAAATAAACACTCTATTTTTGGTTTTTTTGATTTTATAGAAAAACAAGACACTATTTTTGTAATTTTGATTTTTTTATATTTTTTAATTTTTTAAGAACTAAAAACAAATAAAAACTCAAAATATAAACAACTACCATAATATACAATTAGAATTGCAATGGGATCAAAATTCGTTCTCAGGCAGACTAAAGAACACTTTTCAGTACGATCCTATTCAAACTGGTCTATTCGATTGCCAATATGTTTGTCCACTTAAACTTTAACGCTCAACTTTCAATTTTTCAACTTCGTGATATGCTTAAGGTAATATTATACTATTATACCCGTGTGTCCCATTCCAAGGCATACCCCAGCGATCAAGGTAAGCACAACGATTCATCGTAATAGGTGAGTATACTGATGTCATCCTTTTGATTTACAACGTTAGACCATTGATAATAGGTCAGTACTTTCGTACAGCAGAGCAACCAATGATTGTGTCCAACGAGGGCGAGGCAAATACCATTTTGGTACGAATTTGGCTCTTTGAGCATTGGGAATTTTCTCATTTTGAGATTTGATTCCTTAGGGTTTGTGTCCTCTTGGGATCTTTTAAGATTTCCTGGCTGTGTCTAGGTCTACATATAATCTCGATGCAATAGAAGGACAACTAAGATATCCTCGGATGATTCAGCAATATAAAGATCTGAAACCTCAGATGTTGGCTATCAATCAACACAAGATTTAAGACAATAAAATCATACACCGTTGGTATGTTACCCACATGGTACATAGTTCGTTATGTTTATTTCACTTAGTATCTTTTATCATTTTGAGTGTCAAGCCTATCGACATATCGCAGTAGATCCTAGTCTTTTCAGCTATGGCAACTTACATGTGTTAGTCAAACCCTTTAACACGAACATTTATTTCACTTCCCATATCATGCAATTTATCTTTTTGGCTTTTTCACTTTTCAAATGTTTTTGTATTTTTCTCAATTTCTCCCCCTAAAACAATGTCAATTTCTCCTCCTAAAACAATGTATATTTATAGCAAACTCTTTTTGGATTTTCTCGGTTTTCTCCCCCTAAAGTATATATCTGTCTATCTATCCCCCTAAATTTGTGCATAAAACTTATGCGTAAATTTACCGTTTACCAGGGAAAGGACACTTTATGTACAAAGTAATGAACTAGGAAAGAGAAAAAATATTTTTGCTTAACCGTTCTGTCATCAAATTGAAGACTAATCAAATTCAAATCAAAGTACTGAATTTAAGCGGTACCTTTTGCTGATCATTTCTTACTTCTGTTATCTCCTCCAAAGGAAACATATCATATGTAAAAAAAATTGAACTTTTTGTAACAGTGAAATGTTACCCGTTTTATCTCTAGAACAACTGCTATCAACATTCTAGAGATTGTCAACAGCTACTCCTTAGTTGTTCCTGAAAAGTAAGGAGATTAGTAAGAAATGAGTACCCAGTCCATCGTGGTCCTGGGTTTTCCTGAAGCATCAAAATAAGACACTTCCTTTAAATATAAGTCCCCTTTCGTTTCAAGGATTGGAGATGTTGCTGCTTTGGATTTGGGTTTCCAAATCTGTTTCAGTTTAACAAACGTGTTTGTTGCCTTCGGGTGCTCAACTTTGGCTGTTTCAGGTTTGTTATTTTTAGAAACACATTTTTGTTCCTGAAAAGCTTTGCGCTTGTTTTTAGCAGCGTTCCAATCCCCATCAGATGGTTTAACCTTGGGATTCACATTCTTCATTGCCTTAGGCGAGGATACCTTCATTGGCTTAGAATGAGATTTATCCCTTGGTGTAACCCTCTGATGCTGTGTATAAAAAGGTACATAGGGATGATTTGTGCAGCTTCTTGCAATATGACCCGCAATGCCACAATTGTAGCAAGTTTGTCTTTTCATCGGAAAGACATTTTGAGTAGTTTGATTTGCTCCTGTAGGTTCTGAAGGACAAACCAATCCTTTTTGCTTTGGATGCGCCTGCACATTACTCTTAGACGAAGACGAATTTGGGTTCTTGTATTTTCTGTTTGTAGAAGTCTTGTTGCTCTGAGCACCATTCTTCATCTTTTCTCCTTGATTGGAGCTTTCATTCACCTTGTCACGAGCCTTATGAGTATTATTGCTACCATGTCCTTGATGAGCAGACTTCCTATACCCTCGATTTTGATATGTCCATTTTGGCTCCTTTTGCGTGTTGTGAACCGGCTCACAAACACCAGCATAATAGTGAATATTAACATTTTGTTGCACGTTTGGGCGATGAACACAATTTCTAGCAATGTGTCTAGGAATTCCACAGTTGAAACATGTCTGTCATTTCAATATATGGAGATTCTGAGATTCAGCAGCAGTAGCTAATCTGATGGGTTTAGATGAACGAGATTGCTTTGATTGCTTTGCTTATGTTCCATGTGCCTTTTCTGAGTTCTTCTGTACCTGTTGATCAGAACTAGCACATGTATGGGATTTGTAACATCTGTGCTTGTAATCATTGTGAACAGTTCAATTATCAATAAAACAAAGTTATTTGATCCCAATGTTTGTTTAGTTATGTTTTACATTTTTCATGTTTTGACTTTTGTTCAATTTCAAACTTTACATCGCTTTCTGGAGAGTTATACGCAAACTGGTGTGTAAACGGAATCAGTTTAACGCGAAAAATACTCCGGAACATCAACATATACTTAACATACCTTAAATAACCTTTACATAACTTAGAAATAAGTTTTGAAGGCTTTGGTATGGCAAAAACAAGTTAATTCGCCTACAGGGACTAAATTCGACAAACTACGAAAGTATGATGATTCGTACTAGAACAGACATTCCGGAACATGTCCATAAGTTAAACATACCATAAATATCCTTTACATAGCTTAGAAATAGGCTTTGCGGGGTTCGGTGTACTAAAATAAAATTTTGGGTCATTCAGGGACTGAAAGCGTCAAAAAGTGCACAAGATTGCATTTTCGCGCATAACTTACGTTCTGAATTCATCCGGACATCCAAAAATTTATGTAAGCACTAAAATATTTTATTTTAGTGTTTGGCATAAGAAAAATCCATTCGTCGCGCAATTTGGATCGTTTTTCGCGCTTATGCGCATTCCATCGTAATTAAGCGAACATCGCGATCGTACGACCAAACGAACTGACATCCGGCATATTTTTGAGCATGTTTCATGCCCACAATGTTTAGGCATCATTTTAGGGCCTTAACGTTGGCTTAACGGGCCTTAAACGTGTCGAAAATGACTTTAATGCATAACATGGACCAAAACTAACAATTCAGCAAACTTGATGGCTTACGGTCCGTAAGGGACTCCCAGCACATCAGAAACTTCTAAACAGCTGTTAACAGCTGTTAAGCACTCCCTAACCCTTTTGCACTTGGCTCTTCCTGATAATGGGGGGCCAATTTGAGTATCCTTAGTGTTGCAACAAGTGTAGGGACAAGATTAAAGCACGGTATTCGAGGAACGATCCTAACGGTGGTCCAAATCCTATAAATACCCCTTTGAGTCACAACTCAAAACCCACTTGAATTCTTGAGAGTTCTCTAAGTTGAAGTGAAACCACTTCATACCTGAGAATACTTGAGAAATCAAAGCTTTCGGGGACCCTTTGTAAGTGTTCCTTCGTTTTTTTCATTCGTTTTAGCGTTAAAGTCAAACTTTTTTTGACTTTCTGCATTGACCAGTTTATGGTCAATGCGAAGTTCATTTGAACTTCATAACGTGAGCGTGATCACGATGGTTATAGTCCCTAGTGACTATACCTACTGATTACCACGTTATCTAGGCTTAGTGACGAGTCATAGTTTCGGCCAAAATGCGCATTCTTGCGTATTTTGTAACCAAACTACTCTTAGGTATCAAAACCGTTTGTTTTTATACCAAACCTGTTTTCTAAAATTAGTTAAGCATGTTTTAACATGCTTAGCTCGTCACTTTTAGTTTTGTGCTTGTCTAGGGTCGTAAGGGTAAGCGATCTAAACAATCGCTTATACTTTCGAACCCGACCCGTTTGGTCGATCATTAGGATCCGACCAATCACATTAGGTGACCAAAGTTGTATAGGGAATAACCTTCCGAGGTTATACCTTATGGTCACGACGTTTAGTTAGTTGTATGATAGGTAGTTTATATGCCTTAGGTAAATGACCAAAATGCCTTTTTTACGCCAAAATTCATTTTAAGCATATGTAACATAACTTTTGACATCTAAACTGATTTGGAAACAATATTAGACATGTTAAGGCATATTTTACTTGTCATAGGACTAGTTAGGCAGTCCGAACGCGTTTTACGCGAACGACGCGTTAAAGTAGCATAAGCTACCTAAACGGGTCGTAATGGGTCGTAAGCACTTAGGTTAGGTTTCATTTTAGTATGTAGGCTTTGTTAAACCATATTACATGAGTTCTCATACTCATTTGGTTTACGAACCCTCATTCTATCTGATCCTCCGATTTAGGTCCGGTATATTAACATAGTTACCTATATTAGGTGCCGTTTGATATCCGTGATCTCTAGCATTGTTTGGTTGTTCTCAAGGACTACTAAGCAATCTCAAGTGAGTACATAGACCCCTCTTTTACCGTCTTCAAACTGTTTTGGGGTGAAACACATGTGCCTACTTGTTACTTTCATGCTTTCCATGTTTTCACATCATATACTTGCTATGTTCATTAGTACATTTATAGTACATGATTTACATTACATTGTTTTGCTATGTATGTCCATTGTGTGCATACTTAGTGTATTGTTTTACATTACATTTCACGCTATGTATGTTCATTTGATTACATACTTAGTGCATTGTTTTCACATGCTTACATTTGGGTATGACATTTGGTTTGTTTAAATGGGACAAAATACATTCATTAACATTAGCTACGCCATTCGTTAGTAGGTAGTGGTACCATAGGAATTGACAACTCCCGTTCCTAACATCCTAGGTATGTTTGGATGGAAGGAATGACCGAATTCGATAAACATAACACAGATAAACCTTTAATTTGTTTAAAGGTCTATCACCACAGTCACAAGGCTTGAATGTATGCATTATAACATTACCGCATAGATGTTTGTATCAGTATAGCATGCATTTGTTCCACAAAACATAACTTTGATTTAAACTATGTTTAATTCGATACCCTGTTTTTGTGCATTTTACCTATGGTTTAGTTGATGTATTTCACTTGCCATACATGATATTTATGGATACACAATTCATGATTTACATTAAACATAAACATTTTGACATTGATATACACATTTAGTGATTTACATTAGACATAGACATTTTGATATGGTTTATACAATAACACTTGACAATTGATATATACATGAACAAATTACAATGATGGTTGGTTTGGGCAAGTGATTTGAGTAACGAGTCATGTGTAATATGATACAAGCATGGTGGATACACCGCTGGTACTTCCTATATATAAGTGCTTGTATGATATTACATGTCGTGGCGTTACTTAAATCATTTCAATATTTGACATATTACATTTTACATAAACAACTTATTTTTCACAAGACATTGTCTTACAAAACAGTTTATTTTATCCAACTCATTTTACTCGGTTATTTTATTAACCATACACCATTCTTTTATATAGTCTGATTTCTTATTGAGTTTTCATACGATTTATAAAAGAAAACACTTAACAAGATTCATGACTAATTTTTATTGAACCTATCTTTTAAAACCCAAGTCATATTTCCTATTTTCACTAAACCTATGTATCTCACAGGCATTTTTACGCTGACGTACCTATTTTCACATGTGTTTTCAGGAGATGTCGCTTAGGATGATGATCGTGACATTAGGGCGGACCTGTGCCTTAGAGACATAAAACGAAGATAGACTTAGTTTAATTATGTTATGTACTCTTTATTTCCTGTTTTGAGACAATGTAACTCACTTGTTTGATTAATAAAATATAATTTTGTATGCCATGGTTGTGAAACAATAATTCTGTTACAACACTCCCTGACATTTCCGCCACGATTTGATGTTTTACGTGGTCGGGGTGTGACAGAAGAGTTGGTATCAGAGCCAATGGTTATAGGGAATTAGGTTATTAGTAATGCTTTGACCTAGACTATAAATTTCTAGGACCCCAACACAAGTTGTCTTGTGTTTAGATTTTAAAACATGCCCTTCACCTATCCTTAGGTGATAACCACAACGAGAACATCGATTTCGAATCCTCTTTGAAAATTAATCATCTGTTCTAGGATGATTGATTTCTAGGTTTTGAACCCTCTGTTATATGGTTTTGAACCCCTTTGAACTTTTCAAAATCTCGTCAAAGTTTTGGGTCCTAAATAGTGTGAACACGTGCAAACTGGAAAGGTGAATGCCTGTACCCTGGGTTTTCTGTCTAAGGCCAGAGTGTTCGTACAAATCCACATAATCGGACCAGTCACTCTTACCAGGGAACTCTTGGGGTAAGTGTTCACTTATAGGCGAGCATGTCTTCGCGATACATTATTTTTTATCCATTTACTTTGATTAGTCACTGTGTGTCGTTTGCTTGCTTTGTGATGCGGACGAATGACCACCATATTTGCTTTTGTTGATTTTGTTTCATCTCATTCTTTTCATCCAATCATCTCACTCGTTTCCTTTCATGTTTCCTCTTTTAGAATGCCTCCTCGACGCGAGAATCAGATAGCAAATTCCGAACTGGCAGAAATCATTGCGCAGCAAATGGCTGCTGCGTTCCCAAACCTTATTGCTCAATGGAACCAAGCCAACAACAACCACAATGCTCCTTGTAATTTCAAGAATTTTAACTCGGCTAAACCGCTCAAGTTTAGTGGTTCTGAGGGAGCAACTGGGCTTCTTCAATGGTTCGAGAGCATTGAGAACACTTTCCGTCACGTTCAGTGTCCTGATAATCGCAAGGTCGAGTTTTCTTCGAGTGTGTTTCAGAAGAGGGATCTTACGTGGTGGAACGGGGTTATGAGAGACCGGGGTGCAGAAGTTGCTCTAGCACAAACTTGGGCCGAACTTAGGGCCCTTATGATGAGGGAGTTCTGTCCTCGTCATGAACTGCGAGCATTGGAAAGAGAGTTTGATGATTTGAAACAAGATAGTGGCGAGCACCGGGCGTATACTGATAGATATGAAGAACTAAGTTTGCTATGCCTAACAATGGTCACCCCACTCGACAAGGCTATCGAAAGGTACATCGATGGTTTACCTGACTCAGTACAAGACATCATTACTGGTAGTAACCCTACCACACTCCGTCAGGCGATCGAGTTAGCAGCGACATTGACTGAGTCGCAGGTTCGAAAGGGAAAGCTGCATAAAAAGGGTGACAAAGGTAAGAAGCAGGCGTCCGACGAAGAGGATGACAAGAAGGGTAAGAACAAGAAGGGTAAGGAATCTGGTTCTTCGAAAGGGTCAAGGAAGCGTAAGGCTTCCCAAAAATTTGCTGTCACTGCCCAAGTTAACCAGGCAGCTCCCAACCAACCCGCACAGCCTCCAGCGAAGAAGCGTTATGCAGGGAATGCACCTTTGTGCAATAGATGCAACAGTCACCATCAGCCGCAACTTCCATGCGGTTTCTATACTAACTGTGGGAAGTCAGGTCATCTTGCTGATGTTTGTTATTTTGCTCAGAATCGGGCAGCTCAGAACCCGGCTTAAGGAGTTGCTCAGCCTCCTGCTCAGCAACAAGGTCAAGCTGCACGACCACACTACCCGCCAGGTTCTTGTTACAACTGTGGGGATCTGACCCACTACCGTAATCAGTGTCCAAGATTAGTGAATGCAAACCCAAATCAGAATCAGGCTCAGGCTCGAGGTCGAGTCTTCAACATGAATGCACAAGAGGCACAAGCAGACAATGAAGTGGTGAATGGTACGTTCTTTATTAATAATCAGCCTGCATCTGTTCTTTTTTATTCGGGTACCGATAAGAGTTTTGTGTCATTATCTTTTAGCCTTTGCTTCGCACGTCTAGAACGAAACTAGGAAAACCCTTGACAGTAGAGGTTGCTAGTGGTGAACCCATTTTTCTTGATTCTGTTCTTCGCAACTGCCAGTTGAACCTTAACGACCATCTTTTTCCTATTGACCTCACGCCTATGCAACTTGGAAGCTTCGACGTTATTGTGGGTATGGATTGGTTAGCCAAGCATCACGCAGAGGTAGTTTGTTTTGAGAAGATTGTTCGTGTGCCGCTTTCGACAGGCGAGATCCTACAGGTGCATGGTGAGAAACCTGCTGGTGGTCTCAAACTCATGTCTTGTTTTAAAGCTCGGAAGTATCTGCGAAAGAACTATGTGGCCTTTTTGGCACATGTTGTAGCAGATAAGGGCAAAGGTACTGTTGTTCGGGATTATCCTGAAGTATTTCCTGAAGAGTTACCTGGTCTACCCCCAGCACGCCAAGTCGAGTTCCGTATTGATCTCGTACCTGGTGCAAATCCCATTTCCAGAGCTCCATATCGTCTTGCACCGTCTGAGATGCAAGAGTTGTCTAAGCAGCTCCAAGAGCTCTCTGACAAAGGTTTTATCCGTCCTAGCTTTTCACCTTGGGGTGCTCCCGTTCTTTTTGTCAAGAAGAAGGATGGATCTTTTAGGATGTGTATCGATTATCGTGAGCTTAACAAGCTTACCATCAAGAATCGATATCCCCTACCTCGCATAGATGATCTCTTTTATCAGTTACAGGGTGCTTCTTTTTTTTCAAAGATTGATCTGTGTTCTGGGTATCATCAACTTCGTGTGCATGAAGAAGATATTCCCAAGACAGCGTTCCGCACTCGTTATGGGCATTATGAGTTCACAGTCATGCCATTCGGTTTGACTAATGCTCCTTCTGTTTTCATGGACTTAATGAATAGGGTCTGCAAGCCTTATTTGGATCAGTTCGTCATTGTCTTTATTGATGACATCTTGATTTATTCTAAGACGCGAGCTGATCATGAGCAACATCTTCGTCTTACTCTGGAACTCCTAAAGAAAGAGCAACTTTTCGCCAAATTCTCCAAGTGTGAATTCTGGCTTAAAGAAGTTCAATTTTTAGGACATATTGTCAATGAACAAGGTATTCATGTAGATCCCTCCAAGATCAGTGCGATTAAGGATTGGGATACGCCTACTACTCCTACTGAAGTTCGTTCTTTTCTTGGACTTGCGGGTTATTATCGCCGCTTCATTGAAAATTTCTCGAAGATTGCAATTCCTCTAACTGCTCTAACTCAGAAGAACAAACCCTTTGATTGGGGATTCAAGCAAGAGGAAGCGTTTCAGACTTTGAAACAAAAACTTTGCGACGCGCCTGTTCTGACTTTGCCTGAGGGCAATGATGATTTCGTCGTTTATTGCGATGCATCTAAATTGGGTCTTGGCTGTGTTCTGATGCAAAGAAACAAAGTCATAGCATATGCATCGAGGCAGTTGAAGATACATGAGAAGAACTACACCTCTCATGATCTTGAGTTGGGTGCAGTTGTCTTCGCTCTTAAGATCTGGAGACACTATTTGTACGGTACAAAATGTGTGGTTTTCACAGACCACAAATGTCTTCAGCATATCTTCAATCAGATAGAACTCAACATGAGGCAACGACGTTGGGTTGAGCTTCTAAACGACTATGACTGCGAAATTCGCTACCATCCTGGTAAGGCGAATGTCGTAGCCGATGCATTGAGTCGTAAGGAACGTACTAAGCTTTATTGTGTTTGTGTTCAATCTGATATTCAAGCTCGATCCGATATCCAAACCCGCATTTCTCAGGCTCAACGCACTTGTGTTTCACAAGGTTTGATGGATAAGGAATTTCCCTATCACATAACACCTGATCTGGAACTGAAGGACAATGGATCGTATTACTTCATGGACCGTTCGTGGGTCCCAAGCCAAGATAACCTTCGCACCTTGCTTATGGATGAAGCCCATAAGTCTCGTTATTCTATTCATCCTGGCTCAGATAAGATGTATAAGGATCTTCGTGTTCAGTATTGGTGGCCTGGTATGAAGAAAGACATTGCCTTATATGTATCAAAATGCCTTACTTGTCTTAAAGTTAAGGCTGAACATCAACGTCCTTCTGGTTTATTGGTGCAACCAGAGATCCCAGTTTGGAAATGGGAAAACATTACTATGGATCTCATTACTAAACTTCCGCGCACAAAGAAAGGTCATGATGCCATCTGGGTAGTTGTTGATCATCTTACTAAGTCAGCGCATTTCTTGCCAATCCGTGAGGATTTTTCTGCTGACAAACTTGCTAAAATCTATGTGGATGAAATTGTAGCTCGACATGGTGTTCCTTTGAACATCATTTCTGATAGAGATGCTCGTTTCACTTCTCATTTTTGGAGAACCATGCAATCTGCTATGGGGACCCAACTTAATCTGAGCACAGCTTATCATCCGCAAATGGATGGTCAATCTGAAAGAACAATCCAGACTCTGGAGGATATGCTTAGAGCTTGTGTGATCGATTTTGGTGGTAGTTGGGATTCACATCTTCCATTAATTGAATTCTCCTACAACAACAGTTATCACACCAGCATTAACATGGCTCCTTTCGAGGCTCTCTATGGTCGAAAATGTCGTTCACCAGTCTGCTGGAATGAGATCGGTGAGGCTCAGCTTACTGGACCTGCCCTCATTTTAGAGACAACTGATAAGGTTAAGAAAGTTCGTGATAACCTTCAGATAGCTAGAAGCCGTCAAAAGAGTTACGCGGACCAAGGACGCAAGCCCATGGAATTTCAAGTCGGTGATCATGTATTACTTAAGGTCTCACCTTGGAAAGGTGTGATCAGATTTGGAAAGAAATGAAAACTTGCACCTAGATACGTTGGACCATTCAAAATCATCGAAAGAATCGGTAAGGTAGCCTACAGACTTGAGTTACCTCCTGAACTTGGAAATGTTCATCCAACCTTTCACGTGTCCAATCTCAAGAAGTGTTTAGCTGATGAGAACCTCCACATACCACTTGACGAAATTCGTGTTGATAAAACACTGAATCTTTTTTAGAAGCCAGTTGAAATTATGGAATGTGAAGTCAAGTGGCTCAAACACAAGCGCATTCCATTGGTCAAAGTTCGCTGGGAATCTAAATGTGGACATGAGTTTACTTGGGAACGTGAAGATCAAATGAAGGCGAAGTACCCACATCTATTCCCACGAGTTTCCTCCAAATAAATTTCGGGACGAAATTTCCACAAGTAGGGGAGACTGTAACATCTGTGCTTGTAATCATTGTGAACAGTTCAATTATCAATAAAACAAAGTTATTTGATCCCAATGATTGTTTGGTTATGTTTTACATTTTTCATGTTTTGACTTTTGTTCAATTTCAAACTTTACATCGCTTTCTGGAGAGTTATACGCAAACTGGTGCGTAAACGGAATCCGTTTAACGCGAAAAATACTCCGGAACATCAACATATACTTAACATACCTTAAATAACCTTTACATAACTTAGAAATAAGTTTTGAAGGCTTTGGTATGGCAAAAACAAGTTAATTCTCCTACAGGGACTAAATTCGACAAACTGTGAAAGTATGATGATTCGTACTAGAACAGACATTCCGGAACATGACCATAAGTTAAACATACCATAAATATCCTTTACATAGCTTAGAAATAGGCTTTGAGGGGTTCAGTGTACTAAAATAAACTTTTGGGTCATTCAGGGACTGAAAGCGTCAAAAAGTGCACAAGTTTGCATTTTCGCGCATAACTAACGTTCTGAATACATCCGGACATCCAAAAATTTATGTAAGCACTAAAATATTTTATTTTAGTGTTTGGCATAAGAAAAATCCATTCGTCGCGCAATTTGGATCGTTTTTCGCGCTTATGCGCATTCCATCGTAATTAGGCGAACATCGCGATCGTACGACCAAACGAACTGACATCCGGCATATTTTTGAGCATGTTTCATGTCCACAATGTTTAGGCATCATTTTAGGGCCTTAACGTTGGCTTAACAGGCCTTAAACGTGTCGGAAATGGCTTTAATGCATAACAGGGACCAAAACTGACAATTCAGCAAACTTGATGGCTTACGGACCGTAAGCCCTCAACCTTACGGTCTGTAAGGGACTCCCAGCACATCAGAAACTTCTAAACAGCTGTTAACAGCTGTTAAGCACTCCCTAACCCTTTTGCACTTGCCTCTTCCTGATAATGGGGGGCCAATTTGAGTATCCTTAGTGTTGCAACAAGTGTAGGGACAAGATTAAAGCACGGTATTCGAGGAACGATCCTAATGGTGGTCTAAATCCTATAAATACCCCTTTGATTCACATCTCAAAACCCACTTGAATTCTTGAGAGTTCTCTAAGTTGAAGTGAAACCACTTCATACCTGAGAATACTTGAGAAATCAAAGCTTTCGGGGACCCTTTGTAAGTGTTCCTTCGTTTTTTCATTCGTTTTAGCGTTAAGGTCAAACTTTGTTTAACTTTCTACATTGACCAGTTTATGGTCAATGCAAAGTTCATTTGAACTTCATAATGTGAGCGTGATCACGATGGTTATAGTCCCTAGTGACTATACCTACTGATTACCACGTTATCTAGGATCAGTGACGAGTCATAGTTTCGGCCAAAATGCGCATTCTTGCGTATTTTGTAACCAAACTACTCTTAGGTATCAAAACCATTTGTTTTGATACCAAACCTGTTTTCTAAACTTATTTAAGCATGTTTTAACATGCTTAGCTCGTCACTTTTAGTTTTGTGCTTGTCTAGGGTCGTAAGGGTAAGCGATCTAAACAATCGATTATACTTTCGAACCCGACCCGTTTGGTCGATCATTAGGATCCGACCAATCACATTAGGTGACCATAGTTGTATAGGGAATAACCTTCCGAGGTTATACCTTATGGTCACGACGTTTAGTTAGTTGTATGATAGGTAGTTTATATGCCTTAGGTAAATGACCAAAATGCCCTTTTTACGCCAAAATTCATTTTAAGCATATGTAACATAACTTTTGACATCTAAACTAATTTGGCAACAATATTAGACATGTTAAGGCATATTTTACTTGTCATAGGACTAGTTAGGCAGTCCGAACACGTTTTACGCGAACGACGCGTTAAAGTAGTATAAGCTACCTAAACGGGTCGTAATGGGTCGTAAGCACTTAGGTTAGGTTTCATTTTAGTATGTAGGCTTTGTTAAACCATATTACATGAGTTCTCATACTCATTTGGTTTACGAACCCTCATTCTATCTGATCCTCCGATTTAGGTCCGGTATATTAACATAGTTACCTATATTAGGTGCCGTTTGATATCCGTGATCTCTAGCATTGTTTGGTTGTTACTCAAGGACTACTAAGCAATCTCAAGTGAGTACATAGACCCCTCTTTTACCATCTTCAAACTATTTTTGGGTGAAACACATGTGCCTACTTGTTACTTTTATGCTTTCCATGTTTTCACATCATATACTTGCTATGTTCATTAATACATTTATAGTACATGATTTACATTACATTGTTTTGCTATGTATGTTCATTTGATTACATACTTAGTGCATTGTTTTCACATGCTTACATTTGGGTATGCCATTTGGTTTGTTTAAATGGGACAAAATACATTCATTAACATTAGCTACGCCATTCGTTAGTAGGTAGTGGTACCATAGGAATTGACAACTCCCGTTCCTAACATCCTAGGTATGTTTGGATGGAAGGAATGACCGAATTCGATAAACATAACACAGATAAACCTTTAATTTGTTTAAAGGTCTATCACCACAGTCACAAGGCATGAAAGTATGCATTATAACATTACCGCATAGATCTTTGTATCAGTATAGCATGCATTTGTTCCACAAAACATAACTTTGATTTAAACTATGTTTAATTCGATACCCTGTTTTTGTGCATTTTACCTATGGTTTAGTTGATGTATTTCACTTGCCATACATGATATTTATGGATACACAATTCATGATTTACATTAAACATAAACATTTTGACATTGATATACACATTTAGTGATTTACATTAGACATAGATATTTTGATATGGTTTATACAATAACACTTGACAATTGATATATACATGAACAAATTACAATGATGGTTGGTTTGGGCAAGTGATTTGAGTAACGAGTCGTGTGTAATATGATACAAGTATGGTGGATACGCTACTGGTACTTCCTATATATAAGTGCTTGTATGATATTACATGTCGTGGCGTTACTTAAATCATTTCAATATTTGACATATTACAATTTACATAAACAACTTATTTTTCACAAGACATTGTCTTACAAAACAGTTTATTTTATCCAACTCATTTTACTCGGTTATTTTATTAACCATACACCATTCTTTTATATAGTCTGATTTCTTATCGAGTTTTCATACGATTTATAAAAGAAAACACTTAACAAGATTCATGACTAATTTTTATTGAACCTATCTTTTAAAACCCAAGTCATGAATCCTATTTTCACTAAACCTATATATCTCACATGCATTTTTATGCTGACGTACCGATTTTCACATGTGTTTTCAGGAGCTGTCGCTTAGGATGATGATCGTGACATTAGGGCGGACCTGTGCCTTAGAGGCATAAAACGAAGATAGACTTAGTTTAATTATGTTATGTACTCTTTATTTCCTGTTTTGAGACAATGTAACTCGCTTTTTTGATAAAAAAAATATAATTTTGTATGCCATGGTTGTGAAACAATAATTCTGTTACAACACTCCCCGACGTTTCCGCCACGATTTGATGTTTTACGTGGTCGGGGTGTGACAGGATTTAGACTTTTGATGTTTATCTTCTTTTGTATCATTTTCTAATTTAACTTTTGTTGAAGATTCATCTTTGACATCTGATTTAGAAAAATCATTTTGTGGCTCTTTTTCTGGTGTAACCACCTTTTCCATTTCTTTTTCAAATTCAAATTCAGGTTTAGATTCACATGATTCAGATGTTTTTCAAAACTGGTTCACTTGTAACTTCATTTTTCAAAGATGTTTCCTGATCATCTTGTGAAGGTGTTTCAGAGGTCCCACAAGATACATCATCGGGGACATTTGCAGAAACAGTTTTAGAAGAATGATCAGAACAGTTTTGATCAACACTTTCACTTTCATTTGTTTGTTCAGCTTCAGTTGCTGTTGAACAAGAAACATCACAATTATTATCAACTGAAAAAGAACCAAATATCGACTTAAAAACGTTTGGTCCAAAAACACACCCAGAATCAGATTCATTTATTGAGTTTTTAGAAAAATCAGAATTTGAATCTGGTTCATCCCCAAGAATATCTTCAAATTTTACATCATTTACTTCATCTGCACGGGAAGACGAAACATTAGTATCAAATAAGCCTTTAGAGACAAATTTTATCGGATTAGTTTCCCGATTTTCAACTGATTTACTGTTGGTCGATGACTTATCAGTTTTTGGACCGTAAGTCATCGCATCCTCATTAATCAGCTCCTCCACAGAGTAAGCCATATAGGTGTAGTTATGATTGTAAGGAGGAGGAACTTTGTTATAGCTCAAACCACACCCTTTCTTTTTCTTGTATTCCAATTGAATATCACAGATATCCTTGACCAATTTGCTAGAAGTATCAATTTTTTTAATATTGATTTCATTGATTTGATATTTTAAGTTGATCTCTTCTAGCTCTTTGATCAAATTAATTATGATCGCTTTGTCATACTTATTGTTACAACTTTTAACGCTGAGATCCTCTTTCAGTTTAGAAATATCTTTCTTTTGAGCTTCAATTTTTTCTTTATAAAGCTTTTCATTTTTTACTAAAGTAAATTTTTTATATTTTATGTCTTTGTAATCTTGGATCAACTCAGCGTTGTGTAAACGGTATGCATCAACTCTACCTCTACATTCAGGAGTAGAGAAAACATAATTTATCTCTTCTACAGTTAATCTTTCCTGAGCCACGGGTTTGTTAAACATGAATGCCATACTGTCGGTAGGTGGTTGATACTTTTGTTCTTTTCCTCAAAACACAAACCAAAATGAGAACCCGTGTACTCGCTAACTCAAACCCTTTGCAGTCGAATGAATCCGCTTTCTGAACCACACCTCAAAAACCTGTCAAAACCGTTGGCACAAACAAACAATTTTTTTATAAAATAAACTTTTTTTAATTAAAGTTTTAATTAATTAAAATATATAATATAAACTATTATTATTAAACAAATATTATTATTATTATTATTATTATTAATGATTACGTAATGATTATATAATGATTATTATTATAATTAATATTATTTAAAACTTAAACAACAATCGTTGTCTGTTGTCTTCCTCGTTTAAACAACACACCAAACCCTAATGTGAAATCTCAGGTGCCACCACTTATGATGAACGATGATGAAGACGGTGGCGGTGCTCGGAGATGGTAACCGGAGGTTGCGTCGGATAAGGTGAATGATAATAATGTTGCACGGTGGTCGTTCAACAAGAAGATGATAGGATGGATGGTGTCGGACTCGAGAGCTCACAATGAATGAAGGTTGCGACTCGGAACTGTGATGAGTCGAAACTGTTGCGAGATGAGTTAGCGAGAAAACATAATTTATCTCTTCTACAGTTATCTCTTCTACCGGTTATGAAGTCGAAACGAGATGAGTCAAAACCGGTAATGAAGATGGTAGCAACTCGAAACCTTTATGTGTCGGAATCGGAACTCGAAACCTGTAATGAAGACGATGACGGTTGTGCGGTGTTGGAATCAACCGGATCAATAACGTAGCAACACAATGATTTTGTGAGAACTCCTCATGACTCTTTTATATATTAATAAAGAACAAAGCAAAACATCCAAGTAATTACATAACCTAATCTATCTATCCATACTAAACTAATTACTTGCTAAACAAGCTATCCTAAACCAATACCAACTCTAATACTTATTAACCAGTTAATAAAGTAACTAGATAAGCATTATACTTTAAACTAATAATTATCTCTAACTATTTAATTACTCATTCCTATATCAAGATTAATCCTTCATTCACCCCCTTAATCTTGATATGGACATGCTATTCTTCAAAATAGTGACGGGTCATACTCTTCAGCCAAGTTTGCTACTTCTTCCTTTGACTCCTTAGGACATTCACTTGCATAATGACCTTTTTCTTGACAATTATAACATACGATAAACCTTTTATCCCTTTGGTATTGTCCTCCTCGACCACGACCACGACCTCTTCCACGATCACTTTGGCTAGACCATCTGCGTCCACAACACTTACAACCAATCTCTTCATTCTTCTCTTGACCATCGGTTTTAGAGTCTTGTCCATTGGTATTGGAACTTTGACCATCAGATTTAGATAATAATACCTTACTTTGATCATTATCACTCGTCTCGTCTTGCTCTTTGATTCGTTCCTCATAGGCCTTCAACCTGCCTATTGCTTCTTCAAATGGCATGCTCTCGATATCCGAATACTGCTCAATTGAAGCAACAATTTGAAGATACTTCTTTGGTACAGAATCTAACAACTTTCAAACTATTGCTTCATCATCATCAAGACTTGACCCAAGACTGCTATATCTTGAAACAAATCCGCTTATCTTTCCAGCAAAGTTTTCTATAGAATTTGTCTCTTTCATTCGAAGCTGCTGGAATTCTCTCCTTAACGTAGCCAATCGAGCCTTTTGAACCCTGTCAGCGCCAAGAAATCTTACTCGTAAAGCTTCCCAAATATCTTTCGCACTTCGGTTTTTAGCAACTTGTAAAAGTATGTCTTCCGGTAACGCTTGAAAAATAACCGCCCTAGCAACTTTGTTTTTCTTCTCATCCGCGGCATCACCTGTTACCGAATCAATCACCTCCCAAAGTCCTTGAGCGTCTAATACCGACTCCATCAAGATAGTCCAAGTGTTGTAATTCTTTGACGTCAATCGTGGAACTTGAAACGAGGTATTGTTGTTTTCTCGTACCTGAACAATTCCTGTATTAACTGGTTGTTCTCCCGCCATATTTCACCTATCTTTTATTACTTCGATCAGTTGTCAAAATTCTCACAAATACACGTCGCTTGTTCCTCGGTTGTACTTTTCTCAAAAATAGATTAAATAAAAAATACTAAATAAAAGCACCTTTGCCTTACTTTTTATCTTGCGTTGAGGTTTGCTAACATAGAAATAAATAATGCTTATCTTCCTTTTCTTAAATAATTCACCACGTCAGCAACACTCCTTTCCGGATTACACTTGCATTTCCTCCTTGCACTTTTATTTGGATGATTTTTTTCCAATCCTTAATTGTGACGACTTAAAAAAATCACAATTGCTTACTGTTTCTTTAATTGCAACCGACTTCGTTCACATATGTATGAGCGTCTTTGTTGTTGCACCGACTTTGTTCTTTGTCCTCTTTGTCGCTTCACTAAGTTTGCAACTTCTTCACAACTCTTTGTCGATTCACTAAGATTTCGACAGCTCTACTCGATTCACTAAGATTTCGAGTCTTCGTTCTTCTAGTTGTCGATCCACTTAGGCTTCGACTTCCCTGCTCGATCCACTTAGGTTTCGAGTCTTCATCTCTCTGTCGATCCACGAAGGTTTTCGACTTCTTTCTCCTTGTCGATCCACGAAGGTTTTCGACTTCACCGGGTTGATTTGCTTCTATTCTTCTTGCTCCCACTTGATCGTTACACGCTCTGATACCAATTGTTGGAATCAACCGGATCAATAACGCAGCAACACAATGATTTTGTGAGAACTCCTCACGACTCTTTTATATATTAATAAAGAACAAAGCAAAACATCCAAGTAATTACATAACCTAATCCATCTATCCATACTAAACTAATTACTTGCTAAACAAGCTATCCTAAACCAATACCAACTCTAATACTTATTAACCAATTAATAAAGTAACTAGATAAACATAATACTTTAAACTAATAATTATCTCTAACTATTTAATTACTCATTCCTATATCAAGATTAATCCTTCATGCGGTGTCGAAAACCCAAACTCAGTATCGTGATCCGATGAGAGTGAACGTACTGATCGGTGAATGGAGGTTTGTCGGAACTCGGTTGTTATAGGTTTTAGTGGAGACTATGGTGTACGATTGACAGGTTGACAGTTGAACAGGATGAAAAGGTGAACGGTGAACTGATGATGATGAGCAGTGGAGATGGTTGGAGTCGGAACAAGGTTGCGAGTCGGAACGTGGTTGAAGACGACGATGAAACACGAAATCAAAAACTCAAAATGGTTGCGACTCGAGACCTTCAAATCAATTACTCGAGAACAGTGATGACAAGGTTGCGACTCAAAACAAAAAGAGATGACTTGAGACCAGTGAAGTTTAACTCGAAACCGTGAAAGTTGTTGTGAGTCGAGAAAGTTGTTTCCTTAAAAATTTGACTCGAAACCGTGATAAACAAGGAGTCTTTGTTTCCTTCTAAAATGGACTCGAAACCGTGAAAGCTGTTCTGAGTCGAAACCGTGGAGGTTTTTGTGTACTTGTGTTGGATTTAATATTTTGAAAAGTATAATAATTTATTTTCAAAGACAACCTTTTAAAAGTCAAACAAGAATTCACGAAAATTTTGGGATCTAGAAGACTTTTGGAAAGATTTTAGTGAATCTTTCAAAAATTTCAAAAACTTCGTTTATCTTATAACAACTTTCAAAACAGATCAATAACCAAAAATGATTTTTTTCTAAACAAAACCGGATGAACACAATGAAGAACGCGAAGAACACGATGAATGTTCTTGGTGATTTTCAAAAATTTCTTCCAAAAACATGAATATTTGATATCAAAACGAGCCTAGAACAGGTTCTAAAGGCCCTGATACCAATTGTAAGTCTCGTAAACCGGATCTTTCAATGATATCAAACAATCACCAAGTTTGTGCGGAATCCAAACTTGGTGAGATTCAAGAAAAACTGAAAATATGAAAAACGAAGAACAATACCAAATCATTTTCAACACTTGCACACGATTCTATTACTATCAAAGCAAAATCTTCTGATACAAGTGTTTTCACAACTCAATCGCCTCCCACTCTCTGATTTTCTAGAATTGTGTAACTAGGAGGTTCAAACCCTAAAACAAGTTGAAAACTTATTTATATACCTACTAAAGCCCACTTCCCTACATTGCCTCCCCTTGGGCCTGCTTGGCCCACATGGCCTAAAGCTTGGCCCAAGTGACCTATAAAGGTCCAAAACCTAATATAAACTAACCCGGTAAGGCCCAGTTCGCAAACATAGCCCGTTGTGTTAATTTGATGCGTCAGTCTCACACTTTACAACCTAACAAAAACACGTACGATGATATGTATGTATAGTTATTTGAGCAAAACGTTGAGTTTATCGAATAAAATAGATTGAGTTCGATTTGGAATGTAGAACCTAGTTTGTAATGTCAAAGGTATGTAAAGCATCTATTGATCATGTGAGACGTACTTCGTAAAAGAACGGAAATTCTACTCTTGTTTTAAAAGAATTTTCGTAAGTTGAAAATTGTCAGTTCCAATGAAGTTTTCTTACCCACGTGTTTTGAATTTAAATGACATATTGAGCGGTGTATAAAAAGGTTTTTGAAAATAGTAAGTTTGCATAATTTTAAAGGATCTTGCATTATAATAAGAAATTTGAAATTTGGAGGTTCTCGTGAAAACGTTACTCCTAAAAGAATTTTAGCATAATGAACTTACTGATTTTCGAAAAGAGTTTTAGTAAACGATCGAATAGTATTCGTAATATTTTGTAAGCGTGTGTAAAAAGTTGGTTTGATTTCCGATTGAAAATAAAAGTCTTTGGTATAATGATATAACGTAAGCTTGTCTTAGTGATTACATCGAGTATGAAATTTGTGGGCAAGAGATTCATTAGACCGATTAAGTTGATGGGTTGCATTTTGTAAAATTTTGAGAATCGGGAGACAAAATGTTTGTGGTATGCTTAAGAATTTCGTGTATGTGATTTATGTGTAATAGATTATAAGGTAAGAAATACGTTTGATAAAACAATAAACTTTGAAATTTGCATAAGTAGGAATTTTGACAAATGAATAACGATTTAGGTATAAAATTTGATCGTGTTTGCATAATAAAGTCTCTTGAAGGAAAATTTCGGTAACGATCACCTAGGTAAGGGAACCACCCCTAACCTGTTGGTGAGGTCATTTTAAGAAAGGAAGGAGCGGAGTTAATCGTCAAGGTAAGGACATCACTCCTATCTCGATGATATGTCTCCATTTTGGGATTACAAGGTATGTAAATCAAATTGGGTGACGTTTTTTTGAAATCATGCATGTGGATCATGTATAGATGTATGAAAAGATTTAGTATGATGCGTGTGTAAGAAAATAATCTCGAAAATAATTCGAATTAAAAAAAAGAGGATTGCATCGTATAAGATTGATAATAGTAAAACGTAGGTTTGACTAAAACTTGGATTGTTCCAAAATGGAACTTTGACTAAACCAAGGTGGTAAAAAATTCTTGTGAATTTGAGAAACATGCTTTGGCCTAATAGGTGGAATACTCTCGCTGAAATTTCGGTTAACGGTATTCACCCTTCCAGTTACTACATGTTCCAAACCAATCGAAAATTCGAGAGTTGGCGGAATTTTTGAAAATCAAGGAGTGGGACTAGTCGACTAGATGCGGGTTTCACCCCTAACTTGACGATTTCGTACCCTAAGTGTGGTTGGTACTCGTTGGGTCAGAGTTTAATTTCGACACTTTGACGAGGGTCCACTAGAATTTGAAATGGGAATTCTCCATCAAGGTGAGGATTTTACTCCTAACTTGATGGCGAATTTCGTGTAAAAAGAATAGGTGGGTTGAGAGTCGTTTCACCAAATTGTGGGTTTCATGCCTATTTTGGTTAAGTCATCTCGTTTGTATAATACGAGTGTTTTTGAGTTTAGTATAATCGAGTAAAATTCCTTAGGAAAGGTGTATGTTATGGAATAAATAAACAAGTATGAGCACATAAAAAAGGTATTCTAAGAATAACACATAAACATGTTTCAAGAAAGTAGCATATGAATCAAGTATGATCGAATT
Organism: Helianthus tuberosus; assembly: GCA_030545235.1. Classification (NCBI taxonomy): domain Eukaryota; kingdom Viridiplantae; phylum Streptophyta; class Magnoliopsida; order Asterales; family Asteraceae; genus Helianthus; species Helianthus tuberosus. Next base: position 12,484,042 of record CM060420.1, read on the forward strand.
TGATATTTAACTATAGCCTAGGCCAAAAGCATAACAATTTTCCTAATTCCCTATAGTTATGGCTCTGATACCAATCTGTCACACCCCAACCGATGGCGGAAACATCGGAGTGAGATGAAGATAGATTGCTCATCACACATAACGCTAATTGTGACAATAGAATTAAAAATAAATTGATTTCATTCATAACAAAATGTTACAATACATGGAACTTGAAATATAACATGTTCAATACAAGGAAAACAATACAACAACAAGTACAAAAATTGATACAACATATTAAAACCTAAGACGTCTATATATGTATCTAGGCATCATCGCTACTTCAGTTTCATAGCATCGTCATCATCAACTTGTAACATGTTTAAAATAAAGTTCAATGCAAAAGCAAAGACGAGTATACAGGTTTTCGTACATAACATAAAAAGATAAGTTTTAAACCATTCCACATGGCAAGCTAGTCGAAACAAGATAAACAATAAATTGGCATGTGCATAACTAATCAAACCAAGATGAAATGCAATAAGCTCTTAACATGACCCAACGTTCACAGGCGGTGCGTTAATCCTATAGCACTATATATGTCAAGGATAGGCTCGTACGAAGTTAATGATAAGTTTAACACAAAACGTATAGGCCCAAATTTAAAGTATCAAGTAACAAGTATGCATGCATGTATAAGGAATGTTTGTGCATTTTAGAAATAAGTATAGGTGTAAGTTTTCATAGTTTAACATGTTACACCCCAAAGGTGATAAACGAATAGGGGGTTTCAAGTATACTCACAAAATTGCTAATTCTTACGATTATCCAAGTGTTGACGAGTGAATGAGTTTAGGAGGTTGAATGTATACGGATTAGAGTTCAAGGTATGTTTAGAGTCGAAATTTGGAATTTAAAAGTATATGGGAAGTAAATATATGTGAGAAAATAACCGTCTAGCACCTAATACTCGTTTTTGACACTATGAAACCCATAGGGGTTTGAATGTTTTCATGGGTTAAAGTATCCATTAGAATTGTAACGAGAACTAAGTTCTTAGATGGTGTAACTTAGTATTTTGACAAATAATCATTAGATCATCATCAAAGGTTCGGTTACTATGGGTATTATATATAGTTTAAATCATAAGTTTTAGTCCATCAAATATAACAAGATTATCATAGAAGTCATGCATAGAGGCATGAAGATAAATCTTCCATTTTAAAACCTCGTTTGTATTCACCAATGCACAAGTTGTCATAAGACAACAAGGATGGTCACGAATGTACAATAAGGGAATGAAATAAACACTAGCTACTAAAGAAAACATCAAGTGATGTGTGGATTTGTTAGTAGGATAGCCCAAGCTATCCATATAATCACACATACACAAGTTCAAGACTTGTTCATCACTTATGGGTTCAAACCCTTTTTTAAAATAGAAAGATTTGAGGATTAAAACCATTGGATTTGTATGTTACAACCTTGTTTTTAAGCACATATAATCATAGTCTTGATTAGTGGCATAAGGACATAGGAATGTTGAAGAAAAAATAAGTTTTCTTCCAAAACATGAAGAATAAAAAAGATAAAAATGAGCAGAATTATAGGTGCACTTTGGACCTCAAAAATGGTGAGGTTTCACCTTAGTTTGCCCAAGCAAACTTATGAAAACCTTCCAAGAGGTTTTCCAAGTGTTTTAGATGAAAGAACAAAGAACAAATTGAAGGAGAAGTGAGTTGAAACTCATTTAGAAGGACTGCTACTTTCTGATGTAAACTGTTGAAAACCTAGCTGAGTTTGAGAGAGTTTTGGTGAGATTTAAGTGTGGTAAAAGTGGGAAAGTGGCTGAATATAAGTTGTATTTACAGGGGAAAGGATTAGGGTTAAGTTGGTTGGCATTTAAGAGGTTAGTTGGTTGATTAACATTAAAAAAAAGACAATGAACCTGCCTTATCATCCTGCCGGTCGCATGGCTGTAAACATCTATGTATTTACCTTTTTTTGTGATAACTTAGGTATTAGACATAGTGTAATATGATTGATTAGTTAATAAATCACTTAGCTATTAACTTGTAACATTATGGTGGTTTAATTAAATAATAAAAAATCAATTTACAATACCCATCAAGGGCTGCGACCGAAAGTTGTGTCCCAGTCATAAACCTTCTTTTTTGTCATTTAATTTATATGTTAGTTATTCACATACTATATTATGATAGATTGTTTGCAAATTTACTAACCACTAATACGTTATATTGAAGATGATTTAAATATTGAAAGAAATCAAGGAAATCAGCCACCAAGGGCTGTTCCGGTCGCAAGGGATTGTTCCCCTTTTTTATATTTTTTTTTTTGTGTTGATTAATCATAATACAGGTATAACAACTCTCCTAAAACCCTTAACATGCCCTAAACTGCGTATAATATACGCTGTATACGAAAAATAACCCTAATATACCTTTATATTATTAAAAATCAAATAAAACAAATATTTAAGGCCGCTCGCGGGGCGCGACCCGGTCAAGCCAGGCCGTCGTGGGGCGTGACAACGTGACACCAGGTCAAACCCTGTTGCGCCACGTGTCCCCTCTCGTGTTAGATCTACGGTGTGAGTCGACCAAGCTAGGCCTCGCGGGCCTCGAAAGAGGAGAAATTGGGCGTCGCGGGGCGCGAGCCGCCCTTCGATCAACCCTATAAAAGGAGTGTTCGAGTTCAGTAATTCTCGTTCAAAAATTTTCTATTCTCTCTAAATCTCTAAAGCTATATTACTTGGGTATTATACCCCTAAAAAGCGAAGCTCTGCCTCGTTGTAAGTATTATAACCCCTGGTTACGTATTGGTTACTCTACCCGATTGATCTAGGGCTCCGTAACGCATGTCAAGGCTCTACCTGACTCCGTCGTTGGAGTTCTGTCTCGGGGTTATGACTAATGTAAATTGGGTTATCCTACTAACACGTGTGCACTGTTTAATTTTAATAGATTCTAACCAGGAAGTCACCAGAAAGCAGTAGTATTATATAAGTCAGCAAAGTGAGTCATTCTTTTTTACTACCAAATTGTTTTACCAAAACCTCAATTGTTTTAAATTATGATAATAGTGATTGAGTCTATGTATTCTACAATTACTGTCGGTATGTTGGGGTTTTGTATACGTTACTTGTTACTATATTGTGAATAGTAGCATGACCACAAGTCAGGATTGTGATGCGCGTGTGGTGTGATATATATTTAAGTATATTTTAACCCCTTTTTACACGTTAGCCAAGTCTTAAATTTATAAAACACGATATTTTACTAACACCAAACACACATATGGGCAAGTGCACCCATCGTGAGCGTAGTATAGTGTTGGCAAGATACCGAGGTCGTCCAAGGATACAAGAGCTTTTAGTACCGGTTTATCCTCAACGTCTAATCAAATCAAAAGTTAGAAAAAAGGTTTTTAAACTAGGAAAATAAAAACTAACTAAAATGCTGAAAAATAAAAGGAAAAATTACACTTTTCGTCCTTTATGTTTGTAGCTAGTTGCAATGGATGACCTTTACCTTTAATAATTACAGCCACAGTCCTTTATTTTGAAAACTCATTACACCATTCGTCCTTTAGTGCTAACCCAATTAAAATTTTCAGTTAAGTCATATCCTATAAGGGTAGTTTTGTCTTTTAACTGATTAAATTAAAAATGGTTTAATAAAAAAGCAATAAACTAAAATATATAGAACACATACATCTCAGATCTTATCTCTCTCAACCCTTTCTTCCCCCAACCAAACCCACCACCACCTGCCACCACACCACCACCGTTAAGTCATCGACTGGAGCCGCTTATCCGGCGACTGGTTACCTCCGGCTACACCACGATCACACCTAACTCCTCTATTTCTCCTGAAATCGTCGCCCACACACACAAATACACAAATACCTCCAGCCACCATGGTGATGGCGGCGAACGGCGGTAACGACCGAGGAGGAGAGAGAGAACGAGAGAGAATCGGTGAAAGGGAAAGAGAATCGGAGAAGGAAGGCGGACAGTGGCGGAGACAGACGACGCCGACGACGACCGGCTGCCGCCGTGAACGGCGTCAGTGGATTTTTCCGACGAGACTATTATTCCGGTAAGTTTCCGTCTTCGAGTTCTTCAACTCAGATCCGTTTGGATCTCACTCTCAGTCGTTTTGGGGGATGATTTAGAAACGGATTTGTCGAAAAAAACAAAAAAAATGGGGTTTTGTTGAAACACCACCCCAAACCTCCGGCAACCGCAACCACGAGCACCACTATCAAGCCCTTCGATTCACAAATCGAAGCTTTCTTCTTCGGTCGTCGCCAAACAGATCTGATTTGATGAGATGGGTGATTTAGGGTTTTGAGCGACGAGTTGTAGGATCAGATCATGAGTGAAATAAACCCTTAATTGAAGTGATTGAAGGTTTGATTTCTTCGATTACAGGTGATGGTTCATATATTTTTCCTTTAAATTTGAGATTTGGGGAAACCATTGCAGCAGATTTGCCCCTGTAGTGAACGAGGGTTTCAGGGGTCTGAAGAGGTGAGAGAGGTTTGTTGGTTCTGTGAAGATGATGGTGGTTTTCGGAGGTTGGGGAGGTGGTGGTGGTTGCGAAGATGGTGATGGCTCTCGGGTTACCAGAGGTTGGGGAGATGGTGGTTACGAAGATGATGGTGGTTCCCAGCGATGGCGATGATGCCGGATGATGATGATGGTGGTTCCCGGCGACGGCGATGATGCCGGATGATGATGGTGGTGGTGGTTGTGGGGAAACCTAGAGAGAGATAGAACTGAGAGAGAGAGAAGAGAGTTAAGAGAGAGATAGATATATCACTTTTATATACATATATATTTTTTAATTTAATTTCAGATTTTTTTATTTTATTTATTAAATATATTTCAAATAAATTGTGTAAAATGACCAAATAGCCCTCATGTGCAATGCACATGACATATTTGACTGAAAATTTTAACCAGGTTAGGGGCAAAGGATGAAACGTGCAACATGTTTTCCAAATAAAGGACTGTGACTGTAATTATTAAAGGTAAAGGTCATCCATTGCAACTAGCTATAAACATAAAGGACGAAAAGTGTAATTTTTCCAAAATAAAATAAAAATAAAAACAGATAGACAAGATGAATCACTTGGATCCGACTCGTGTTTAGTGTAACCTTTGATTATTTCCGCACTTTTGCACTTTTTAAGAGATTATCTTAGTTATTGTAGTAGGCCCCTCTTTTGAAGGTGACGTTACCCTCAACCCAGTAGTTTGAGTCAGCAAGGATACAATCCTAAAGGGTCGGATTATTGAAAGATAATTAATTAAGTTATTAATGCATATTATGGTAGGCCCCTCTTTTGAAGGTGACGTTACCCTCGGCTAAGTAGTCTGAGTCAGCAGGGATACAGTCCTAAGTAGCCGGATTAAAGTATTAATAGTAGTTTACATATGAGGGGATCAAAGAGTTTGGACCCCCGCCATCCAATACCGGTGGGTATTGAAGGAGGTCCTACTAAATTTGACTCAGGTCCTTGCAGGATCTATACACTGAACAAGGCAAGACTCTTACCAAACCGTTCCCTTAACCCCCGACCAGGTAGCCAACATATCTCCATATAGACCGTGGAGATATGAATGGTGAAAATCTTTTATTTTATATAGACAGTAAAATAATGCCAAGACACCACGGACAAACGATAAGGAAGAATCACCTTCAACATAAGAAACTAGTTATTAAATTCATTAATACATAACCAAGTAAAAAGTGCGAAAAGATTAAATATAAAAAGTATTACACTAGACACTTGTCTTCACCAAGAGACGTAAGAGACTTAGGCAAACATGGCCTTTGATTGTCAAGAACTCTTACGATCAATCTTAAATCCCGAGACGACTCACACACTCTACGATGGATGATGGATAATGGTTGTGGATGATGGTGTTATGATGGTGGTGGGTGGTGGGTGAAGTGTGAGAGAGGTGGTGTGCCAAGGGATGGTTTGCAAATGAGCCAAGCACCCCTATTTACAGGCTGAACAGAGACTCGGGCATGGCCCCGTGTCCATTGGGCACGGCCCCGTGTCCACCTTCCTTCTCTTTCTTCATTAATTGCAGTTTGTCTGCATTAGTTGACCACGCCCCCGTGTCCGCTGGGCACGCCCCCGTGTGCAGAAGCGTATCTGTACTATCAAGATTTCCCCAGATTCTGCGAATCTTAGAGTTGACCACGGCCCCGTGTCCGCTGGGCACGCCCCCGTGGTGGGTGATAGAAGCTTCTACACCGTTTTCTTTTCTACAATCACTTGGGCACGCCCCCGTTCTCATTGAGCATGGGGCGTGTTCAGCCTTCTGTGCTCTTGTTTTACTTGGGAAGATGTTGTCGGGGAGGTCGGGCATGCCACATTTGTTCCTTTTCTTGTATTTATGTTAGATTTAGCTGCCTTTTAGCTTCTTTTGTTCATTTGAGCTCATTTAATCCTGAAAATACAAAAAGGAAGACAAAAACACACTTTTTCCAACATTAGTACTAAAAAAGGGTTAGTTTTATGCCACAATTGATGTAATTTATATGTTGCATTTTGTGCACATCAATTGACAGTAAAGAAAATGAAAAATTTTTGAAAAAATTTGGGGTGATTAACGGTTCCAATAGAGTTTTTTGTAATGCTTGTATTTAGGACTTGCAAGATTCAAGGTTTTAGCATCCCCCCCACACTTAAATTAAACATTGTCCTCAATGTGTCCCAAAAATAAGTTTTTAGGTTGATTGAATGTGTAAAAAGGTGTGAAAAAGCAAAATTTTATGTTACTGGGCGTCTGGACACGGCCCCGTGGTGTCCGGGAACGGCCCCGTGTTCAGATCGCCAGTAACAAAAGTTTGTAAAAAGAAACAGAAGCCTGGGCACGGGGGCGTGTTCAATGAGCAAGCCCCATGTCCAGTTACCTGAACTGGGCATTTCCTGCAGATTGTGTAGCACGGGGCCATGTTGGGTGGGCACGACCCGTGCTGAACTTGCTGTAATGTAGAAAAATTTGTCGGGTGGCCCTGTTTTCGTGTATGGGGTGCTGGTTCAAGTTTCTCTTGTTATCCTTCACCATCCCGAGTGTGTTTTATTCCTGAAAATTAAAACTAAACTAGAAAACATAAAAATTAATCTAAACTAAACTAAGGATAGTTCCGCGGAATGCCTCCGTGGTGCGCCACGTTTATAAGGGTCCTTGGCTAGACCCAAAGCCTGGTCATATGTTACCCAAGTGGGATGTTTTGCATCCCATGCTACACCGTCGGAGAGCATCATCCAAACTCGAGTCAATGACCTTCATGTAGTTGACCGGGTCTTCGTCTTCTACTCTTTTTCCAACTCCAAACTTCATTTCCTCGTCCCCAATCCTCAATGTTAGTGTTCCATCATTCATATCTACCACTGCTTGAGCCGTAGCTAGGAATGGCCTTCCTAAGATGAGTGGTACTTCGGTATCTTCCTCCATATCTACTATGACAAAGTCGGCCAGGAAGACAAATTCGCCGACTTTGACCAATAGATTTTCAGCGACACCTTGTGGATATTTGACGGATCTATCGGCGAGTTGTATGCTTATTTTTGTAGGGCTTGTTTTCCCTAAGCCGAGTCGGTTGAACATTGATGAGGGCATGTGGTTGATGCTTGCCCCGAGATCGGCTAGTGCATTACGAATGGGGGATTCCCCAATCGAGCAAGGAATTGTGAAGCTTCCGGGGTCAAGCCTCTTTTGCGGGAGTTTGTTGAGCAGTAAGGCGGAGCATTCTTCGCCTAAATTAACTAATTGCAATGATTCAATTTTCCTTTTATGAGTGAGGAAGTCCCTCATAAATTTTGAATATTTAGGCATTTGAGTGAGGACTTATAAATGGAATATTAACATGCAATTGTTTTAGTAAATTTTCGAACTTTGCGAATTTCTCATCGGTCTTTTGACGAATTAACCGACCGGGGTATGGAACCGGAGGAGTCATAGTAGGCTCTTAAATTGGTGGAGAAGCCTTCTCGTTTTGTGGCGTGGGTGGAGTTGTGGTTTGGCTAGATTGGCTTCTTTCAGTTGGTGGTAGTGGAGCCTCTTCGGGACCCACGGTACGGTTTCTCAATGTAATGAGATGTACTTGCGCCTTTGGGTTTGTTTCGGTATTACTTGGTAACGCGCCTTGTGGTTTCTCGGAGAAATTTTGAGCTATTTGATTTAATTGTTTTTCAATGTTTTGAATGCTAGCTTGCTGATTTCTAAAATTCGATTCCAATTGTTGAAATCGATCCGAGTTTTTCTTTTCGGTGTCAGAGATGAGGCGAGATACAGTATCTTCAAGCCTTTCTCGTCCACCTTGTTGTTGAGAGAAATTTTGTGGTTGTTGAAAGTTTGTTCGTTGGTTTAGATTTTGTTGGTTACTACTATTGCCGGGTTCTCTCCAACCAAGGTTAGGGTGGTTATGCCATCCTTGGTTGTAGGTACCCGTTGGAGGACCCGACGGCCTAGCTCTATTATCAATGTAGTTTACCGTTTCCGTTTGATCATCTAATTCTTTCATACAACTCCAATTTTCATGTGGCCCACCACACCCCTCACAAGCCATAACCGAGACCGTTTTTGCCATTTATAACTTTTTGATTTTTAAAGATAGGGCCTCGATTTGAGCTTGTAAAGAAGTGCTTTCATCAACTTTATGGGCGCCCGGGGTAATAGATTTATTGTCTCGGGAAGTGTGCCACTGAAAATTGGTTTGAGCAATTTCCTCAATTTGATTATAGATTTCATTTGGGCGACGATTACCTAAAAGTCCCCCGGAGCTAGAATCAAGTGTTTGTCTTGTGTGTGGCAACAACCCATTGTAGAAAGTGGATACTTGTTGCCATACCGCAAGACCATGATGAGGGCACTTTCTTAGTAGCTCCTTGAACCTTTCCCAAGTTTCATATAAGGACTCCCCATCCTCCTGTGAATAAGTATTAATTTCAGTCATTAGTTTAGCTGTTTTAGCAGGAGGGAAATACTTATATAGAAACTTTTGGGCTAGTTCATCCCAGGTGTTTACCGAACCAACTGGGAGGGTGTTAAGCCAAGCCTTAGCTCGGTCTTTTAGTGAAAATGGAAACATTCGAAGGTGGATGGCGTCGTTGGATGCTCCATTGATCCGAAAGGTATCACATATTTCTAAGAAATTAGTAATATGTAGATGGGGATCCTCGTCCGCAAGCCCATGAAAGGTTGCGGAGTTTTGAAGCATTTGTATCAAGTGCGGTCGAAGTTCGAAGTTGTTGGCTTCGACATTCGGAGCATTGATAGCGGCGCCGAGATTACCTACAGTGGGTCGTAAGTAATCCATGAGGGTACGTTGGTCCGCCATTGGAAGTGGGTCCCCCGAAACTTTCTCTTGGTTTTTAGCTTTAAGTCTTTTTCTAAGAAAGCGTTCGGGTTCTTCAAAAGGTTCTTTTATGTCTTTACTAGAACTGGAGCTCATACACTACGTAGAAAGTTCAGATGTGGAGCCTGGGTTCCAAGTCCTGCAATAAAAACAGAAAAGAACGTTGGTCAGAAGCTTCACCACGGCCCCGTGCTCAAATGAACACGGCCCGTGGTCGGAGATACAGTGATTGTTTTCCGGATCCCAGTTACTGGGGAGTTCGACACGGCCCCGTGTTGCACCGACACAGCCCCGTGCTCAACTCTCTGTAACTCGGAAAATAAAAACTGCCAGTAACAATGCTAGGCACGGCCCGTGTCCGACCAGGCACGGCACAGCCCGTGTCCGACCAGGCACGGCCCGTGCTGAGCTCTGCAGAAACTGAAAATCTAAGAAAATCCTAAAAAACAGAAAAATTAGAAAAAACGATTAGGCCGTTGATTCCTAACTTTCTTAAAATCCTTGTGACCCCGGCAACGGCGCCAAAACTTGATGCGCGTGTGGTGTGATATATATTTAAGTATATTTTAACCTCTTTTTACACGTTAGCCAAGTTTTAAATTTATAAAACACGATATTTTACTAACACCAAACACACATATGGGTAAGTGCACCCATCGTGAGCGTAGTATAGTGTTGGCAAGATACCGAGGTCGTCCAAGGATACAAGAGCTTTTAGTACCGGTTTATCCTCAACGTCTAATCAAATCAAAAGTTAGAAAAAAAGGTTTTTAAACTAGAAAAATAAAAACTAACTAAAATGCTGAAAAATAAAATAAAAATAAAAACAGATAGACAAGATGAATCACTTGGATCCGACTCGTGTTTAGTGTAACCTTTTATTATTTCCGCACTTTTACACTTTTTAACAGATTATCTTAGTTATTGTAGTAGGCCCCTCTTTTGAAGGTGACATTACCCTCAACCCAGTAGTTTGAGTCAGCAAGGATACAATCCTAAAGGGTCGGATTATTGAAAGATAATTAATTAAGTTATTAATGCATATTATGGTAGGCCCCTCTTTTGAAGGTGACGTTACCCTCGGCTAAGTAGTCTGAGTCAGCAGGGATACAGTCCTAAGTACCCGGATTAAAGTATTAATAGTAGTTTACATATGAGGGAATCAAAGAGTTTGGACCCCCGCCATCCAATACCGGTGGGTAGAAGGAGGTCCTACTAAATTTGACCCAGGTCCTTTCAGGATCTATACACTGAACAAGGCAAGACTCTTACCAAACCGTTCCCTTAACCCCCGACCAGGTAGCCAACATATCTCCATATAGACCGTGGAGATATGAATGGTGAAAATATTTTATTTTATATAGACAGTAAAATAATGCCAAGACACCACGGACAAACGATAAGGAAGAATCACCTTCAACATAAGAAACTAGTTATTAAAGTCATTAATACATAACCAAGTAAAAAGTGCGAAAAGATTAAAAATAAAAAGTATTACACTAGACACTTGTCTTCACCAAGTGATGTAAGAGACTTAGGCAAACATGGCCTTTGATTGTCAAGAACTCTTACGATCAATCTTGGATCCCGAGACGACTCACACACTCTACGATGGACGATGGATGATGGTGGTGGATGATGGTGTTGTGATGGTGGTGGGTGAAGTGTGAGAGAGGTGGTGTGCCAAGGGATGGTTTGCAAATGAGCCAAGTACCCCTATTTATAGGCTGAACAGAGACTCGGGCACGGCCCCGTGTCCACCTTCCTTCTCTTTCTTCATTAATTGCAGTTTGTCTGCATTAGTTGACCACGCCCCCGTGTCCGCTGGGCACGCCCCCGTGTGTAGAAGCGTATCTGTACTATCAAGATTTCCCCAGATTATGCGAGTCTTAGAGTTGACCACGGCCCCGTGTCCGCTGGGCACACCCCCGTGGTGGGTGATAGAAGCTTCTACACCTTTGTCTTTTCGGCAATCACTTGGGCACGCCCCCGTGCTCATTGAGTACGGGGCGTGTTCAGCCTTCTGTTCTCTTGTTTTGCTTGGGAAGATGCTGTCGGGGAGCTCGGGCAGGCCACGTTTGTTCCTTTTCTTGTATTTATGTTAGATTTAGCTGCCTTTTTGCTTCTTTTGTTCATTTGAGCTCATTTAATCCTGAAAATACAAAAAGGAAGACAAAAACACACTTTTTCCAACATTAGTACTAAAAAAGGGGTTAGTTTTATGCCACAATTGATGTAATTTATATGTTGCATTTTGTGCACATCAATTGACAGTACCGTGGGTGGTAATTGGGTAGATATAAACATTGTAATCACCCTCAATACTGTAAAATGATAAAAGCTTGTTTGATTAAACTGGGATGCACTCGCCAGTATTTCTTGCTGATAAAACTTTTTAAAACGCGTTTCAGGTAACTTAATTGTGAAGCTAATAGAAGCCAGCGGGAGCGCACTGAAGGCTTGGAAAAGTGGCCATAAAAGCTACCTAAATAAAAAGAAGTTTTATTTCAATAAATTAGGGTTATCCCTATAGACATATTATAATGGAAACTTGGGTTTTTCCCATGTATTTATTATTTATAAAAGTGTGGTGTTTTAACTCTGATAAACTATTTCCTAACTACGGTCCTAATGTTTAATTTCCGCTGCCAAATTAATAAACACCGATACCACCGGCTCTATACATCTCGTGGCCGCCCGCCCCTCAGGGCAAGGAGTTGGGGGTTGCGACAGGAGGTGGTATCAGAGCTACAGCCACTGGTTTAAGCCACAGAAGTGTTCTGTTGACACCAAGATTTTTACTAGTTATGTTAGGAAATAATCTATTTGATTATGTGTATATATGTATATTATTGTTTTGTGTTATTTGACAATTTGTTAGTTTACAGTATGAGTGAGCAAGGTACGTCTGATGCTTACCGTCACCTAGCTAGTTCCCCAAAGAGTGAAGGAACTTCATCACAGCCTACTCCTTCGGGGTATTCTGTTGACACTGAGGAAGGAATTTTCATCTTTAAGGCGCAATCCGAGGAACCATTCCCTTCAAAAAAGAGAGGATGGTTTAGTAGGGGAGCACATGAGAGAAGAAAGATGATGAGAAAGTTACAACAACAGAGAGAGTTAGCAAAAGCCAATAGGGAAGTGAATGCCCAAACCCAGGAAGCAGTTAATAGACAGTTGGCAAACTTTCATATGCTAGCCACCACTGTAGCAGATCCAAACCTTGATCAGATAGTTGCACCACAACCATTGCCATTATTTCCAACCCAACCAATGGAGATAGAACTTAACCAAGGAAACCAATTCCCATACCAGCATTTGACCCTAACGAGATACCTAGAATCCCAACACCTAATCCTCTAGCGTATGATCCATGGGAAGATGACCATAGGGGATATCAGGAACTCTATCCACAGGAAGAACCGATACCAAATCCCATAGCACAGTATACCGACCTTAATCCTTTAGATCCGTATTGGAATGAAGACCGGTATATTCAGAGTGTGTTAAGCAACACGTACTCATATGGAGGACCTATACCTCAATAACCTGACCTAGTACCCGCACCACTGCCACCCATGAGTGAAGAGAATGTGCAGGAACTCCGCACATATGGTGAGGAATTAATGGAAGAAGGAGAGAGGATACGACAGATAGGAGAAAAGCTCATGTGGAAGTATGACGAGCGGGAAATGCATTTCTGGATAAATAACCCATAATATATATATATATATATATATATATATATATATATATATATATATATATATATATATGTGTGTGTGTGTGTGTGTGTGTGTGTAGTTTGAAAAAAATTAACTAAAATAGATAACCTAATATCTATCGATGCGTAACTATTAGTGTGTTTAAATTTCAGTTGTAGGTTGTAATAAATAGATATATATATATATATATATATATATATATATATATATATATATATATATATATATCTTTACTACTATATAATAGATATAAGAGAGAGAAAGTTGAAATCTCTTAAATTACTATTTTGATGCTTATAACATTCGACTTTCAAGCACTTTACAATCCCACAATCCCCTAAATACCAAAAGATTAAGAATTTAGTACTTCATTTGCATATGTTAAAGTGACTTGTTTCACTTTTCAGAAATCCTCAAACAATCCCAACCGTCCAAGTTGCACTTCTCAAATCAATGGTCAAAACTCCTGATCCGGGTCACTCATCACCAACTAATCAATACATCCTCTAACTGCCTACATAAACAAACTCCATGTAACCTCATTCCACACCACATTCAAAACTCTTACCTTTCCTTCACACAACACCCATTCAAACTACTTTTCTTCACTCAGTGAACACACACATTCTCTCACCAGCGACGGAGAAGAATCCTAAAGCCATGAAGAAAGTTCAGAACTGGTGATGTATTTTGATTTTAGATGATTAACCATTTTGTAAAATTTTGTTTTGTTGAATAAAAATTCGGACTTGATACGCAAAATAAGCACCATATGTTAGAAACATGAAATATATCCAGAAATTACTAATTTACAAAATATTACATAACCTTTATAGTTGGAAATCATTTTTTGAAGTTTTAAAGTTGAGTTCTTCCCTTTTCTTGATTCTAAATGGGCGGGACTTGTCTTGAATGTGTTGTGGGTATGAGCATATGTCTGAAATGTGACTCAGTAGTAGCTCCGACGACTTCACGTACGTCCTAAAACCTCATAGCCTTTGATGACAAAATTATGGTATTCAACAAGAATCAACAGATCTGATGTAAACTGAATCAGATCTTGACTTATATTACACGAAACCCTAAGAACTAACCACAATATTTCTATGAATCAACAGACTATAGATCATCTACAGATTATCTAATTGATAATCTTTTACAACAACTAAGATCAACACGATCTCAAAGCTGAAACAACAGGATGAACTTCTAACAATGATTGTTATAGAGAAAAAGTTAGGTGGATGAGGGTTTTTTAGTGACTGAATTGAATCAAGGGTTACCACATATCTCTGTTTATACCCGGACACAACCAGGGCCTTCAACTCTTTAGCTCCATAGTCCATAAGCCCACTTATGCACACTTCTGTCCGCAAGCCCACTTCTAAGCCCAGCATCAGCTTGGTCCAAATCTTTTTCCGATCCAAGTGTGGTCCAAAAAACCTGATTATAACACAATACAAATAAAAGGTTTTTTATATTTTAAAGTGTGTTGACACTAGATGGAGAGATAAGGGATGAATGATAGGAAATAGTTTGCTGTTAAAAAAAATTAGGAGTTTGCAAATTTAGGATCAGAGAGAATGATAGGGGTTAGTTGAAATATGAAGGGAACGGAGGTGTGGGATAAGTTCACAAGAGATAAGCCATTCAAAAGAAAAGTTAACAAGAGAGGAGATATCTTTGAGTAGTGAGAGATTTAAAAAGATTTGTACAGATTTACAACTTACAAGAGAGATTAGATATCCTTGGGAAGTGGGAGATTTAGTAAGTTTTGTTGAGATATTTGGTGATTCTATCAAATCTTAGAGCATTCACATTTTCCCCTATCTTTATTCTTATAATTACACTATTCTTTCCATATCACGACATTTTCTTCCTCCTTTCAATTAAATAATATTTTTTTCTAGCTTTATCATTACATTTCCACCCACCCTACTCACAATCACTTTTAAAAAATATTAAAAAATTATAGAGGTAGTTTAAATTGTTTTTTTAATTATATTGTTCTTTAAATTTCTAAATACATAGAGAGAGGAGTATGGGACCGACCAAGAGAGTGGAAGGGGGTAGTTTACCATTAATGTTTTTTTCGTTACATTTACTTCTATTATTATTACTTTTTAACTCAAAATTTGTATGTACGTTATTATTTTTTAAATAAAGCCATATCATAAACCAATGGGACTAAAGTATGTTACGTTAAAAAAAATACATAACAATTAATTCACGTGGGGGTAAAGGGGATGGGAAAAGTGTAATTAAGAGGGAAACCTGGTGATGGGTTTGGGCTACCCGTTGTGCCATAACATTCGCAGCCAGGGCCAGCCCAAGTGAGAGTGATGTTAAAGCTGCAATCAAGTATGCTCTATAAAACGGGTCGGTTTAAATAAAGGCTTTTTAAAAAACAAAGGCTTTTTTCTAAAACAAGTTTTTCAAACACTATGAACGGAAGGACATTGCACTTGGCTTTCAATTGTACATGTTGGCATTTTTATGCAGGTTTCAAGCACCATATGATATCAATGACATATAAACAAAGGAGTTGTGTTGATATTTATTTAGCAACGAAGCTTAAAATTAGACAATGTATGCAATAAAAGCACCATGATACAGATACGTGTATTTTATAATTTATATATTTGCATGATTTGAGAGTTTCACTGACACAATTGGTAGACAAATGTAGCTGTGCTTCGTAAGTCCATCTTCAATAATTGTCTTTCCGGAGAAAGATTCTCATTAAACAAAACAACCCGAAGGACAGTACCCGAAGCAAGATGCTAAAGGCAATCAAAGAACAGAACAAAAGGCCAAACAACAAGACTAAAAAAATAGTCCCCATCATTCAGTGGAGTGGCAAGGCAATGAAGATAAGAACGAGGCCTCCTTTGGAGGTCGCATAGATAGATCATATCGATAAATACAACTTATATACGTACTATACAATATATCACGAGATGACTAATAAATTAACAGAAAACGAGTATTGCGTTGTAAATTGTCATTCCCGCCGCATCGCGCGGGTTCCCTACTAGTATATATATATACATATATATATATATACATATATATATATATATATATGAAAAGTGTAAAAGTTGCAATGTTTGACGTTTTTGATCAATTTCTTTGCATGATTGTTTGCATTAAATCTTATTCTGTGATATTAATACCTGATAGATGTTTACAATCCAGATGGACAACGAAGTAAATCAGGAAAACTAGAATAACGATAATAATGGAAACCAAGTAGATAACAGTGCCATCCAACATATAGTAGCACAAGGAATTATAGACGCTATGCCATATATTATCAAGACTGTTAAAGAAGCAGAGAATAATAAAACTATAAGTGGAACTAAACGACCACCTACTGAATCCAGTCACAACGTGATGGACCGCTACTCCAATTACCTAATCCAAAAAGAAGAAGGACCATGTCATATGGTTGTTCTTACAAAGAATTATGGTCTTGCAAACTAATAGAATTCTCTGGCAATGAAGGAGTCATTGCAGCTCTACGTTGGATTGTAAAGACAGAAGCAGTCTTAAAAATAAGCAAATGTGCAGATGAAGATAAAATTATGTTTGCTTCTAATCTTTTTAAGAATGCAGCTCTAGAGTGGTGGAATACCATTCTCCAGTCTAGAGGAAGTGATAAAATTTATAATATGGAATGGACTGACTTTAAGGACATAGTTGAAAGGAAATTTTGTCCTCCTCATGAAAAAGAACAAATTGCTAATAAGTTCTTAAATCTTAAAATGACTGGAATAGACTGCAAGGGTTACACTACCATATTCTTCGAATATGCTAGAATACTGCCAACCCTAGCCTCACCAGAACTAGTATAAATCTCCCGTTACATCTGGGGATTAATCAGTGAAATTAGACATGTAGTCAAGGCAGCTCGACCACAAACCATAGAAGAAGCGGCAGAACTAGCTAATACCTTGACTGGTGAATTGGTACGTACGCAAGAAGAAAACCAGAGAAAGAACCTAGCCCAGAAAATTACCCAATAATTTCATCATGGAAATACCTATCGTGGGAAAGGTACAGGTTCTACTTTTGCACCTTACTGTAAGTACTGCAAAAAGAAGCATTCAGGAAGATGTTCAATATACTGCAACTTCTGCAAAATGTCTGGACACAAAGAAGAAGACTGCAGGAAGAAACCCAGCAATAAGCTATGCTTCAACTGTGGAGAGACTGGGCATATCAAACCGAACTGTCCGAAATTAGTTCTAACAACAAACAGCAAAACTACTAAGAATGCCAGAGCGTTTGTTCTGACAGCTAAAGAAGCCAAGATGATTCTGGATGTGATTGCCGGTACGTTTTAGTTAATGGTATTTTTGCTAAGGTATTATTTGACTATGATGCAAACCAAAGTTTTATTAATACTTTGTTCTACAAACTTCTCAATCAACCATTAACTAAACTTCAACAAGAATGTCTGGTAGAAACCGCAAATGGAGAATCCATTAAGATCACTGAAATCTTGCAGGGAGCAAGAATAGAAATTTTAAACCATAATTTTATTCCTAACCTTTACCCCATGAATCTGGCTGGATTTGATATCGTATTAGGAATGGATTGGTTAGTAGCCAACCACGCCAGCATTCTATGTGATCAAAAGTCAGTACAAGTAAGTTCACCAAATAGTGAAAAGATCACAATTAAAGAAGATAAGCCAACCAGGTCCACAAAATTCATCTCTGTGATGAAAACAGCAAGCTATGCAAGGAAAGGATCACTAGTGTATATGATTTCCATAATCATTAACACTAAAGGAAAAGAATTAACAAATATTCCCGTAGTATCTAAATTCTCAGATGTTTTTCCAGAAGAGTTACTTGGATTACCGCCAGATAGAGAGGTTGAATTCAGAATTCACCTAATACCATGAACAGCACCGATTGCCAAGGCACCCTACCGTTTAGCACCAACGGAGATGCAAGAACTGAAGAAACTGTTGGACGAACTTCTAGTTCATCACCATGGGGAGCACCAATCTTGTTTGTTAAGAAGAAGGATGGATCATGTGACAACTAGCACTTTTCCATGCTTTCCGTACAATAATTAAACAATAATCTGTACTTTAATAACTGTGCATGATTTAGTTTACAAGACGAATGAAATTCTGATTACTGTTATATACATACAATGGCATTTCATGCTGCAGGACTTTTATCATTACTACATGCAACACAATATAGTTCTATTAATGCACAAAGCAGAGATGGCACAGTTATCAGACAAACTAGAAGTATTGACGGGAGTTCAGTACTTAGACAGACATGATGTTAAGACACAAAATAGGCCCCAGGACCAAGTGTTACACTAGTATAGTGTGTAGGAAAGTAGGGATTGCAAAACTGCCTTCCCAGTAATAACATAGGTGCCGAAAAGTGCCTGAAACACATTAAAACAGCAAAATTCTGCAGAAAATAAACAAATTCAGCAAAAATTCAACTTTTAACATCTAAATATAATGCAGAATTATGATATAATGGTCCAGAATACTTTCCTAAGTGTCCGGAATTGAAACTGTCATAAAAGACTACATAAAGCACACTAAACTGCGCAATTTAGCACTTTAACAAACAGTAACGAAACGAACAACCGGACACTACCCGAAACACCAAATTTTCACTAGAAGCATTGTTTTGGCATTACAAAGCTAGTTATGATCACCGAACATCATATTACATCTCATAAACACTAAACACATAAAATACCTAACTAGCACCATTGCGTCCTAACTAAACTTGTAACTAACCTTTGAAATGGGACTAGATACCCCCCCCCCCCCATAATCGGTTATAAAAGTGGGCCCCACACATTGATTTTTTATTCCAATATTTTATAAGATTTGTTGGGTATATTCTAGACATGCTATACCAATATGCCATATGATGTTGCAAGTTAATTTTATAAACCACAAGTTCTTACACCATTCTCATTTTTACCACTCCAAACCACACTACCTCTCTTCTTCTTCTTCTTCTCCAAAGGCTACGGCCCAAACACCATCCACCGTCATCCTCATTTCAAGTTTCATTCCATCCATTCTCTTGATATACAAAGGTGTAAGAAGCATCACAAAGAAGCTAGGAACTTTCAGAAGTTCAAGGACCTTCACCCTTTGCTTTTATCCACTTCATTTCTTCTAGTGATCATCCCTAGCCTTGAGCTAGTAGTAAGAACACTAATCTATTCATTCTATATCTTATTTAAGTGGTTAAAAGATGATACATGATGTTAATCTTGTAGAACACTAAGAATCAAGAAGATGAAACATGAACATAAGCTTAAATCATGAAGAAATCATGTTATTTATGTGTTGATTATACTTGTTGATTGTTGTTTACTTATGTAAATGCTGTAAATCATCATATGATCTTGCTATATCATGACTAAAAATATAATCTAGCAAGATGATAGGATCAAAATGTTAGAGATTAATAGATCATCCTCATGAAAGACATGAACTTGAAATAATATATTGTTTTCTTGTAAAATAATGATTAAAATGAGATGTAAGTCTTGTAGATCTAAAATTTCAAGGATGATTTTTCAAGAAACAAAGTTAAAAATATAAGTTTTACTTAATCTTGGTTCTTAAATAAATAAACCTTTTTTTGTGGTTAATAAAGTGTAGAAGCACATATGTGACAAGAAAAATCCATGAAGAAACATTTTTAGAAAATGTGATTATAAGTTGTAAAGAACTAACTTCTTTAAAAATGATGTTTTTAAAGAAACAAACACACTTTAAAGGGTAACAAGACTTACTAAATACACTAGTAAGTTACTACAAATTTTTATAAATTTTCAAGTTCATGAAATGGTAATTTATACTTGTTTTTGACAAAATTGGTAAGTGTAGATTGTTTATTGTTGATTGTTGATTGATTGTGTTGATTTTCAAAAGAAAATAATATGCCTTCAAGGCATGGAAACCTCCATTTTTAGGGGAAACTATGGCAAAATTTTTCTAAAAATTAAACACTTAGAAAAATATTTCTAAACAAATATTTACAAGAATATTTCAACCATGTATTTTCACATAAAGTTTGCCATAAACTTTGTTACAAGAATTACAAATATTGGAGGTTGGTTTTTGTAAATAAAAGTGACTAAATATGTATTTAGGAAATATATATTTAGATGTCACCATGTGTGTGATTATTTGTATATCATGTGTATTAGCTATATTATTTTAGGGCTTGAAGTAATATAACTCACCAAAATACCAATAAATTACAATCCAAAATACTACCAAAATTCCAAGAAATAAACACATAATATATCCCAAAATATTGGAAGAAACCGAACAAGGAATATAACTCACATAAATATTCCGGAATTAAAGTCGTAAGTATATTTTGGTAACGGTATTTTGGAAACCAAGAGAACAAAAATATGATTTTCGTGAGTATTATAAAATAAATCATATTTTTTGACAAGGAGAAAATATGTTATTTTTGTTAAGTAAAAATATATATATTTTCTTGGAATTATTAGAATATATATTTTCTTAAATAAACTTTGGACATATTATTTTTGGGTGAAAAATAGATTTATATATATATATATATATATATTTTCTAAACTAGACTTGAAAATATATTATTCTTCAGATTTATATGAAAAGTATAAATATTTTTGCCAAGGAAAAATTCTAAATAATTTTTCTATTTAATATTTCTTAAAAATATATATTTTGGAAATATATATTGATGTATTTTTATTAGAAATATTATTCCGGAAAGGTTAATACAAAAATTAAGTATGAGATAATTAATAAACACCATAAAATATACGTATTCTCATACGAAGAATTACACACCGGAATACGCCATCGATACTTGGCAAAAATATAGAAGGATAAGAATACGAATACAAATACACCCATCCTTGGGGAGTTATACAAGTACAACTACATAAACTTGACAAGTTAAAATGTATTATTTTAACTAATATTCCAAAATTCATAAATATAATTTAAGTTAAAATATTTATTATTTTAACAAATAATTATATAACTTGGAATAATATTAAGGACCCAAAGAAACGTAACTCAAAGACACTAAATAATACTAAGTCAAGGCATGACCCACTCGTCTAATAGACTGTAGTACGTTGTAGGTAGTCGTGCACACTAGTAGTAGCTTGAGTTACGTCGGATTGAAGAACGCAAAACCGTGAGTTCATGTCTCCCTTTTCTCTTAACTGTTTTCGGATTTATAACTCTCGGGGGTGGAATACATGTTGCATAGGTATAAATGGTATGATTTGGCTATGAAATGAATTATAGATCATGTGAGCATAGATTGAAATTGAAATGCCATTAACTCTCATAATAAATTTGGACGAAGGTTAGATCTAACGGGTACGGCCGAGCCCCACTCATGGTCCTTATGTGACCACTTGAGTGCTTTGGTGTCCCAGTCGAGGTAAATTGACAACGATCAAGGGTAAAATTGACACAGTCAAGGTAAATTGACACAGTCGAAGGGGAATTCGACACAGTCGAGGGAAATCGACGAGGGTATAAGCCTACTCATATTGAGTGCTCCCTATGTCTTCACATACATATTAATGTCCTTGCAAAACATTAATTTGATCTGTTCATGGATGCTTTTCATACCTGTTTTCAAAAGAAGTCTCTCAAATGTTTACATGCTCATCAGTACTCATACAAAACGCATGAACTCGCTCAACTTTTGTTGATGTTTTTCAAAATTGCATGTATTTCAGGTAACAAGTTGGATCTTGGGCGCGAGTGTTGTTTCTAGAAGTAAATTTCAAGTTTAGGTGTTATCCACTTTTGTTGGGTTGTAACTTAGTCAAGGTTGTGTTGCTTGAAACTTAAATGACTAGTGTTTGTAATATTTTAAACTTAATGAATGGATGAACATCGTTTTGATCATATAGCTGTTTATTATGATTGAATGCAATGATATTGAACAAGTCACACATCGTACGCTTCCGAAAAAGTCAGGGTGTGACAGATCAATGCGTATGTGCATTGATTACCGAGAATTGAACAAGGTTACGATTAAAAATCGGTACCCACTATCGAGAAACGATGATCTGTTTGATCAACTTTAAGGAGCTCGATTCTTTTCTAAGATCGATTTACGCTCAGGATATCATCAATTGAAAGTACAGGAATAGGACATTCCTAAAACTGCTTTCAGAACAAGGTACGGTCATTATGAATTTATAGTCATGCCATTTGGTTTAACCAATGGCCCAACCGCATTTATGGACATGATGAACAGAATATGTAAACCATATATGGATAAATTCATAATTGTCTTTATAGATGATATTCTTATTTACTCTAAGAGTAAAGAAAATCATACAGATCATTTGTTTATACTTCTGAATTTGCTAAGAAAAGAAAAGCTTTATGTTAAATTTTCAAAATGCGAATTTTGGTTAAAGGAAGTGCAATTCCTTGGACACCTGGTTAATCATGAAGGAATTCATGTAGATCCCACAAAAATCGAGGCGATTACTAAGTGGAAAGTCCCTGAATCACCGACGGAGGTGAGAAGTTTTCTTGGACTAGCAGGTTATTATAGACGTTTTATTCAAGATTTTTCTAGAATAGCCATTCCCTTAACAAAATTGACCTGCAAATCAGTTAAGTTTGAATGGGGACCAAGACAGGAGGAAGCTTTTAGGATTCTAAAGCAAAAGTTAACCAACGCACCTATACTCGCGTTACAAGAAGGAACTGAAGACTTGATAGTCTATTGTGACGCTTCTAAGTTAGGTTATGGATGTAAGTTGATGCAACGTCAAAAGGTTATAGCCTATGCCTCTAGACAACTTAAGAATCATGAAGAGAATTATACAACCCATGATCTAGAGTTAGGAGCCATAATTTTTGCCCTTAAAATTTGGAGACACTATCTTTGTGGTAGCAAGTTTACTGTTTTCACCGATCATAAGAGTCTAAGATATATTTTTTGGCAAAAATAGTTAAATATGAGACAGAGACGCTGGATGGAGATTCTCAGTGATTATGATTGTGATATCCAGTATCATGCAGGAAAGGCTAATGTAGTAGTTGATGCTTAAGTTGAAAGTATCATGAAAAGCCAAGACGAGTACGTTCTCTCAAACTAAATCTGTAGATAGATTTAAATGAGCAAATTAGAGAAATGCAGAAAATAGTAAACAAGGACGATACTGAAAGATTAAAAGGAATGATTAAGGAATTAGAACAAGGAACATATGGAATTTGGAGATTCCATAAGAAAAGAATCTGGATACTCAAACAAGGAAACCTACGCCACCGAATTTTAGAAGAAGCCCATAAGTCTAAGTATACGATACATCCTGGTAAGGATATAGCAACCTATGTTGCTAAGTGTCTACCCTGTTCAGGTTAAAGCTGAACATCAGAAACCCTCAGGTTTATTGCAGCAACTAGAAATGCCAATATGGAAATGGGAATTGATAACAATGGATTTTGTTACTAAATTACCCAAGACACGAAAAGGTAATGATACAATCTGGGTGATTGTAGACAGATTAACCAAATCTGCTCATTTCTTACCTATGAATGAAACTTTCAGTATGGAACAATTAGCCAAGCTATATGTAAATGAAATAGTTTCATTACATGGATTTCCTTTATCTATTGTTTCTGATAGTGATAGCCGTTTTACTTCTCATTTTTGGACTAGTTTCCAGAAAGCAATGGGAACCAAGTTAAAACTAAGCACAACTTATCATCCTCAAACGGACAGGCAAAGCGAAAGGGCAATTCAAACAATGGAGGATATGCTTAGAGCTTGTGTAATTGATTTCGGAGGAAATTGGGACGATCATTTATCATTAATAGAATTTTCCTACAATAACAGCTATCATACCAGTATCAATGCTGCATCATTTGAAGCACTTTATGGACGAAAGTGCCGAACTCCAGTCTGTTGGGCAGAAATTGGAGAAACGCAACTGTCTAGACCAGAGATAGGACAAGAAACAACGGACAAGATTGTCAAGGAAAGACTAAAAGCAGCACGTGATCGTCAGAAGAGTTATGCTGATAACAAACGAAAACCATTGGAATTTCAAGTAGGAGATAAGGTATTATTAAAAGTTTATCCATGGAAAGGAGTGGTCAAATTCATAAAAAGGGGAAAGCTAAGCCCCAGGTATGTTGGACCTTTTGAGATTATTAGAAGAATAGGACCAGTAGCTTACCAGCTACAATTGCCAGAGGAAATGGCAAGAATACAGGATGTATTTCATGTATGTAATCTCAAGAAATGTTTAGCAGATGAATCATTAATGGTACCTCTTAAGGACATAGAGGTAAATGAGAAACTTAAGTTTGTAGAGAAACCGCTACAGATTAAAGACATAAAGATCAAGAATCTCAAACACAAGAGATTAGTTCTGGTCAAAGTGATGGGATTCCAAGAGAGTACCAAAATACACTTGGGAGCTCGAGTCAGAGATGCAAAGGAAATATCCATACCTGTTCCAGTAGACCTCGAGGACGAGATCTAAAACAAGGTGGGGAGGATATAATAACTCTCCTAAAACCCTTAACATGCCCTAAGCTGCTTATAATATACCTCGTATACGAAAAATAACCCTAATATACCTTTATATTATTAAAAATCAAATAAAACAAATATTTAAGGGCGCTCGCGAGGCGCGACCCGGTCAAGCCAGGCCGTCGCGGGGCGAGACAACGTGACACCAGGCCGAACCCTGTTACGCCACGTGCCCCCCCCCCCCGTGTTAGATCTACGGTGTGAGTCGACCAAGCTAGGCCCTAGCCTAGTGGCCTTGCGGGCCGTGAAAGAGGAGCAATGGGGCGTCGCGGGCGTGAGCCGCCCTTTGATTAGCCCTATAAAAGGAGTGTTCGAGTTCAGTAATTCTCGTTTAAAAATTTTCTATTCTCTCTAAATCTCTAAAGCTATAAAACTCGGGTATTATACCCCTAAAAAGCGAAGCTCTGCCTCGTTGTAAGTATTATAACCCCTGGTTACGTATTGGTTACTCTACCCGATTGATCTAGGGCTCCTTAACGCATGTCAAGGCTCTGCCTGACTCCGTCGTTGGAGTTCTGTCTCGGGGGTATGACTAATGTAAATTGGGTTATCCTACTAACACGCGTGCATTGTTTAATTTTAATAGATTATAACCAGGAAGTCACCAAAAAGCAGTAGTATTCTAAGTCAGCAAAGTGAGTCATTCTCTTTTACTATCAAACTGTTTTACCAAAACCTCAATTGTTTTAAATTATGATAACAGTGATTGACTCTATGTATTCTACAATTACTGTCGGTAAGTTGGGGTTTTGTATACATTACTTGTTACTATATTGTGAATAGTAGCATGACCACAAGTTAGGATTGACAGTACCGTGGGTGGTAATTGGGTAGATATAAACATTGTAATCGCCCTCAATACTGTAAAATGATAAAAGCTTGTTTGATTAAACTGGGATGCACTCGCCAGTATTTTTTGCTGATAAAACTTTTTAAAACGCGTTTCAGGTAACTTAATGTGAAGATAATAGAAGCCAGTGGGAGCATACTGAAGGCTTTGAAAAGTGGCTATAAAAGTTATCTAAATAAAAAGAAGTTTTATTTCAATAAATTAGGGTTTATCCCTATAGAAATATTATAATGGAAACTTGGGTTTTTCCCATGTATTTATTATTTATAAAAGTGTGGTGTTTTAACTATGATAAACTATTTCCTAACTACAGTCCTGATGTTTAATTTCCGCTGCCAAATTAATAGACACCGATACCACCGGCTCTGTGCATCTCGCGGCCGCCCGCCCCTCAGGGCAAGGGGTCGGGGGTTGCGACAACAGGTTCATTTGAGGTGCAATTTATATAAATAATATGTTACATAAGGTTTAGCATGTGTATCATCATGTAACAAGGTAAAAAAAGATGTAAGTAAACATGTTCTAAGGCACCAAACATGTGATACATAAATAAGCATTTGAGGTGCAATTTATATAAATAATATGTTACATAAGGTTTAGCATGTGTATCATCATGTAACAAGGTAAAAAAAAGGATGTAAGTAAACATGTTCTAAGGCACCAAACATGTGATACATAAATAAGATTGCAAGTATGTTTAGATGATTCAATCAAGAATTATGTTTAGGGATTAAAACAAGTATACGATCACGGATTATGTATTGTGAGAAGTAGTTGCACATAAACAACGATTTAAGGTCACGTATTCACTTTGTTTGCAAGTTAAAAACAAGATTCACAAATAAGATATCGAAACGTATACGTATGAATGAATAAGCATGTTATAATTTGTATAAAACCATGGATTTCATTACGATCAAGTCTCGGATTTACAACGATACAACGAAATACGAAATACGAAATACAAAAGGATCAAGCTTCCAAAGACAGAAATACGAAACACGTTTTCTAATTAAGGAAAGTTATGAAAAGCAGGGCGTTACAACTAACTCCTCTTTCATTGTCCACTTTTCGTGAGTCTTTGGAGCTCGTGGCTCATCCTGTTGCTTTCTACGATGTCTCTACGAGGATGACGTTTGGCGGGTATCGGGTTGGGTTTTGGGAACAGGTTGGGTTTCGGGAACAGTTTAGCTTTTGGGGGAAGACATAGGAGATATAGGAGAAATAGAATACAAAGGTTGTGACATGTATTAACAAATGTGGGAGGATACACGTAAAAAGCAAGCATTTGAATGGGTGGTGGTGTTTGTCGAGGTTGTTGGGATTGCATGTCCCATCTTGATTGGTGGTGGTGTTTGCCGGTGTTGGTGTTGATGGTCCATGGGCATTGTTGAGTGGTTGTGTAACGTGGGTTGTTCGGATCAAACGCGTTTGTGTTGTTGTTGAATGGAAACATGATGGAGATGATGGGTTGTGAGAGATGATTTGTGTAAAAGACAGGGCCGGCTTGGGCCAGGTGCAGAGTGGGCCATCGCACAGGGCCCAAACACCCAAGGGGCCCATACATTTATTTTTTATATAAATATTTTGTTTATATATAGTTTTTGAACAACAAATTAAACATAAAAGGAGTAGTGCTCTGTTGGCTTATCACATTTATTTCATAGAATAGCCCCAAGTTCGAGACATGTTATTCGCTTAGTTTTTCCATTTCTTTGCTTTAAGTCCTTCTATACTTGTGTTTGGGCTTTGATCAGCCCAATTTTTTAGGTTTTAATCCAGTTTTTCTATTTCGCAATAGCTTTCTTTTCTTTTTTTCTTTTTCTTTGTGGCCCAATTAATGTTTAGACTTTGATTATTTAAATGATAAAGATTTGGGTACAGGGCCCAAATTTTTTATCTCGCACAGGGCCAAAAATATTTTTGTGATTTTCGAAGACGGCCCTGGTAAAAGATATAAGTAAGAGTGGTGTGTTGTGTGTTAAAAAATGGGGTTGAGTTGTTATATATAGTGTTAAAATTACTTTTTAAAGAACATATATATAAAAAAAAGTCGTTGGGAAACGGCCAACCCAAGCCATGCCCACCTCTTATTGTCCGCTATTGTGTTGGCTGGGCTTCAATAACGCCCCCCAATAGTGCTGACGGTATGGAGGGAGGGGGGAGAGGTACGCTATTGGTTAATTTCTGTTGAGGTGGCATTGGGGTTGCGCTCCATAGGGTCCAACCATACAAGTGCTTTCCTTCATTAGTGATTGTGACTGACTGGTGTTTTCATTTTTTTTAAATTATCAGATTTCGTAGGCGAATGAGTTAGAAAGTAGAACAACTTTGGATGGAAATTTTCTTATTAAATCACATTTGTGATTTCTCTTTTACACAACAATTGAATAATTTCATTTCTCTTATACGAATTACGGTATCCGAATGCAATTGCTATAGAGATCCCTGAAATTTCAGCAAAATTCTCCATTATTCAACAAATTTCCCAGATGCACCATACGAGGTGGTTTTTGATGGGGAACAATATCAATGGCCGTAAGAAACCACCCATGAATGATTTCTTTTAGTTGATCTTATAAGATGCTTTCGTCTGGGAACACTGCACCCCGTAATACAACAATTATGCCGGATTTGATGATGTAGCCATTGGTTTCGTTGTTCCCTTCTAGCACATTATCCCTGTTTATGATCTACATTACAACAGAACATACATGCTTCTTGTGTTAAGAATAGTGTTAATCTTACCAAACCGACCTTACGACGATATACAAATTGTACTATACCTTGACATTTTTGCCAATCCTTACATTCTTGTCTATTATAGCTTTCTTTATAAAAGAACCTTCCCCGACACCAATACTCTGCTCATGTACACTCTGTTGGCATGAAAACCGACTGTAAGTTTTTTTATTAGGAGGTTGCGCCGCAGCTTGTTACCGTTATTATGTAATTTCCTACTTTAAAAACGTGTTACTTTTTAAAGAAAAGTATACATCAAAAGTTGTATTTTGTAATTAAAAATTATTATTATTATTATTATTATTATTATTATTATTATTATTATTATTATTATTATTATTATTTTACCTGATATATATCAGATCCCATGATGACTGAATCTTGTATAACAGCTCCATCTCCAACCCGAGTTCTTGGACCAATGACTGAACTTCTAATGCTACATCTCTACTTTTTAAAGAACCGAGAAAGATTTCATAAATAAGAAGAAAATAATGTAATATATATGTATATAAATTCTGTTAATTTGATGGAATGACTTACATTTAAAATGCAACCATCACCAATGGTGCTATCTGTGATGGCAGCATCAGTTACTAGAGATGGAGGCAGATGTCGAGGCAGGGTGTACAATGGAAAGTCTCTATCGTGGAAGCTGTTACGAAGAGGTGAAGTACGTAATTAGTTTTAGGTCGCGGTAGAGGTGGCAAATACTCTTTAGAAGACTTTTAACCAGATTGACTCGTTTCATTAATCCACTCCCTCTGTTCCAAAGTTTTTGTCCACAAAAGAGAAAAAGAAAACGTAATTTAAGGCATGTACAATTAATGCTGCTTATGGGTCGGAGACATTTGTGTATCTGTTGGCATTTTGCCCATTTGGTCAGAGGCTGTTTTATTGAAGTTTACTTGTAAAAAAAAGTTAGTTTGAAAAACTTGCAACATTGATGATAAAATCGAAACGTGGACAATAACTTTTAATGGATAAAGAAATTGTCTATATTTGAAACAGCGTTAAAGATTTAACAAATAGGTTGAAGTTGCCACCTCTAGGTTTCATGCTATACATTCTTTTCAGGTTTTCAGAGTTACCGACTTATATTTCATGTTTGTTTTCTTTGTGCTTTCCATATTCGCGTTGTAGTACGCTTCAATACTTCTCATGTCCTCCCAGTATCCATCAAACTGGTAAGCATGTACCTATTATTACATCAAACCTTAGCTTTCACTAACCTTTTTTATGGAGTTAAATGTCATTTTCATCCCTATGGCTTATTCAATTATGTCAGTCCAGACTAAATTTTAAATTTGTACTATTTTCGCCCCTGACGTTCTTGAAACATGCCAATTTCATCCAAAAAAATAAGAGTTGAATCAAATAATTGGACAAAGCACAGGGACGAAAATGGTAGTTAACTCATGTTTTTTTGGACGGAACTGATATGTATTGAGAATGTCATGTACGAAAACGGTACAAATTTGGAATTTGGCCTGAACTGACATAATTGAACCAACCAAAGCGACGAAAATGACAGTTAACTACAACACAATTACTAACGACTCACCTTCAACCCCAAGGATATTGCACCTGGTATTACTTCATTCTTCAAATCATTTGCTTTCGGGAAAGATTCTTTCAAAAGCTTTATCATAACCTGTCTGTTTATAACATAAATCCCCATGCTAGAAAACTTTTCATTAAACTTTGAGCCTTGAACCTGAAAAACTGGGATCAAATCTGGTTCTTTTTCGAACCCGATGACTCTATTTCCAGAGCCTACATTGAAACTACCAAAACCTGTGTTGTAATCTCTCGCGCTACCCAGAACTGAAACCGTTACATCTGCTCTATTGTTCCTGTGTGCTTCTAGTAGCTTCTGATAATCCATCTTGTAAAGATGGTGACCAGGAAGTACCAAAAATTCAACTGCTGGATGCTGTTCCAATACCCATAAACATCTTCTCATTGCATCTGCAGTTCCCTACATACCCAAAAAACCAAAATATGATCTAGATGCGTCCATATCCGGTTCTTATGAATGAGTTGATTTGGGTTACGTTTTATCCCATATGGGTAAAAAAAAATAGTCAAATGAGCTGAAAGCTACTATGTATTTGTTTTTTATTCCTATTTCATATGAAGCCTTAAAATAAATAGCAAACCTCAATCTCGTCCCTGTCCCTGTTGTTTGCTGATTTTAACACTATTAGTCCAAATAATCATCCAATAGTTTGCATATTCTAACACTTCTGGTCCACCACTCTAACAACCATCCATTTCTCTATTAAGTTTGTTTGAAAATGACAATGATACCCATGGACTTAAATTGTTATTACAAAACTTTTATTATTATTATTATTATTATTATTATTATTATTATTATTATTATTATTATTATTATTATTATTATTATTATTTACACACAAACATTAAACACAACCACCACCATCAACAAAGCCACCACCACCATAAAAGTTTTGTAATTAAGCTAGAGGGTGTGGGATAACCCCCCTTGGGGCTTTATAAAGACACCTCAGCGCCACGTCAGCCAAGGGGGCTTTATAACCCCCCCTTTAACATGGAGGGTGTGGTGATAACCCCTAGGGGCGCTATAGAGCAAAATAAAAAAAAAATTTGATTGGTGCAAACAAGTGGGCCCCACCTGATAACCCCCTCCTCCCTCGTTACCATGTTCGCGAGTGATGTATAGCGCCCCATGTTAATTGGCTGGGTGTGGGTGTATAGCGCCGGGGGCGCTATAGCCTCTGACGTGGCGAGGGTGGCCTTACAATTTAAGTCTAGTGGTATTATTGTCTTTTTCACTCAAACTTCACAAAGAAATGAATGGTTGTTAGAGTGGTGGACTAAAAGTGTTAGAATATGCAAACTGTTGGATGATAAAAACAATTTTTAAACTATTGGACTGATAGTGTTAAAATCAGCAAACCACATTGAGGTTTACTCTAAAATAAATATAGATTGTTACTGCGGTGATATTCTTGTAATAATAAGTTATTTGTTACAGCTCCATTTTGACATGTACTTAAAATGACCCGTTTTAACTAGAATCTGTTTTGACCCACTATCCAAGTCACCCGCGTATCGTTTAGTGAACAACGTGGTCAATGACGAACCTGGAACCAGTTAGCGTCTTCTGGACTCTGATAAGCCGCAATCACTTCAAGAAATTCTTGGTTTGCTAATAATCCAGCGGAATATGCTCTTGAGAGATGCGAGTTTAACGAAGTGGAATTAAACTGTGTAAGGGCGTATACTTTTGTTATATTACTATTAATGCAATTGCTTATAACTGCATCAATAAGCCTATAACTTCCCGCCACTGGAACCGCACCTTCTGATCTTCGTTTTGTCAACGGATACAACCTTGACTGCTGTGCCGCGTCTCCAAACACCACAGCTGCAACACTCTGACATATTAACAAAACATAAGAATGAGTTATTATGATCATCAGTTACAATGCAGATAAAACTGACCTGATTTGGAGGTGAAAAATGGCGTTCGGGTTTCTGGGAATTCGTTACAGCGAGTCTTGAATGGAGTTTTAGATTGATTGAGGTCTGAAAAGTGAATAGTGCCATTACAATGACAGAAGGTGAAAGATTTGGAGGAAGATGATAATGATAATGATGTTTGAGTTTGCTTTTATTAACTTTATATATATATATATATTGATATGGATTTATAGCCCAAAATTGGGTATCATAGTATAAACTTTGTATCGAAAAGCAGAGGAATTTGGGTTTCTTGTTGGTGATGGATGTTGCAGACCGAATACTTGGCAAAATTGACCAAGCATGGTATAATTCTTTTCCTATGTTTTCTTCCTCCACTCGTAAATATATATTATATTAATAAAAATAAAATTTTAGTTTTGGCTTATGGTAAATCTGACATTAAAGAGAATACAACTTCACTTGATCGATTTATTTTTAATACATTGGTGAATGTGAAATTAATAAAAGAAGAAAAGAAATTTAAATTAAAAAATTAATCGGGGAGGGGGGGGGGGGGGGGGGGTTTGTAGTGTAAAACGATTTAAAGAAATCAAAATACAACTTTATTAAAGTTGAGGGACTATATGATAAACTATTTAAGATTAGGGGGCGTAAATGAAAGGGAAAATCTCCAAAATAGCCTTTGACCAAACATTTTTTCAAAAATAGCCATCTAAAAAGGCTTCTGGAGCCGTTTCATGCTTGTGAAACAGCTTAAGCAAATCTTTTCAAGTCCCACAAATCCATGATTTCCACGTGTCCGACAAAACCTGAAACGGCTCTGAGCCGTTTCAGACGCCGTCATTCATTTGAAAGTTCTCAGCCGAGCCGTTTCAATTGGCTTGTCCGTTGAACCGGTTCAGTGGATGGCTTGTCTTCCGGAGACGGTTGAAAGATCTCGGCTGAGATTTTTCTACAAAGCTCAAGTTGTTTCATTTGGCTCAAGCCGCAAGCCGTTTCAGCATAAGTTGAGCCGTTTCAGCATAAGTTGAGCCGTTTCCGTACAAGCGAAGTCGGTTCAACATAACCTAAGCCGTTTCCGTACAATTCCAATCGTTTCAAGTATTTGTGCTCTATATTATGACGAAAATGATATCCTGTTAAAACTTTATATATTTTATTTCTAATTCAGCAGTAAAATAATTCCTTCTATTTCCTTTTTCAGTTTTGTGGTGTTATATGGCAAGTATGCAATCTTGAAGGGACTTTGATGGAAAGTCTAACTAAGAAGATTATGTTTAGAAATCAAGCCCTAATTTTCCTCATTCTACATCGATGCTACAACTGTCTCCTGCTCATCACAGCCATGGTCTTCGCTATCGAATCTTGCTTAAAGAGAAGACCCATCTATGGCTCGCTATATATATGCTTGCTCTCTGCTCGTTCTAAATCATCAATTTACAAGCTAGCTTGCTTACATCTTAAAGTTCATTCTTCTCTGTTTGTCTTTTTGTATTACACCAGAATTGTCTCTGGCTCTCTTAACAGTTGTGGATTGAATCAGTTTGTCACAATAAAATCATTCAGTTTGTTTACATGGTATCAGAGCCTAGGCTCTAATATTAGTCTTTGAACTCGATTGTCTCTCAAATCGGTTCTTTTTGGGTATCTAAGGAACCTTTCTGGTGGTTGGGTTGTAAGTGGTTCGTGGTGCACTGCGGCTGCTGTTGATTGGGAGTTGTTCAGTTCGATTAGGGTTTTAAGGAACCCGTCACTCTGCTTTGTGTGGTCATTAATCATCCGCTGCTTCTCTTTTGTGGTTTTTCTAATTAGCCCAGAGCTCACAATCTGGTGTTCAAGCGATTAAAATTGCTTAAAGGTGCTCTCATTATTTCTCTGCTCTCATTCACGGTGAGTTCTTTTTTACTCTACTTTTGGCTGGACTACTCTATAAGCTTCTCTGCCTTAACCTATTTTTTACTCTGTGTTTCATTGGTTGATTACATTTTTTTATTTGTTCTGTGTGCCTGTTAGCTTATTTTTGCTTATTTGGTTAATCATGTCTGATGGTAGTTCTGGTTATGTGGTTAATACAGAGACCCTAATAAGCAAACTTGATTACGGAGACCCTCTCTATTTACACCCAAGTGACTCAAGTAATGTGTCTATTATAAACATAAAGTTAAAAGGCACATAAAATTATTCAGTTTGGTCAAGTGCTATGAAACTAGCTTTAGAGGTTAAAAACAAAACATGCTTCATCAACGGAAAATGTGTAAAATCAAATGAAAATGAAACACTCGCAAGACAATGGGATAGATGTAACTCTGTTGTCCTTTCATGGATTTTAAACTCTATATCAGAAGAATATATCTGGGTCAAGTTTTTTTCAAAACTAGCTTCTGAAGTCTGGCAAGACCTAAAAGAAACATATGATAAAGTTGACGGTTCAGTTGTTTTCATTTTATATCAAAGAATAAATTCTCTTAGTCAAAGTGGTAGTTCCGTGCCTGAATATTACCACAAGTTAAATACCATGTGGAAACAACTTGATGCTGTTGTTCAATTACCCTCATGCACTTGTCAAGCTTCAAAAGATTTCAATGATTTTAACCATTTAATAAAACTTGTGCAATTCCTTATGGGTCTTGATGATGTTTACCAACCGGTTAGAACTAGCCTTTTAACAAGGGATCCTCTTCCATCAGTTAAAACAACCTTTTCTATAGTATCAAGGGAAGAATCTCATAGGGGTACTAGTGGTTCTTCTAAAGGACAAAATGTAGCCTTCTTTTCAAAACCAAATCAGTCTTTTGAAAACAAAAAGAAAAAAGGAAGAGGTCCTAATCCTAATCTAAAATGTACTCATTGCAATAAGATTGGTCACACAATTCATAGATGCTATGAACTTGTTGGTTATCCATCTGGGTCAAAAAGGTTTCAAACAAATTCAAGTGGAAAGTCTGGCTCTTCGGATAGTTTTATGTCAAAAAAACAAAATATGTCTAATGCATCTTCTTCGAGTTTTCCTCCTTTTACAACAGATCAAATTACCAAGTTAATGAATTTGATAAGTGAAAAGCCGACTACAGAACCTCAGAACTCTAATATGGGAGGTAATTTCTTTAGTTCAAGTTTTGTCTTTAGTTGTGCGAGTATATATGATTTGGGTACAAATAGTAATTGGGTTGTTGATTCAGGGGCAAACCAACACATGCTTATATCAGATAAAAATCCTTTTAATGTAATTGACGTGTCTGAATTAAATCATGGTTGCAAAAGTCGCTAGGCGCTCCCTAGTCGGTCGACCGGGGAGTTGAGAGTACTCGGCCTAGGCAGAGAGTACTCGGGGAGTACTCGGACATGTTAAATTATAAAGAAATTAGTTTTTGAAAATTAAATATATGTCAAATAACATAAATTTACTAATATCTATAAAAAAAATACGAGAAAATGATATTCATTCTTTAATATGATAAGCATAGAAATGATGTTTTGCTGTTTTTTAAGTCAAACTCGGCCCGAGTTGACCTCCTAGATACGATTTTGGCTGAGGTTGACCGCGTTTGACCGATTCTGAGTAATTAGGCGGAGTCAGAGAAAGTCGCCTCGCCAGCATACCTTGTAGCGACTACTCGGGGAGTACTCGGCCTTGGAAACCTTGTTTTACAACCATGAATTAAATATAACTGTGGGTCATCCAAATGGAACTAAAGCTAAAGTTACTAAAATTGAAAATTTCAAACTGAATGATAATGTTATTCTAAGAGATGTGTTTGTTGTTCCTGAATATTGTGTTAACCTCTTATCGGTTCACAAGTTAGCTAAAGTGTCGCAACTAGAAGTCAGCGGGTGGCCGCAAGACCAATTTTGGTGGTATCGGTGTTTATCATTTTGGCAGCGGAAATTTCATCAGGACCGTAGTTAGGAAATATTTATCAGAGTAAATACCATGCTTTTCTAATATTAAACATATTGGGATAAAACCCAAGTTTTTATTACAAACATTTTCTTAGGGAAAATCCCTATTTTGTTGAATAAAACATCTTCTTTTATTTAGGTAACTTTTACAGCCACTTTTTCCAAGCCTTCAGTGCTGTCCAGCTGACTTCTAGTTGGCTTTCACATTTTGTTACCTGAAACGCGTTTAAAAACATTTTGTCAGTGGGAAATACTGGTGAGTGAATCCCAGTTTAATGAAGAAGAGTTTTATCAATTTTCACAGTATTGAGAGCTATTACAATGTTTACATCTACACAATTACTCATTCAGTATTGTCAATCCTGATTGGTGGGTCATATTACACATTGTGTCACACCCCAACCGATGGCAGAATCATCGGGGCGTGGCACTGAGCGAAACAGATTGTTCGAGAGAAATTTCATAACAACTACTTTACCGAATAATTAAACATTACGTCCCATACCGTAACTGTGACAACTCGAAATTTAGAACCTTTCGTTGTATCTTGGTGTAACTTGCTTGAAACGTTATGTGATTTAATTAACTTGTTGGTCTAATGATATAAGTGAACATCCTATGTGATTACGTGTTATGTTTATATGTATGCTTGAATGTATGCGACCCGAGACACAAGAACCCGACTCGAGACCATGTGGTCTCGAGTGAACAGTGCAACATATGGGCCGGTTGGGCCATGCACCTCATCCGAAACCCATTAGGGTGCACCAATGTGGAACAAGTATATAATCCTTAGTAATAGCTAACCTTGCCACTCTTTGGGCAATCCACACACACTCCTACCTTATCTATCTCACTAAAACCCTAGAAGCACAAACCTTCACCAACACTCTCGGATCAAACCAGCCGACCACAAAAGGGTTCTCGGATTAGCTTGTTCACACCAAACAAAGCTTCATCTTTCACCACTACTTCTCCAACCGGTTAGTGATTCTTATTATGTGTTGTATTTCGGTTGATAATGATGTATGATGAAGCCATATGGTAATATGTTTGCTTGATAAGTTTTATACATGATTAAAGTGTCGATTATGTGATAATAGGCACCGTGACTATTGTTTGAACATGACAAAGGTGTTTGTTTGATTTAATGAGTTCTTGTTTGATTAAATGATACATGTTTAGGAGAACATGACTTTTGTAAGATAACATTTGAGCAAGATAGTTTGAATAACAAAAGAATGATAAGCTTAGGGTTGTTCATGATCATCCGATTTTATGTATGAGGTTATAGAACAAATGTTTTGTTTGCAAGATGAGCTTGATATCTAGTTTAGGTATTATAACTCTTGTCCGAAAAATGCAAAATGTGTTTGAATAAGGGTTGTTTGTGTTATGAATATTTGATGAACATGATGAATGTATGAAGAACTTGTTGAATATGATATGAATGTGTTGTGGATATTTGAAATTAAGATGTTTGATCCATTTTCGGTTAGTGTTAGACAAAGAAACATGTTAGTGCATTGTTATTGGCTAGTACACCATATCATGATCATGAAATTCTATTGGTTTAGTACAATGTCGGAAGTCAGCAGATGTTCCTGTCGAAACCTCCTGTCTCGACTCGAGACCACATGGATGTCAACTCGAGATCACGGTTTCGACACAAGGTTGTGAGTCGAGAACCTCTAGTCTCGACTCGAGACCACACTTGATCAGCACACAAACCTCATGACTCGAGACCATGCTTGCGAGTCCGGTTGCGACTCGAGATCCATACGTGCATGACCCGAGACCTCCTCAGATTGCGACTCGAGAACTTGTAAGCTACAACTCGAGACCGCACAGTCTTGACTAGAGACCGCACAGTCTCGACTCGAGACCACATGCATGTATACGCTATTTGGACTTTCACACTGTTACGGGCCTAAGTGATTGGGCCGAACAGATGGGCCGCGTGTGCTACTGTTAATTGTGTATGTCGCGCACTGTTTGGACTTGCATTGTTACGGGCTTAGGATTGGGCCGGACTTTTGGGCTTTGCTTACTTGTATACATGCTACTGTTCAACTCATAGGTATTATTGTAAACCGCCATGTTTATACGTGTATGCCATGAATAATACCTGTATGCAACTTGCTAGTATACGTGTAGAACATACGTGCACTACTTGGATATGAACCTGACTTGAATGGTATCTATGTTAGGACGTAGTTGACCACTTACAACTTGATTGACTTTTCTGTGTATCTGCCGAGCAAACCAAGGTGAGTTCACACCCTCTACAAAGCATGGGATTCCCTGGGTTGGGAATGGGGTTAAGGAACGTGGATTCCTCGTCCTCCTTGGGTAGGACAGTATTGGTTCAGGAATGTAATTCCTCGTCCTCACGGACAGATAACTCGTACTAGACCAAAACTCTATCACGAAGTCCCTCCTTTTTATATCGACTTAATCGCCGGGCCAATGGCGAGCGGGTCATTAGTTAGATAGCGCTATTTAGGTCTGACAAACCTCACACCGTGCCGCAGAGGACGGGCGTGAACTAATGGATCTGGGGCACGTCAATGATGATAGACATTGACAGTTTCAGGGCACATAAACATGACTACAGTCAGCAGTCGATATGGTAACGAGTCTAGTGTATACATGGGGTAGCCCCCACGGCCGAAATGCCAGATAACTAACATGGGGTAGCCCCCACGGCTGGATTGCCAGAGTAACCGGGAATAAACAAGTCACGTTTCTAACTATGGGGTAACCCCCACGGCAGGATGCCAGATAAAGGAAACTGTTTTAAAAACAACTTAAAACAAACACCCAACCGTGAACTCACTCAACTTGTTGTTGACTCGTTACTACATGCTTTGCAGGTCAATAGGTACTTAGCTGGAGCTTGCATGGAAGAGAGTCGTTGTGGGACATGGACGACTGTGTGCCATGTTAAACTTTGAAACAATTAAACTTATGTTTTGGTTTTAAGACTTATGCTTCCGCTTGCAACTTAAACTATGTTTTGTTTGAACACCAATTGCATTGGTTGGATTTTATAACTACTTATATGCTTGCTCAATATGATTGGTGGCTGGATCCTGGTCAGTCACGCCTCCAAGCGGTAGTACTCCGCAGGTGGATTTTGGGGGTGTTACAGATTGGTATCAGAGCCATTGGTTATAGTGAACTTGGTTTTAATAAGGGAAAAGTTTTATTAAAATCAGACTATAACCTGTACAGTGCTCTACGATCCACAACGACGCTTCACTCCACATGCAAGGCTCGACATTCTAGGTGATATGATCTATGTGTATTGCCTACTTGATAGTTACATAGTACATTGCTCATGGTATGCTTGGTTAGTATAACAACTGTTGCTTGAACACGTGCGTGCTTACTCTATCCTATCATCGTACTTTCGCGAACCTCTCTCACTCGTGTTACTCTTGATATGAAGATCATGTCTGGACGCGTTAACCTGACACAAGCTCAGTTGACGGCTCTGATTAACGAACGAGTTGCCGCAGCACTTGCAGTTGCACACGCAGGAGGTATATCCTGCAGTCCGAACTCATTCTAGGATCTTTAGAATCCTACTCTCGTGAACCAACCATTGTGTTAAACTCTGTCTTTTCTTTCACCCACGATAGGTCAGCATGCTCAGCCACCCGTGTGCACTTTTAAGACTTTCATGGACTGCCGACCAACTACTTTTAGCGGCACTGAAGGAGCTGTAGGCCTCCTCCACTGGTTTGAGAAACTAGAATCTGTGTTCGAAATGTGTGAATGCCCTGAGGCGCGCAGAGTGAAGTATGCTACCGGTACTCTCGAGGGTTTAGCCCTCACATGGTGGAACGCTCAGGTTCAAATGCTGGGGTTGGTTGCTGCCAACGCCACCCCCTGGGAAACTTTTAAGGAGATGATCAAGGAGGAATACTGCAGTCGTGATGACATTCATAAGCTGGAAGTCGAGTTCTTCAACCTCAAAATGACGGGGCCAGAGATAGAGGCGTACACTAAGAGATCGAATGAGCTTGCCTTACTGTGTCCTACTATGGTGGACCCTCCATTTAAGCGAATTGAACTCTTTCTCAAGGGCTTGGTGCCAGAGATCCAAAGTCATGTGACTTCAGCAAACCTCGCCACCATCCATCAAGTTGTTCAGTTGGCTCACCATCTCACTGATCAGGCGGTGGAGCAGAACAAGTTACCAAAGCGCATAGGTGCTGCAACTACTTCTGGTATCCCTAGTGACAACAAACGGAAATGGGATGGAGCTTCAAGCAAGGGTTCAACTTCTGTTCAGTCTCAGTCTCAGCAGAGAAAGACTGAAGACTACAAGAGCCCTAGTCAGCAATCGTCTGGTGGTCAAAGTCATGGTGGGTACAAAGGGAATCACCCCAAATGCAATCGCTGCAGCCTGCACCACAGTGGGCCATGCACCAGGGGTAATTGTCATCGGTGCAACAAGCCAGGTCACGCTGCAAAGGATTGCAGGAGCTTATACCCCGCTAATCAGAATCGTCAACAAGCTCAACAGAGCCAACGCCAGCAGCAGCAGCAGGGTGATAACAAAGGGTGCTTTCAGTGTGGAGCTGAAGGCCACTTCAAGAGAGATTGTCCCCAGCTGAACAGGAACCAGAAAAACAACAACAACAATAACAACAATCAGGGGAATGGTAACAATGGGAACAACAACAACAATGGTGCCAGAGGGCGAGCGTTCGTGATTGGCCAAGGTGAAGCGAGGAACGACCCCAATGTTGTGGCGGGTAAGTTCCTTCTCGACGACTTTTATGTTTCAGTATTATTTGATTCGGGTGCCGATACTAGCTACATGTCACTAGAAGTTAGTCGAATGCTTAAGCGTATCCCAACGCCTTTGAACAACAAACACACTGTAGAGCTAGCAAATGGTAAGAGTTTAGAAGCCACACACGTAGTCAAGGGTTGTAAACGCATTCTCGCTGACCAGACCTTCTCTATCGACCTCATTCCTATTGTCTTGGGTAGTTTCGACGTTGTCATTGGGATGGATTGGTTATCCCAACACCGAGCAGAGATTCTTTGCAACGAGAAGATTGTTCGTATTCCGGGTTCCGGTAATGAACCTCTCGTGATTCGTGGCGACAAGAGGAGTGCTGTTGAGAACGTCATCTCTCTCCTTAAGGCCCAAAAGTGCTTGCGAAAGGGCCACACTGCCATTTTGGCTCTCGTTACTGACACCTCGGAGAAACAGAGGAAGATAGAAGATTTTCCAATTGTACGCGACTATCCTGAGGTATTTCCTGAGGAATTACCTGGTCTTCCGCCTCATCGCCAAGTCGAGTTTCAGATCGAACTAGCTCCTGGAGCTACGCCTATAGCTCGTGCACCTTATCGTTTAGCTCCATCAGAGTTGGAAGAACTCTCTACGCAACTACAAGAACTCTTGGATAAGGGTTTCATTCGTCCTAGCTCATCACCCTGGGGAGCTCCAGTACTATTTGTGAAGAAGAAGGACGGTACCTTCAGAATGTGCATCGACTACCGGGAACTCAACAAGGTGACGGTGAAGAATCGTTATCCTCTACCACGTATTGACGACTTGTTCGACCAGCTGCAGGGGTCGAGCTACTATTCGAAGATCGATTTGAGATCGGGTTATCACCAGCTGAGAGTCCGAGAAGAGGACGTCTCCAAAACAGCCTTCAGAACTCGCTATGGACACTATGAGTTTTTGGTCATGCCTTTTGGGCTGACAAACGCACCTGCGGTTTTCATGGATTTGATGAATCGAGTGTGCAAGCCTTATCTGGACAAGTTCCTTATAGTCTTCATCGACGACATCCTGATCTATTCTAAGAGTCAGGAGGAACACGAGCAACACCTACGACTCATCCTGGAACTCCTTCGAACAGAACAGCTTTATGCAAAGTTCTCGAAATGCGACTTCTGGCTTCGAGAAGTCCATTTCCTAGGCCACGTGGTAAACAAGGATGGGATTCACGTTGATCCATCCAAGGTAGATTCGATTAAGAACTGGCCTGCACCTCGTACACCAAAGGAAATTCGCCAATTCTTGGGTTTGGCAGGTTACTACAGGAGATTCATTAAGGATTTTTCCAAGATTGCACAGCCTCTCACTTCACTAACGCAAAAAGGCGTTGTTTATCGCTGGGGAAATGCACAGGAGCTAGCATTTCAGCACTTAAAGGATAGACTTTGCAGTGCACCTATCCTTTCCTTGCCGGAGGGCACAGACGACTTCGTAGTCTACTGCGACGCGTCAATTCAAGGTCTTGGTTGTGTATTGATGCAACGAGATAAGGTTATAGCCTACGCCTCACGCCAACTTAAAGTTCATGAAAGAAACTACACTACGCACGACTTAGAGTTGGGAGCTGTTGTTTTTGCACTTAAGTTATGGCGGCATTACCTGTACGGTACCAAGTGCGCAATCTACACCGACCACAGGAGCCTCGAACATATCTTCAAGCAGAAGGAACTGAATATGCGACAACGACGATGGGTCGAGCTGCTGAATGACTACGAGTGCTCAATCAGGTATCACCCAGGCAAGGCCAATGTTGTGGCTGACACCCTCAGTCGAAAGGACACCGTGCCTAAGCGCGTGCGAGCTTTACAACTCACAATCCATTCTAGTCTTCCTTCCCAAATACGAGCTGCTCAGATAGAAGCACTGAAATCAGAAAACGTCAGGGCTGAAGCCCTACGCGGATCAAGGCAACGCTTAGAACAGAAGGAAGACGGTGCTTACTACGTAACGGGACGCGTTTGGGTCCCACTCTATGGCAACTTACGAGAGCTTGTGATGGATGAAGCACACAAGTCTCGCTACTCGGTACATCCTGGTTCGGATAAAATGTACCACGATATCAAAACCACGTACTGGTGGCCTAGCATGAAGGCCCACATAGCGACCTACGTCAGCAAGTGTTTGACTTGTGCGAGAGTCAAGTCTGAATATCAGAAACCCTCAGGCCTACTTCAGCAACCAGAGATACCCCAATGGAAATGGGAGCAAATTTCCATGGATTTCGTTACTGGCCTGCCTAGATCCCAGCGCGGAAACGATACTATATGGGTGACCGTGGACCGACTTACAAAATCTGCACACTTCTTGGCTATCAAGGATACGGATAAGTTCTCCACTCTCGCAGAGATATACCTCAAGGAAGTTGTTTCGAGGCACGGGGTGCCCACCTCTATTATCTCGGATCGAGATGCACGTTTCACTTCGGAACTGTGGCAGGCAATGCACAAATCCTTTGGCTCACGATTAGATATGAGCACAGCATATCATCCTCAGACGGACGGGCAGTCCGAGCGCACTATTCAAACCTTAGAAGACATGCTTCGTGCATGTGTAATCGACTTTGGCAACAGCTGGGAAAAGCATCTGCCACTTGTGGAATTCTCGTACAATAACAGCTACCACACCAGCATTAAAGCTGCTCCGTTTGAGGCATTGTACGGACGTAAATGTCGGTCACCTCTTTGTTGGGCAGAGGTGGGAGATAGTCAGATCACTGGTCCAGAACATGTGGTAGACACAACCGAACAAATTTCTCAAATACGAAAACGCATGGCGGCAGCTCGTGACCGTCAGAAAGTTCACGCCGATAAGGGCAGGAAACCACTAGAGCTCCAGGTTGGGGAGCGGATACTACTCAAAGTTTCACCCTGGAAGGGTGTGGTTCGTTTTGGTAAACGAGGCAAACTTAACCCACGATACGTTGGACCTTTCGAAATCATTGAGAAAATAGGCAGGGTGGCCTACAGACTGAACTTACCAGCAGAAATCGGTGCAGTTTACAACGTTTTTCACGTGTCGAATCTGAAGAAGTGTCTGTCAGATGAGACCCACGTAGTTCCCCTGAAGGAACTCACTGTCGACGAGCAGTTACGGTTCGTCGAGGAACCAGTTGAAATCATGGACCGGGATGTTAAGGTCCTCAAGAGCACTAGAATACCTCTCGTTCGAGTTCGTTGGAACTCACGTCGCGGCCCAGAGTTCACCTGGGAGCGCGAAGATCAGATGAAACAAAAGTATCCCCAACTGTTCGCAAACAGTACAACCACTACTGAGGCTGAAGCTACGGAATTTCAGGACGAAATTCCAGATCAACGGGGGGTGAATGTGACACCCCAGGAAAACCGGGAAAACCATACAACTTAACTAGCTTCCTCAGTGAGTGCTTACCAAATTTCGGGACGAAATTTCTTTCAACTTGGGGATGATGTGACAACTCGAAATTTAGAACCTTTCGTTGTATCTTGGTGTAACTTGCTTGAAACGTTATGTGATTTAATTAACTTGTTGGTCTAATGATATAAGTGAACATCCTATGTGATTACGTGTTATGTTTATATGTATGCTTGAATGTATGCGACCCGAGACACAAGAACCCGACTCGAGACCATGTGGTCTCGAGTGAACAGTGCAACATATGGGCCGGTTGGGCCATGCACCTCATCCGAAACCCATTAGGGTGCAGCAATGTGGAACAAGTATATAATCCTTAGTAATAGCTAACCTTGCCACTCTTTGGGCAATCCACACACACTCCTACCTTATCTCTCTCACTAAAACCCTAGAAGCACAAACCTTCACCCACACTCTCGGATCAAACCAGCCGACCACAAAAGGGTTCTCGGATTAGCTTGTTCACACCAAACAAAGCTTCATCTTTCACCACTACTTCTCCAACCGGTTAGTGATTCTTATTATGTGTTGTATTTCGGTTGATAATGATGTATGATGAAGCCATATGGTAAAATGTTTGCTTGATAAGTTTTATACATGATTAAAGTGTCGATTATGTGATAATAGGCACCATGACTATTGTTTGAACATGACAAAGGTGTTTGTTTGATTTAATGAGTTCTTGTTTGATTAAATGATACATGCTTAGGAGAACATGACTTTTGTAAGATAACATTTGAGCAAGATAGTTTGAATAACAAAAGAATGATAAGCTTAGGGTTGTTCATGATCATCCGATTTTATGTATGAGGTTATACAACAAATGTTTTGTTTGTAAGATGAGCTTGATATCTAGTTTAGGTATTATAACTCTTGTCCGAAAAATGCAAAATGTGTTTGAATAAGGGTTGTTTGTGTTATGAATATTTGATGAACATGATGAATGTAT
The DNA here is from genome assembly GCA_030545235.1 of Helianthus tuberosus. Classification (NCBI taxonomy): domain Eukaryota; kingdom Viridiplantae; phylum Streptophyta; class Magnoliopsida; order Asterales; family Asteraceae; genus Helianthus; species Helianthus tuberosus. The sequence goes on from CM060420.1 coordinate 12,528,877, forward strand.
GAAGAACTTGTTGAATATGATATGAATGTGTTGTGGATATTTGAAATTAAGATGTTTGATCCATTTTCGGTTAGTGTTAGACAAAGAAACATGTTAGTGCATTGTTATTGGCTAGTACACCATATCATGATCATGAAATTCTATTGGTTTAGTACAATGTCGGAAGTCAGCAGATGTTCCTGTCGAAACCTCCTGTCTCGACTCGAGACCACATGGATGTCAACTCGAGACCGCACAGTCTCGACTAGAGACCGCACAGTCTCGACTCGAGACCACATGCATGTATACGCTATTTGGACTTTCACACTGTTACGGGCCTAAGTGATTGGGCCGAACAGATGGGCCGCGTGTGCTACTGTTAATTGTGTATGTCGCGCACTGTTTGGACTTGCATTGTTACGGGTTTAGGATTGGGCCGGACTTTTGGGCTTTGCTTACTTGTATACATGCTACTGTTCAACTCATAGGTATTATTGTAAACCGCCATGTTTATACGTGTATGCCATGAATAATACCTGTATGCAACTTGCTAGTATACGTGTAGAACATACGTGCACTACTTGGATATGAACCTGACTTGAATGGTATCTATGTTAGGACGTAGTTGACCACTTACAACTTGATTGACTTTTCTGTGTATCTGCCGAGCAAACCAAGGTGAGTTCACACCCTCTACAAAGCATGGGATTCCCTGGGTTGGGAATGGGGTTAAGGAACGTGGATTCCTCGTCCTCCTTGGGTAGGACAGTATTGGTTCAGGAATGTAATTCCTCGTCCTCATGGACATATAACTCGTACTAGACCAAAACTCTATCACGAAGTCCCTCCTTTTTATATCGACTTAATCGCCGGGCCAATGGCGAGCGGGTCATTAGTTAGATAGCGCTATTTAGGTCTGACAAACCTCACACCGTGCCGCAGAGGACGGGCGTGAACTAATGGATCTGGGGCACGTCAATGATGATAGACATTGACAGTTTCAGGGCACATAAACATGACTACAGTCAGCAGTCGATATGGTAACGAGTCTAGTGTATACATGGGGTAGCCCCCACGGCCGAAATGCCAGATAACTAACACGGGGTAGCCACCACGGCTGGATTGCCAGAGTAACCGGGAATAAACAAGTCACGTTTCTAACTATGGGGTAACCCCCACGGCAGGATGCCAGATAAAGGAAACTGTTTTCGAAACAACTTAAAACAAACACCCAACCGTGAACTCACTCAACTTGTTGTTGACTCGTTACTACATGCTTTGCAGGTCAATAGGTACTTAGCTGGAGCTTGCATGGAAGAGAGTCGTTGTGGGACGTGGACGACTGTGTGCCATGTTAAACTTTGAAACAATTAAACTTATGTTTTGGTTTTAAGACTTGTGCTTCCGCTTGCAACTTAAACTATGTTTTGTTTGAACACCAATTGCATTGGTTGGATTTTATAACTACTTATATGCTTGCTCAATATGATTGGTGGCTGGATCCTGGTCAGTCACGCCTCCAAGCGATAGTACTCCGCAGGTGGATTTTGGGGGTGTGACAGTAACCCATTAAGTAAGAAAGTTATTACAGACATAATATCTCCAAACAAATAAAAAAACTGTTTCGACAACTCAAATTTCAAATAAAATATAAATTGACTTTGTTTCTAGACTCTTTCCTAGCCTCGATTTCATCACACAGCAAACAAGGCATCCTAGCATCTTAAGAACCTGCCACATACGTTAAAGTAAAAGTCAATACACATAGTGTAAAGGTGAGCATACAAGTTTAATAATAGCATATAGAGTTCAAAATCGTTTACGCATAACCAGCACTACAACGTGTGATGTGAAGCATGTAAGTTATCGACATGATCCTATCAATACCAATGACTGTGGGTTGACTGCTCAAAGCAGTTCGTAACACATATTTTCCACTGCGAATCATATGATTAATTGTCCTTAACAACCCCTGAGTGAACAGGTGCTGAGTCCAAACTCTAGTACTATCATTGCTAAGGTAGGTAGACTGCAATCTATGTGTAAACATGACAAACAAGCATTCATCGAGTCACGTATAACATGCAGTAGCGGTTAGCGTTAAAGTATTGCGTAGTGTGTTTGATGTGATTTAGAATAAGTAACGTATGTAACACCCAAAAGTGCATAAAGCAAAAAGGGATCGAGTATACTCACAGCGGTAGAGTTAATGGATTGAAGGGGGCGCTAAAGCGAGTTTAACCTGAACAGTTAATGATAGCATAAACGATGAGCGGCGCGTAAAACGGTGAAGGTGTACCAAGGATCGGACGGTAATCCGATCGGATGGCCAGTCGATCGGGTGGCAATCCGTTCGGATGGCCAGTCGATCGGGTGGCAATCCGTTCGGATGGTCATCCGATCGGATGGCCATTCTATTGGATTGACACCTCGTTTGGTGAGGATGTGTTTGTGTATGATGGTTTGTACTTTGGAGTTTTCGTTGTAGCATTTTAAAAATAGAGAAGTATCTCTGCCTCTCAGGTCGGTCGATCGAACGGTCGTTCGATCAGACAGCAATCCGATTGGCAAGACTTCTCAGTTTGAGAACAAGTTCACAGCAGGACGGTCACTCGATCTGATGGCTATCCGATCGGGTGGCAATCCATACGTATCGAGCATGTTGGAAATTGTTTAAGTACCCAAGTCCTAAACGTCACACGATCGGACGGTCGCTCGATCGGATGGCAATCCGTCCAACGGTCAGATCCTTGAAAGGTTGAATAAAAGTTTAAATAATGGAACTAAGTGCAACCTGATCGGATGGCCGGTCGATCGGATGGCAATCCGATCGGACGACAATCCGTTCCGACGGTCTGATCGTCCTAACACTTGTTTCTGTTTTGAAGTTTTTTTGTAGTTTTTGAACGAGACGTGATGATACCTGGCTTAAACAATCAGAACCCCATCTCGACCTAAGTGACCCGACCGAATAGGAATCACCCAAGTCCGAACGGTTCACGGTTCGAGTCGGTATTTCATGTTCAAACCCGAAATCAACATCTCCCGGATAGAATTTAGATCTGGAACTAATACATTACTAAGAATGAGTAGAAGATCAGAACCAGCTCTGATTCTATCGGTTTTGAGTGCATTGAGTGTAAAAGAGTTGAAAGAAAGTTAGAAAACCTTCTCTCAATCCTTTTTAACCATGGATTCGTGTAGATCTAAGTGAAAACATTGATTAATGTTGTGGAAATCCTTCAGATCTAAGTTGTTCTTGGTGGAATGAAGTCAAACATTGAAGTTCATAAGAACTCCATGATGACATCATCCTAGAACACCTCAAATCCGGTGATTTCATGGTTAAAAGTTAAGATTCGAAAGATAGAAAGGTGTAGGAGTGCGTGTAGATCAAGAAAGTACAAGATTTAGGTTGGAAACTTACAAGAATCGAGAGACATTGAGAGAAATGTGGGCTGGAGCGAGCTGGGTTGAGTGAGAGCTGTCACATCAAGTGATGTGACATTTGAGGGGTATTTATAGGGTTTCCTAAAAAGGAAAGTGGGGAACAAGGCTGGTCAATCGGGTGGCAGTCTGATCGGGTGGCAACCTGATCAGGTGGCAACTTGATTGGATGGCAACCCGATCAGATGGCAATCCGATCGGATGGCCACTCGGTCGGTTGGCCACTCGATCCATGAGTCTGGTGCGATGAGTTTTGTCGTTTTGATTCGCGTGTTGAGCTTTGTGATGCGATTTGAGCGAGCGATGCGATAGAATTTCCCAATAAATTACTTTTAATCCCAAATACTATATCTAACATACAATCACTATAATCAACTTGCGTTTAGCGTTTCGATTCGATTGCGATGCGATAGATTGTGATTTCGATTGCGATTAACATCTCAACATAAAACATAACATGCACAAGTAACACCTAAATGGCACACACTCGTAAAGCAATATCCAGAACACATAATTCGAGTTGCGATAGCGATAGCCATTAGTGATAAATTGATTAAACATGCGATTAATATGCGATTAAACCTCGATTATTAACAAGTACTCCATATAATACAACTAATGCGATAACATAAATAGATTATCCACAAGTCAAAGAAGTCAAAGCAGGAGCTGAGCAAAGAGTGACAGATTGCAATTAGCAGTCTTTTCTTCCTTTGACTTCAATCTTAACTTTGACTTTAACTTTCGAAACAAGGGGTGTTACAGCCTGCCCTACTTAAGGAATTTCGTCCCGAAATTAGGCCGAAGCCGTAACAAACAACTGCGGGTACTTCGCCTTCATGTCGCTTTCGAGTTCCCAAGTGAACTCTGCACCTCGTTTGCCTTCCCAGCGAACCTTTACAATGGGAATGCGCGAGCAGCGGAGTTGCTTGGTTTGGCGGTCCATGATTTCGACGGGATTTTCCACGAAGTGTAGTGTTTCGTTTACTTGAAGATCCTCAAGGGGTACATGTAAATCATGCTCAGCCAGGCACTTTCTGAGGTTCGAAACGTGGAAAGTCGGGTGGACGTTGTTAAGTTCCTCCGGTAGTTCGAGTATGTAAGTCACTTTGCCGATCCTCACAAGAATCTTAAAGGGTCCAACATATCGAGGCGCGAGCTTTCCTCTCTTGCCGAATCTGACCACACCCTTCCAAGGTGATACTGTAGGATCGATTTCTGACCCGAACGAGTCGATCAAAAGAGTTTTTGCTCAATACGAGAGGCGGAAACAAACATATCAAGTCCAATTCAGCTAGATATTCACTTTAAACTGTCTTTTGATTGATTTGACAAAGAATTACAGCGAGTAGACACTTCGGCAGCAGTTCGGTACTGAAACCGGAAAGTTACAAATGACTTGGCACATCTAGTATTTATAGGAGAGCTAATTTCGCACGGAATAGTCCAAGCGAAATTAGTTTCATATGAAATCTAATTTCGTGCGAAATACCCACAAAAACACTTTTCTCGTTTTGCGTGCTCTGATCTATCTAATACAATACAATACAAGACTCGATACAAGACGAAGTCGACATACATATGCACCAACATACCCCCCTTGGATGTTGACGAAGTCTTCGGTGTCGAGTCTTCAATCTTCAGTCTTTATCAGTTTTCTCGACTTCTCCCGAAATATCTAACAATGTAAAACATCCTCAATCTTTCTCTTCTCTTCTTTTTCAAGATCTTGACCTGGCTATATCTCATCTTGATCAAATCTCTTGATTCCTTAAGTTCATCAGCATCCTCAGATTCATGATCAAAACCTTGCTCTATACAACTTCAGACTCCCCCTTAAATTGTGCTTAGGATCACAGTCTGACTTCCACAGGTTCAAAATCGTGACCTGACTCACATCCTGCTCAGGATCAAAACCTGGCTAACCTACACAATCTCTACCTCACAATAAATTTCACAAATTTAAAATTTGACAAATTTATACATCATTTGCAAGTATAAATCTCTGATGAACTACTTGTATGAAAAGAATGATTTATCATTTAAAAAAAACTTCTAATGACCACTTGTGGGCAAGATATTCAAATCGTTTTCTCAATTTAAACAGACTCTCCCAAACCTGTTCATCATGTTCAGCACTCAGAATTTTGAAAATCAGCAGCTCATCAACATCAGTTGTCGAAAATCTTTTTGAATTTTCAAAATTATATGTTAAAACACCCTAAAATATTTTTGGATTTTTTTATTTTATCAAACAAAAAAAAATATTTACAAACAATATTTTTGTGAGTTTGTGTAAGAGGATCATATTAGTTTTTGAGACAAATCACCAACACCGTTAAGCTTTATACATTTTCAATTCTAAACGATTCACTTAGATTGTCAGTATACTGATCCACTTAAATTTTCACACAAAGTTCAACAGTTTCGAGATACGAGATTAATGTTTTAGATACTTAAACTTATACGCGTGTCCCACCTTAGAATATACTCCCGTATCCAGATCCCAATATTCAGTTTTACAGGTGAATATACCTAGATGATATCTGTAAAGGATTAAATGCGAGGGCTATGAGAGCTCAGGCTATTGCTTCCGCAAAATCAGAGAGATGATGGCTTCGACTTTTGGTGTGTTCCCTTTAGAGAATCTTTTCTTCAACAACACATGATTAGCATTTTACAATGTTTCATCATTTTTTATGCTGAGGGTGGTGCTATATTTCACACATTATACGCGCAATAGTGTTTTAACAAACCCTTGAAAGTTTCAGACTTAAAGTCGGACAAAAACCTGATCAATTTTGGCAAAAACAGCTCGAGATGATGACATCAGCCGTATTTCGCACGAAATAAGGTTCTAATTTCGCACGAAATAGTCTTATTTCGCACCAGTTTGTCATTTCGTTTGAAAAAGGTACTTAATTTCGTACGAAATTACCTATTTCGTTCGAAACCATGTAATTTCGCATGTAGATTTCAGCAATTTCGTACGAAATTACTTATTTTGCTTGAAAACAATATATTTCGCACCAAATCAGTATTTCGTTTGAACAGGGTTATTTCGCACCAAAGGCTATTCGGTGTGTCAAATTCGAGGGGCTTGCATCGTCTATCGGCGTAACTTTTCTGAAAACTCCGAGCTTTCAGTAGATTGTCTCGAATTTGGAGGATTTTGTCAGTCTTTTCTTGTAGTAGCTCAGGATCGGTTAATTGCAAGTGCCCGATCTCGTGCCATACAATGGGCGATCGACATCTTCTTCCATACAAAGCCTCAAATGGTGCCATTTGAATGCTAGAATGATAACTGTTATTGTACGAGAATTCGACTAAAGGTAAGTATGCGTCCCAATTACCACCGAAATCTATGACATACGTACGGAGCATGTCTTCAAGGGTACGAATCGTTCTTTCAGTCTGACCATCGGTTTGGGGATGAAAAGTGGTACTTAGATTAAGCGTAGTACCGAGAGCAGATTGAAATGTCTCCCAAAGACGCGAGGTAAACCGAGCATCGCGATCAGAAATGATGTCACGAGGCGTCCCATGTCGACAAACGATCTCTTTGGTGTAGATTCGGGCTAATTTTTCTACCTTGTAGTGTTCCCGTATCCGCAGAAAGTAAGCAGATTTAGTCAAACGGTCAACGACAACCCAGATGTTGTCCTGACCTGAGGGCGTGCGCGGAAGTTTCGTTATGAAGTCCATAGCTATACTCTCCCACTTCCACACAGGGATCTCGGGTTGAACGAGTAAGCCAGAGGGTCTTTGGTGCTCAGTCTTGACTTTCGAGCAAGTCAGGCATTTCGAAACATAGAGGGCGATATCTCTCTTCATGCCCAGCCACCAGTACTTGTAGTGCAGGTCCTAGTACATCTTGTCGGCACCGGGATGAATAGAATATCGGGATTTGTGGGCTTCGTCCATCAAAGTATGTCGTAAGTTGGTCCGTTTAGGGATCCAAATTCGGTTTAGATAATGGAATATCCCATTCGACTTATTCTCTAGCTGGGCTCCATCGTTGAGAATCCTTTCCTTCTTCAAGGTGCGTTCATTGAAGCAGGCATGCTGGGCTTCGCGGATGAGAGTTTCGAGATCATACTGGGCTTGAATATTACGGGCACTATGCAAAATGACTCCGTCTGCTGAGAGCGTCGGCAAAGACATTTGCTTTTCCTGGATGATAACGAATCTCACAGTCATAATCGTTGAGAAGTTCCACCAACCGGCGTTGACGCATATTTAGTTCTTTCTGGTAAAAGATATGTTGCAGGCTCCTAAGATCGATGAAGATCGTACACTTGGTACCATAATGGTAGTGTCGCCAGATCTTTAACGCAAAAACAACTGCGCCTAGCTTGAGGTCGTGGGTTGTATAGTTCTTCTCGTGGATCTTGAGCTGACGAGATGCGTAAGCAATAACCTTCTCTCGTTGCATGAGAACACAACCAAGGCCAAGGTTCGAGGCATCACAATAGACGATAAAGTCATCGTTTTCGTCGGGTAAAGTGAGTACAGGAGCATTGCAAAGCATGTACTTGAGGGTTTGAAAGGCAGTCTCTTGTCCGGTTCCCCAAACAAAAGGCTTGTCCTTGTGCGTGAGAGAGGTGACCGGCACAGCGATTTTAGAGAATCCTTCGATAAATCAGCGATATTAGCCCGCTAATCCGAGAAAAGAATGGACTTCAGACGGGTTCTTAGGTGTAACCCAACTCTTGACAGCTTCGATCTTCGTGGGGTCGACGTGAATACCTTGACTATTGAGAATGTGACCAAGGAATTGAACCTCCTCCAGCTAGAATTCACACTTGGAGAACTTGGCATAGAGTCGATTCCCCTGGAGTAGCTCAAGAACCAATGACTTCGTCGAGTATAACCACAACACTCATTACGGAACCCTGGATCAATCGGGCAGCATATCTAATACGTAATCGGGGTTATAATACTTACAACGGGGCAGAACTTCTTTAATTAAGGGGGTATTATGCCCGGAAATAGCTTTAATTATGTAGAAAGTTGAAAGAGAAAGAAAATGTGAATGATCTGAACTGAAGGCCGTTGCCCTCAATTTATAGGGCTACAAACAGACTTCGTCGCGCCCCGCGTAAGCCTCGGCCAGGGTCTACGCGGCCCGTGAGGCTCCCTAGGGTAGGCCCTAGGGTTGCTGAGTCGACCACTAGGCATGACACGACTGGAACACGTGGCGGCTCAGGGGCTCGCCCTGATCCTTGCTGTCGCGGCCCGCGTATGACGTAGCCAAGGGCTACGCGCCCCGCGAGAGACCATTAAAATTTGTTTTTGTTTATTTTTAATTATATAAGGGTATTTGGGCTTGGTTTTTACATATGGGGTGTATTTTAAGACATATTGGGATATTTTAAACAAATTAGGGGTATCGAAAATATTTTGGAGGGTTGTTATATCCTCCCCACCTTGGTTTAGAGGTCGTCCTCGAGATCTACTGGAACAAGTGTGGATATTTTCTTTGCATTTCCGATTCAAGCTCCCATGTGTATTCCGGTCCTCTTTTGGAGTCCCATTTCACTTTGACCAGAACTAATCTCTTGTGCTTGAGGTTCTTAACTTTCCTGTCTTCAATCTGTAGAGGCTTCTCTACAAACTTTAATTGTTCATTTACCTCTATATCCTTAAGAGGCACCATTAGTGATTTATTAGCTAAACATTTCTTGAGATTAGATACATGAAATACATCATGTATTCCTGCCATTTCCTCTGGCAGTTGTAGCTGATAGGCTACAGGTCCTATTCTTCTAATAATCTCAAAAGGTCCTACATACCTGGAGCTTAGCTTTCCCCTTTTGATGAATCTTACCACTCCTTTCCAAGGAGAGACTTTCAATAACACTTTATCTCCTACTTGAAATTCCAATGGCTTTCGTCTGTTATCAGCATAACTCTTTTTTCGGTCACGTGCTATTTTCAGTCGTTCCTTAACTTGAATGATCTTGTCTGTTGTTTCTTGTACTATCTCAGGTCCAGATAGTTGCTTTTCTCCAATTTCTGCCCAACAGACTGGCGTTCGGCACTTTCATCCATAAAGTGCTTCGAATGGTGCAACATTGATACTTGTGTGATAACTGTTATTATAAGAAAATTCTATCAATGGTAAATGATCGTCCCAATTACCTCCAAAATCAATTACACAAGCTCTAAGCATGTCCTCCGGTGTCTGAAATGTCCTTTCACTTTTTCTGTCCATTTGAGGATGATAAGCTATAACAACCCTTGCCAAAATTATTATTTCTTATTTTAATAGTGCATATTAGGAAACCGTAATTGAGACCCCCAAGTAGTATGGCATGACCCATAATTTTTAAAACGGCCAAAACTAGGATCAGGGCCCCTAAAACTCAAGGGGGTATCCCGTGATTGATAAATATCGTCCTAAAACGAAGATAACTCTCAATTTTTCATTTAAATTGACTCAGCAAGGCTAAGCAGGACACCAGGCTACCCTAGCCAAAACTGATCGTTGTCGCAACACGCGCCAGGGGTTAGGGAGCCTGGCGCGACACGCGGGGTTGTCAAAATTTCAGTATAAATGCAGGGGTTTGGCACTTGCATGTATGTCTTGTTTTGACGTTAAAATTCGTTATGTACGTTGAGTTATACACTATTTCATTCAAAACACTTAAATCCCGAACCTCTGCTGTGACAACAGGGTAATAACTCGATCACAACTACGATACAATGTCCGATCGATTGAAAATGATCCGATGGATGTTTAAGTGCTGCTCGAATTTGGGCTATACTTTGTCATTCGTCGTGAGGGTTTTGATTTCGTGAGCTTATCGTAAATGTTGTATTAAGTTACTAACCTAGTTTCGTGTGCATTGTTATTTAACTAGGTTATCAAGCTTAATTCATAGGCAAAACTCAGTCCAACTAAATTTGCAATGTGAGTCATTCTCTTTTTACCAAATTGTTTTCAAAACCCTATTTATTTTCAAAGTTATAATTACAGGGATTAAGTCTTTGTAGTCTTCAATTACAGCCGGTATGTGGGGTTTTGTATACACTACTTGATAATCATCACCATTGGACAACGGGTTAGCCAATGGGTGATATGACCATAGTCACAGAACGGGTCGAGTGAGAAATACCGTTAGGTAATTGGTGGATATAAACATTGCAATCGCCCTTAATACTGTAATTTATAACAATGTGTCGTTTTGTGCAAATTGAATGACTCGCCAGTATTTCCCCCGCTGATAAAATCTTTTTAAACATGTTTCAGGTGATTCATTGTGATCAAGGAAAAGTGCCGCGTAGCACTACCAGCTTGGATAAAGTGGCTCAATAAATAAAAGAACATGTTTTTGTAAACAGGGAATTTCCACGTGAAATTCCTTTCTTGTAAATTATGGGGTTTGTCCCAAAACGTGAAATAAAATGGGCGGGTATTTTCAGTTTAAATGATCTTGTTTAAATTTTCGCTGCCTAATTAACACCAATACCACAGGTTTCTGTCTCGCGGCCTCTGAACCGGGAAAAACCGGGTCGGGGGTCGTGACAAAAAAGGTGGTATCAGAGCCACTGATCTAAACCATTAAGTATTTAATAATTAAAATTTTCAGATTGCCATTCTGTGATTTCATGAAGAGTGTGAAACCCGTGCCTTAAAGTGTATTTTATTATGTGTTTTAATGCGTTTTCTGTGATTATATGTCTCGAATGTGATAACTACGAGTGTTCGTGTGTTTTACAGGTAAATCGCTTAATTCGGTTAAATTGGAATGCTTAGTGATGAAGCGGGACGTCCGAAGTTGATAAATAAGGTAACCGGTAATGTTCGGAAATTGATTCGGGCCAAGATATGGTTTTGAAGCTAAAGAAATGAGAGATAATGAAGTTTAGGGGGTAGTTGTACACTTAAATGAAAGTTGAATTAAAGTTATGTATGGCTGAGGAAAGGTAACATAACCTATGGTGGAATATCGTAGCCTATGGTCATGAAATAACAAAAGAAACAGAATGTTAATACCGTAACCTACGGAATGTAACCGTAGGCTACGGTGGAATGAGATAAGTCAGCGCATGTGTTATTTGAATTGAGAATTAAATGTAGTTCAAAACCTTTATATATACACATGCATATGGAGCCGACATGAAGGACTTTTGGATTTCTTTGATTGGGCCGCCACACAATGGGGCACATCACGTGACCAGACGGTAAAACAACATCATCATTATATTAGTGGACTTCTTATTGACAACCATATTTGGTTTGGAGGGAACACATGATGAGAGGGATTATTATTATTTTTAATAAAAAATATCACACATCCCAATAGATCATACAATACACACATCAATTGGGCCGCATATTGGATTGGATTAACTACAAACGCAAAAGAGAAAGGGGACTGTTGATTGGGCCGCCTTGGAGGTAATTGGAACATGGGCTGATATCATTACATCCATCATCCATTATCACGAGGACATAGGGTTTTATTTTAAAATCGATATAAAAAGCATCATCATATTAAGATTGAAAGGGGGGTTTTTCAACCGGGTATCAAGCGAGTGAAGATAATTCAACCAAGATGAGCGGCTAAATCTCTCGTGAGCACTTCGGGTGAATGATTGTGTAAGACACTTTTAATTCTAGTTCCTGTTTTGTATTGAGATTTGGATTTGTAGTCGGGTGACAGCCGACTATTTGCGTGATTATATAATTTGTGTGACAGACAAATCCTGAGTGACAGTCAGAGTTATAATTATGTGTTGAATCCAATTATGCTTTTGTTGATTGAATGATTCCTATGTATGTTTCTTTTAATATTTATCTGATCAATTAATATTAACATTTTGAACTGCATAGGTAATTGGTAGATGTGACAGATTTACTATACAATCAATAGCATCCAATAAAATCAGAACTAGGTTATTAGTAAATACAGAATCTGAATTCCGGAGTGATCACTTTTTCTCATCATTGTTTATTACAACTCAACCTTTTTCTTAATTTTTATTCGTTAGTTTAGATAATTCTTATAATCAATCACACCGATTTTCCAATTCAGTAGTAATTAATTAATACTTTTAATTCGACACTTTCCACAATCCTCCTCTAGTTCGATATCCGACTTACTCTAGCTACTAGTTTATTTCGGTTTTTGCATGTCACTAACGACAGACATCAAAATGGCGTCGTTGCCGGGGAGGTGTGCGCAAAGTGTTTAGTGTTAAGTTTTATTAAAAAAAAATCCAAAAATAGTGTCAGTTTTATTTTGTTTTGTTTTGTTCAGATTTATGCGTGGTGCTTGTGTTTTTGTATTTGTGCAGGATGACAGATCTTACAATATTCTGCAGCTCTCTTACATGCATTTTGTGCGGGGAACCACTTCACCCGTGTATCGGTTGCCACGAGGCCCGATTTAGACGGGAACAAGCGAAATGGGAAGAACCACCGATGCCTTGCTATGATAATCCTTCCCCTCCACCATATTTCTATGATTTTGATACAACGGTGGAGGATGGTTATTACTCTGACGGATGGGATCGGGACGAGGATGCTTATTATGAACCAAGGACGGATGGACAATGTTTCTGTTGCGGTCGTAATCATACTTCTGTTTATAATGATGTGTGCGCGGTGTATTTGGAAAATCCAGAGTATTGGAATAAAAAAAATGATGGATGCGTACATCTCAAGACCGTATCAGGGATACCGATAGTATCATCCCGAGGAATATTCTAAGCCCGAGGGTGTTTATACTTGTCAGACCGAGGAGGAGAAAGAGCTTGCTATGCTGGAAGTGACTTTGTCCAAACTCGAGCAGTACTTATCAGCACCCAACCTTTCCGATGAAGACCGAATCAGGTGTTTAGTTTCTAAGTGTCAGAATTTAAAAATGAAGATAGAAATAGAACAACGCCTTTTACCATTACCTGATGATATTAGAGATTATTCTCACACGAAGGAGGAGGTTGTGGAGGATAATACCACACCAATGAGTCCTTTATCTGATGAAGATTCACTGGTGGATCAGATGGCGTGTGCAGATGATGAGGCAGAACAGTCTGACGAGATGAATATGTATACCGAACCTCTTCCCATATCAGGCATTCAAAATAACAAGTGTGGGGAAGAGAGTTCGAGGAAGAAGATGAGAAGGGTGAAACTACAAGACATCAGGGTACATATCATGAAATGGATTAGCGAAACCCGCAGGTGCAGTCTGAACATGCCAATTATACTGGCGAATTTATGGAGATGGCATGTAAATTTCCGGGCATTCGTTGGAAATGTTTTAGGTAAGTGTGCATTGAGACCACCGTAGCGCATAGCAGGTACGGTCTGGCTGAAGACTAGGGCTGTAAACGAACCAAACGTTCGGCGAATAGTTCGTGAACCGTTCGGTGGGAAGTTCGTTTGTGTTCGTTCGTTTATTAAACAAACGAACACGAACAAGAAATTTCGTTCGTTTAGTTAAATGAACAAACATGAACATAGGTCGTGTTCGTTCATTTATGTTCGTGAACGTTCGGTAACATGTTCGTTTGTGTTCGATAGTTCATTAGTGTTTTTAGTTTTTATATTTATTTAAATACTTCAAAATTCCGACAAATTAAATATCTAATAAGTGTCAGTGTATTAGATATTATGTTCATGAACGATTGTTTGTGTTCGTTTGTTTCCATTTGTGTTCATGAACATTAGTTTGTGCTCATTTGTGTTCGTCAACATTTGTTGCCTAAAATTAACAAACAAACACAAACGAACACGAACAAGTTCATTTCCTTAACAAACGAACACGAACATAAAATCTCGTTCGATAAGTGTTCGTGAACGGTTCGCGAACACATATATTTCTTAACAAACGAACATGAACAAGGTCTTGTTCGTGTTCGTTCGGTTCGTTTACAGCCCGAGGATGTAGAGTATTGTATTTTGGTTTCGTTTCGTTTTGGTGTGTTTGTGTTTTGACAGGTTTCTACATTCCATCTTCACGGATGCAATGAATCAAGTGTGGGGATGTTTTGCAACATCCCCGGTGAGATCTCAAAGAATCTATGAGGGGCGTATGTTCCGGTTAGATCGCAACAGCTACACCAATACAAACACTCACTTGTTTTCTGATCAGGTGCATGTGTTTATCTATCCTGTGTTTTATTTGTTTTCGTGTACTTGGTGGTGTGAAATTCTTGTGTTGGGAGTGGTTTCTTTGTGTTGAGTCGTCTAGGTATTAGCCGTTCATGGTTTGTTAGGTGGTATCTCTCGAGTTTAGATTATAAAGTGCACCATACATTGGGGACAATGTATCCCAAGTGTGGGGATGCAGTAACTCGAGAGAGGGTTGGTATGATTGTTGATCTCAAAAGCTTGAAGGTTTGAAATTGGGTAAAAATTGAAAAATTTTGAAAAATTTTGTTTCTCAAGTATGCTTGAACTACATGAAAACCAACATTTTCAATCGCTAATGGGTTCCTTGCTGATATTAAACTAACATAGATCCCTAGTCATGGTTATCCCTGTAAGTTTCATGAGAATATTTCTGACAGCTTTTAGAGAATAGTTGAGAAGAGATGCCTAACTAGGGGTAACATGCTTTAGGAATTACACATGCTACGTGTCGGCAACCCAATTTCCTTTTGTTCGGTGAGATATTTGAGCCTGCTAGATTGTTAGTTGAATTGCAATAAATGTTCAATTGTTGAGAGTAGGCCATATGTTGCTTTGTGTTAGAACTTGTGTGGTTTGATACATGTTGAGACTGTGCTTTAGCGTATGCACATAAATGATAAAGGCATTAGGATCCCTTCCATTGTGTTATTTGTTGATTGTTTATCCACCCACCTTAGTAAACCATGTTGAGCCTTTTACCCTTCGTTTGATACACCTTGTTTGACCCGTTTGCTTACCAACCATGAATGACAAGTACATGTTAGATGTTTGTTGAAAAAAAAAAGAAAAAAAAAGAAAAAAATTGAAAAGAAAAAAGAAAAAAAACAAAAACAAAAATCATTATTATGTTTGTGTTACATAAATGGGTCGAAAATAACCCATGTGTTAGTATTATTGTGAATAAATTGTCATGGTTTGGTATGTTCATTTATGCTCGCCATATGAATATAAAAATCCAAAAATATTTACCTACCTTTACTCCTTAACCCAAAACCCGAAAGTCCTTTTGATATGTGCGACGTTATTTGATACAGTGGAGGTGTGATTGCTATTCAAGCTTATGATTACAAGGTAGCGTATTTGGTTTTGAGCGAAATATATACTAGCACATTACACGCTAGTCTTCATTGAACCGAGAGGAGTGATCATTGTGAGGGGCGTGTGGCATGTGTGTAGTATCATAAGCATGTTAGTTTTAGTTAGGCAAGTCTTACATTGTTTTAAATGCGTATCATATATTTGTCAGATTGTAAATCTCGATTGTGTCAGTCTATGGGACGGGTATGACTTGGGACCTTAAATTGTTAATTCGGTAAGGGAGTCAGTGGTGATTTGTTAATAAGGTGAGTAATGTTTGTAATGGTTGCTTGAGGACAATCAACGTTAAGTGTGGGGATGTGATGGAGAGTGTGAAACTCGTGCCTTAAAGTGTATTTTATTATGTGTTTTAATGCGTTTTACGTGATTATATGTCTCGAATGTGATAAATACGAGTGTTCGTTTGTTTTACAGGTAAATCGCTTAATTCGGTTAAATTGGAATGCTTAGTGATGAAGCGGGACGTCCGAAGATGATAAATAAGGTAACCGGTAATGTTCGGAAATTGATTCGGGCCAAGATATGATTTTGAAGCTAAAGAAATGAGAAATAATGAAGTTTAGGGGGTAGTTGTGCACTTAAATGAAAGTTGAATTAAAGTTATGTATGGCTGAGGAAAGGTAACATAACCTATGGTGGAATCTCGTAACCTACGGTCATGAAATAACAAAAGAAACAGAATGTTGATACCGTAACCTACGGAATGTTACCGTAGGCTACGGTGGAATAAGATAAGTCAGCGCATGTGTTATTTGAATTGAGAATTAAATGGGGTTCAAAACCTTTATATATAGACATGCTGTAGGATCGTTTTCGGACCCGAACGAGTCTATCAAAAGAGTTTTACTCAGTTTGAACGGCGGAAACAGATAAACCGAGGTCAATTCAGCAAATATACGCTTTAAACTGTCGAATTGTATTGATAGAATGACGTTTACAATGAGTCGACACTTCGGCAGCACTTCGTGTCAAAACCGGAACAACTGACTTATGATTTCGCTCCAAAGACCCCTATAATAGGGGTTCTGATACCGCTTGAACATACAAGATCATTTCAAGCGGAATACCATGAAACTTTCGAGCGAAACCAGCATAAACAACTCGAGCGAAATCAGGACTTATGTGATTTCACTTGAAATGACAAGGTGTTATTTCGAGCGGAATCACCCCTAAATACCACTTTCTCGTTTTACGTACCCTGATCTAACTAGTACAGCACAAGACTCGATACAAGACGTAGACGACAGACGGATGCACCAACAAACTCCCCCTCGGATGTTGACGGAGTCTTCAGTGTCGAGTTAATGCGTGTGAAGTGTTATATATATTAGGTGTATATTTTAAGCCCCTTTAACACTTTTTTAGTCAATTTTTAAATTTATAAAACACGATATTTACTAACACTAGACACACATATGGGCAAGTGCACCCATCGTGAGCGTAGTATAGTGTTGGTAAGATACCGAGGTCGTCCAAGGACACAAGAGCTTTTAGTACCGGTTTATCCTCAACGTCTAATCAAATCAAAAAGTTTAGAAAAATATGTTTTAAACTAAGAAAAATAAAAACTAACTAAAAATGCTGAAAAATAAAAATAAAAGAAAAAACAGATAGACAAGATGAATCACTTGGTTCCGACTCGTATCTAGTGTAACCTTTGATTATTTCCGCACTTTTGCACTTTTTAAGAGATTATCTTAGTTATTGTAGTAGGCCCCTCTTTTGAAGGTGACGTTACCCTCACCACAGTAGTTTGAGTCAACAAGGATACAATCCTAAAAGGGTGGATTATTAAAAGATAATTAATTAAGTTATTAATGCAAATTATGGAAGGCCCCTCTTTTGGAGGTGACGTTACCCACGACTAAGTAGTCTGAGTCAGCAGGGATACAGTCCTAAATAGCCAGGTTATAGTATTAATAGTAGTTAACTTATGAGGGGATCAAAGAGTTTGGACCCCCGCCATCCAATACCGTTAAGTATTGAAGGAGGTCCTACTAAATTTGACCCAGGTCCATTGCAGGACCTCTAAACGCTGAACAATGGCAAGACCTTTACCAAACCGTTCCCTTAACCCCCGACCAGGTAGCCAAGATACCTCCATATAGACCGTGCAGATATGAATGGTGAAAATCTTTTATTTTATATAGACAGTAAAATAATGCCAAGACACCACGGACAAACGATAAGGAAAGATCACCTTCAACATAAGAAACTAGTTATTAAAGTCATTAATACAAAACCAAATAAAAAGTGCGAAAAGATTAAAAATAAAAAGTATTACACTAGACACTTTGTCTTCACCAAGTGATGTAAGAGACTTAGGCAACCATGGCCTTGATTGTCAAGAACTCTTACGATCAATCTTGGATCCCGAGACGACTCACACACTCTACGATGGACAATGGATGATGGTGGTGGATGATGGTGTTATGGTGGTGGTGGGTGGTGGGTGAAGTGTGAGAGAGGTGGTGTGCCAAGGGATGGTTTGAGCTTGAGCCAAGCACTCCTATTTATAGGCTGAACAGAAGCTTGGGCACGGCCCCGTGTCCAGTGGGCACGACCCCGTGTCCACATTCTTCTCTTTCTTCATTTAATGCAGCTTTGTCTTATTAGTTGACCACGCCCCCGTGTCCGCTGAGCACGACCCCGTGTGCAGAAGAATCGTTGTACTATGAAGATTTGCCTAGATTGTGCGAATCTTATAGTTGACCACGGCCCCGTGTCCGCTGAGCACGGCCCCGTGGTGGGCAATAGAAGCTTCTACAACTTTGTCTTTTCTGCTGACACTTGGGCATGCCCCCGTGCTGGCTGAGCACGGGGCGTGTTCAGTCTCCTGTCTTCTTTTTTTGCTTGGGAAGATGCTGTTGTGGGGTCGGGCATGTCACGTCTTGTTCCTTTTCTTGTATTTATGTTAGATTTTGATGTCTTTTTGCTTCTTTTGTTAATTTGAGCTCATTTAATCCTGAAAATACAAAAGGAAGACAAAAGCACACTTTTTCCAACATTAGTACTAAAAAAGGGTTAGTTTTATGCCACAATTGATGAAATTTATATGTTGCATTTTGCACACATCAAATACCCCCACACTTGAATCTTTGCTTGTCCTCAAGCAAAACTCTTTAATATGTGGCTATTACACTCCCAAATGGAATGGGTAGAGAAGAAGGTTTTTGGGCTTGTCATAGAGTGTCGGGATGTCCAAGATTCTTTATTTAGTTTTATTTTTATTTATTTACAATCATATTCGTCATGATTTATTTAAAACTTTTCATAAGATAAATTACTTATTAGGGCATAACATGCCTCTTTAAAATTCTATTTATATACAAGTTCACATACCTCGCGGGGATCACTCAACACTCGGCCGAAAATGTATTTTTGTGGATCACTCGAGAGCGGCATGGAACTTACTCCTACCGTAGGCTTGCCAAGCAATCAATCCTCCTCCTTTTTAACTTATATACCTTTGTAAATATTAAGAGGACTTTGTGGGTGAAGGGTTAGGCTTGGGTTAAAGGTAGGTGGTTGGGTTGGTGGTTAGTGGTTAGTAGAATGGTGGGCGAAAAACGTAACAAGCGTCGGTTTTCGTAAGGCTTTCGATTTTTCAACTTTTATTTTTATGAAGCAATTTTTCAAACAAAGTCATTTTTGATAAACTTGTTTGTTTATTTGCTTCATAATCAACTATATATATATATATATATATATATATAGAAAGCCATATGAGAAACCGAGCTAGTTACTAAAACAAAGGGTTAAAAATGAAAAAGGTTTTGGTGGGAAAAAGGGTGTTTGGTTTGGGTTATGAAATGAAAAGGTTTAGGCTCAAAGGGGCTAACTAGGGGGATTTTGGGTAGGTGGTAAAAAAAAAATAATGGTGTAGAAATAAAAAGGGTTAGTCCTAATGCCTCCATCATTTACTTACTCGGGTTCAAGTTGGTAAGGACCGGGAATGTATCGTCATGGCAAGTTCTAGAGTCGTAAGAACCAAGCGGCTATTCACACAAGAAACGAAAAATGAGCATTTAGTCTAATGATATGTAATTGTATGCTCAATAAAGGCTCAAAACTCACTTTTGTGGGAATGGGTTTTTATGTGTTCAAGTATATATAATTGAATTTTAACTAAGTTTGCCATGCCTTTTCATAATTTTCTTATGTTGGTTCTTTTTATCACGACGCTATCGGTTGTAAATTCGTAAAAATATAACCTTTTTAGAACTTGAAATTCCCAAGTTAAACCTAGTCAAGTAAAAAAAAAAATTTGAAGAAATTTTTTTTTTGGGGTGATTAGCGGTTCCAATAGAGTTTTGTGTAAGACTTGTATTTTAGGACTTGCAAGATTCAAGGTTTTAGCATCCCCCTACACTTAAATTACACATTGTCCTCAATGTATCCCAAAAATAAGTTTTTAGGTTGATTGAATGTGTAAAAGGTGTGATTTAAGCAAAAATTTTGTGTTACTGGGCGCTGAACACGGCCCCGTGTTGTCCGGGCACGGCCCCGTGTTCAAGTGCCAGTAAGAAAATTAAATCAAGAGAAACAGAAGCCTGGACATGGGGGCGTGTTGGGTGAACACGGCCCGTGTCCAGTTACCTGAACTGGGTCTTTTTCTGCAGACTGTGCAGCACGGGGCCGTATTGGGCGAACACGGCCCGTGCCGAGCTTACTGTAAACGAAGAATTTTGTCGGATGGTCCTGTTTTTCTGCATGGGGTGCTGGTTCAAGTTTCCCCTGTATCCTTTGCCATCTCAAGTGTGTTTTATTCCTGAAAATTAAATCTAACTAAAAAACATAAAATTAATCTAGACTAAACTAAGGATAGTTCCGCGGAATGCCTCCGTGGTGCGCCACGTTTATAAGGGTCCTTGGCTAGACCCAAAGCCTGGTCATATGTTACCCAAGTGGGATGTATTGCATCCCATGTTACACCGTCGGAGAGCGTCATCCAAGCTTCAGTCTATGACCTTCATGTAGTTGACCGGGTCTTCGTCCTCTACTCTTTTTCCACATTCAAACTTCACTTCCTTGTCCCCAAACTTCAATGTTAACGTTCCGTCATTCATATCCACCACTGCTTGGGCGGTGGCTAGAAATGGCCTCCCGAGGATGAGAGGGACATCGGTGTCTTCTTCCATGTCTAGGATGACAAAGTCGGTTGGGAAAACAAAGTTGTCAACTTTGACCAATAGATTTTCAGTGACACCTTGTGGAAATTTGACGGATATGTCGGCGAGTTGTATGCTCATTTTAGTAGGGCTTGTTGTTCCTAGGCCGAGTCGTTTGAACATTGAAGTGGGCATGAGGTTGATGCTAGCCCCAAGATCGGCTAATGCATTACGAACGGGGGATTCCCCAATTGAGCAAGGAATTGTGAAGCTTCCGGGATCGATTTTCTTTTGTGGAAGTTTGTTGAGTACTAAGGCGGAGCATTCTTCGCCTAAGTTAACTAATTGCAACGATTCAATTTTCCTTTTATGAGTGAGGAAATCCCTCATGAATTTTACATATCTAGGCATTTGGGTTAGGACCTCAATAAAAGGAATATTAACATGCAATTGTTTTAGTAAATTTTCGAACTTTGCGAATTGCTCATCGGTCTTTTGACGATTCAACCTACCGGGGTACGGAATTGGAAGAGTCTTGGTGGGCTCTTGATTTGGTGGAGAAGCCTTTTCTGGTTGAGGTGTGGGTGGAGTCGTGCTTTGGCTGAGTTGACTTCCTTCAACCGGTGGTAACGGGGCATCCTCGGGACCCACGGTTCGGTTTCTCAATGTGATGAGGTGTCCTTGCGCCTTTGGGTTGGTTTCGGTATTACTTGGTAACGCGCCTTGTGGTCTCTCGGAGAAATTTTGAGCTAGTTGATTTAATTGTTTTTCAATATTTTGAATGCTAGCTTATTGATTTCTAAAATTCGATTCCAATTGTTGAAATCGATCCGAGTTTTTCTTTTCGGTGTCGGAGATGAGGCGAGATACAGTATCTTCAAGCCTTTCTCTTCCACCTTGTTGTTGAGAGAAATTTTGTGGTTGTTGAAAGTTAGTTCGTTGGTTTTGTTGGTTACTACTATTTCCGGGATCTCTCCAACCAAGATTTGGGTGGTTACGCCATCCTTGGTTGTAGGTACCCGTTGGAGGACCCGACGGCCTAGGTATGTTATCAATGTAGTTTACCATTTCTGTTTGTTCATCTAATTCTTTCATACAACTCCAATTTTCATGTGGCCCACCACACCCTTCACAAGCCATAACCGAGGCCGTTTTTTTCATTTCTAGCTTTTTGATTTTTGAAGAGAGGGCCTCGATTTGGGCTTGTAAAGAGGTGCTTTCATCAACCTTATGGGCGCCCGGGGCAATAGATTTATTACCTCGGGGAGTGTGCCATTGAAAATTGGTTTGAGCAATTTCCTCAATTTTATTATATATTTCATTTGGGCGACGATTACCTAAAAGTCCCCCGGAGCTAGAATCAAGTGTTTGTCTTGTGTGTGGCAACAACCCATTGTAGAAGGTGGATACTTGTTGCCACACCGCTAGACCGTGATGAGGACACTTTCTTAGTAGCTCCTTGAACCTTTCCCAAGTTTCATACAAGGATTCCCCATCCTCTTGTGAGTATGTATTAATTTCAGTCATTAATTTAGCCGTTTTAGCAGGAGGGAAATACTTATATAGAAACTTTAGGGCTAGTTCATCCCAGGTGTTTACCGAGCCAACTGGGAGGGTGTTAAGCCAAGCCTTAGCTCGGTCTTTTAGTGAAAATGGAAACATCCTAAGGCGAATGGCGTCGTTTGATGCTCCATTGATCCGAAAGGTATCACATATTTCCAAGAAATTAGTAATATGTAGATGGGGATCCTCGTCCGCAAGCCCATGGAAGGTTGCGGAGTTTTGAAGCATTTGTATCAAATGCGGCCGAAGTTCGAAGTTGTTGGCTTCGACATTCGGTGCATTGATAGCGGCGCCGAGATTACCTACGGTGGGCCGTAGGTAATCCATGAGGGTACGTGGTCCGCCATTGGAAGTGGGTCCCCTGAAACTTTCTCTTGATTTTTAGCTTTAAGTCTTTTTCTGAGAAAGCGTTCGGGTTCTTCTAGAGGTTCTTTTATGTCTCTACTAGAACTGGAGCTCATGCACTACGTAGGAAGTTCAAATGTGGTGCCAAGGTTCCAAGTCATGCGATAAAAACAGAAAAGAATGTTGGTCAGAAGGTTCACCACGGCCCCGTGCTCAGCGAACACGGCCCGTGGTCAAGTTTACAGTAATTGTTCCCCGGATCCCTGTTACTGGGAGTTGGACACGACCCCGTGTTGCACCGACACGGCCCCGTGCTCAGCTCTCTGTAACTCGGAAAATAAAAACTACCAGTGATAGCGCTGGGCACGGCCCATGTCCGACCAGGCACGGCCCGTGCTGAGCTCTGCAGAAACAGAAAAACTAAAAAAAAATCCTAAAAAAATGAAAAATAAGAAAAAACGATTAGAGGCCGTTGATTCCTAACTTTCTTAAAATCCTTGTGTCCCCGGCAACGGTGCCAAAAACTTGATGCGTGTGAAGTGTTATATATATTAGGTGTATATTTTAAGCCCATTTAACACTTTTTTAGTCAAGTTTTAAATTTATAAAACACGATATTTACTAACACTAGACACACATATGGGCAAGTGCACCCATCGTGAGCGTAGTATAGTGTTGGTAAGATACCTAGGTCGTCCAAGGACACAAGAGCTTTTAGTACCGGTTTATCCTCAACGTCTAATCAAATCAAAAAGTTTAGAAAAATATGTTTTAAACTAAGAAAAATAAAAACTAACTAAAAATGCTGAAAAATAAAAATAAAAGAAAAAACAGATAGACAAGATGAATCACTTGGTTCCGACTCGTATCTAGTGTAACCTTTGATTATTTCCGCACTTTTGCACTTTTTAAGAGATTATCTTAGTTATTGTAGTAGGCCACTCTTTTGAAGGTGACGTTACCCTCACCCCAGTAGTTTGAGTCAGCAAGGATACAATCCTAAAAGGGTGGATTATTGAAAGATAATTAATTAAGTTATTAATGCAAATTATGGTAGGCCCCTCTTTTGGAGGTGACGTTACCCTCGACTAAGTAGTCTGAGTCAGCAGGGATACAGTCCTAAATAGCCGGGTTATAGTATTAATAGTAGTTAACTTATGAGGGGATCAAAGAGTTTGGACCCCCGCCATCCAATACCGTTAAGTATTGAAGGAGGTCCTACTAAATTTGACCCAGGTCCATTGCAGGACCTCTAAACGCTGAACAATGGCAAGACCTTTACCAAACCATTCCCTTAACCCCCGACCAGGTAGCCAACATACCTCCATATAGACCGTGGAGATATGAATGGTGAAAATCTTTTATTTTATATAGACAGTAAAATAATGCCAAGACACCACGGACAAACGATAAGGAAAGATCACCTTCAACATAAGAAACTAGTTATTAAAGTCATTAATACAAAACCAAATAAAAAGTGCGAAAAGATTAAAAATAAAAAGTATTACACTAGACACTTTGTCTTCACCAAGTGATGTAAGAGACTTAGGCAACCATGGCCTTGATTGTCAAGAACTCTTACGATCAATCTTGGATCCGAGACGACTCACACACTCTACGATGGACAATGGATGATGGTGGTGGATGATGGTGTTATGGTGGTGGTGGGTGGTAGGTGAAGTGTGAGAGAGGTGGTGTGCCAAGGGATGGTTTGAGCTTGAGCCAAGCACTCCTATTTATAGGCTGAACAGAAGCTTGGGCACGGCCCCGTGTCCAGTGGGCACGGCCCCGTGTCCACATCCTTCTCTTTCTTCATTTAATGCAGCTTTGTCTTATTAGTTGACCACGCCCCGTGTCCACTGAGCACGACCCCGTGTGCAGAAGAATCTTTGTACTATGAAGATTTGCCTGGATTGTGCGAATCTTATAGTTGACCACGGCCCCGTGTCCGCTGAGCACGACCCCGTGGTGGGCAATAGAAGCTTCTACAACTTTGTCTTTTCTGCTGACACTTGGGCACGCCCCCGTGCTGGCTGAGCACGGGGCGTGTTCAGTCTCCTGTCTTCTTGTTTTGCTTGGGAAGATGCTGTTGTGGGGTCGGGCATGTCACGTCTTGTTCCTTTTCTTGTATTTATGTTAGATTTTGATGTCTTTTTGCTTCTTTTGTTAATTTGAGCTCATTTAATCCTGAAAATACAAAAGGAAGACAAAAGCACACTTTTTCCAACATTAGTACTAAAAAAGGGTTAGTTTTATGCCACAATTGATGAAATTTATATGTTGCATTTTGCACACATCACGAGTCTTCGCATCTTCAGTCTTTATCAGTCTTTGGGCTTCTCTTTGAAGTATCTGACGCTGTAAGTATCCTCAATCTCTATCTTCTTTTCTCTATCATCAACAAACTTCTCCTCTCGAATGTTGATATCTTCTTTAGTCATTTGCATCAACATACACTTCTCCTCGAGTGTTGAATCTTCAAAATCATCAGCAGCAACAATCTCAGACTCAGAACCTGGCTCTTTGTCATTCAGACTCCCCCTCTCAATCAGCTGGGATTGCAGTCTGGCTTTCACAGGTTCAAGATTGTTGGCTGGCACAAATCTTTGCTTAGGATCGAAACCCTAGCTCTTACTCAGTCCTGCATAAATCTCTACCACAAACATAAGTATTTTATAATAAAAATTTCACACATTCAGACACCACTTGTAAATTACATCACAACCTGATCTATCAAATAGTCTCTGATGAACCACTTGCATGTGTATCAAATTCAAAACTTCAGATGACCACTTGTAACAAGACTTAAAATTCTTTCACACACAACACTCCCAAACCAGTTCGTCAAGTTTAGCACTTGGAATTTTGAAAATTAGCTCTTCAACACCAGTTGTAGAAAATCTTTTTGTATTTATTCAAAATTATGCTAAAAACACACATAAAATCTTTTTGGATTTTTTAACAAAAATTGACACTACATGTAGGGATAAAACTGTGTAAGAAATGAAATCTATACATACAATATTTTTGTGAGTTTGTGTAAGAGGATCATATCAGTTTATAAGACAAATCACCAACACCGTTAAGCTTCATTTCATTTTAAGTTCTAAACAATTCACCTAGATTGTCAGTATACTGGTCCACTTAAATTTTCACACAAAGTTCAACTGCTTCGAGATACGATATTAATGTCTTAAGCACTTAAACTTAATCGCGTGTCCCACCACTTGAATATACTCCTGTATCCCGATCCCAATATTCAGTCTTACAGGTGAATATACCTAGATGATATCTGTAAGGGGTTAGGTGTGAATCCGTGAGAGCTCAGGTCAGAACTTCCGTTCAGCAGAGAGATGACGGTTCGACTTTTGGTGTGTCCCCTTTAGAGGATCTTTTCTTCAACAGCAATGACTATCAATTTTATTGTTTCATCAATTTGCGGAGGGCGGCGCTATATTTCAAGCATTTGCAGAAAGTATTATGCGAGGACTAGGTCAAAATTTCCATTCAGCAGAAGTCCCGGGATAATACCCCAGATATCACTAAGCATAAAGACCTAGTATCTCAGAAAGAGGGACCTTTCAAACAAGATTTCGGGGGTTACCCATATATCCAAGAAATGTTACTCACGAATTAAGCAAGTTTGAAATTTAGGTTTATATCTCGTCACAATCTACTAAATGTTCAAAAACCTACTGGCATATCCGCAGTGAGATAGTTTATCACATTTTTAACTTTCCAATTCTTTAGCATGTTGTGATCGCCCACTGATGTACTATCATTTCCTCTTTTTCACAACAAAACTCATTTTCATTTTATCATGTTTTTGTATTTTTCAAATTTTCTAATGTTTTTGGATTTTTTGAAATTTCTACTCCCCCTAAAATGCAAACATAGTAAGAAATTTGAAAAACAAACTGTACAAGAAACTTGACAACTGATATCGAATCACCTCAATTCGGCATTCACTTGGCATAAACAATCAGAACTCCCCCTATCAACAAACTATTTTCCCATTGATTTCAAAACATTCAAGTTTGTTTTAATCAAATGGTTTTTCTGGAAAATTAGTTTTGTTGATTTTACCATTTGTAAGAACGGGGATGTGGTTCGTCATATCGTCTTAAAACCAAATATATGAAGATTACATCAAGTTCAAATTAATGACCTTGATTAATCATGATGTAAGAACACAATCAAACCTCTTTACCACTTGTATGACGAAATTACCAAAGTAAATTTCTCAAGAAAGATGCCGATACCTGCTCCACGCTTACCAACTTGGGAGCTCCGGCAAGTCAGGTTTTTCTATTCAAAGAAAATATCCACCCAAGCCTGACCAGCCTTGGGTGTCACCGAGTCATCATCACTCGATTTCTTACCTCCCCTCTTCTTCTCGTAGAACTCTTTAACCCCTTTGACTTTTCGATCAATCATTTTTCAAAAAATATGTTTTACAGTGGGGTTAAAGGCCTTGTCAACATCAAAAACCTTTTTGTCATCATAAAATTGATTTGAGATCTCAATTTTACCAATTTTCTTTTTAAAATTTTCAGCCCGAAGTGGTGGAAAATTTTCATCATCCACAGTCGTAACTGAAACTTCACCTTTTGAAACAACCTGTGGCTCATCTGATTTTGTGGAATCAGATTCATCGCCAGAAGATAGCTCCTCTGATTTTGACCTATCAGAATCATCGCTAGAGCTACCATCAGACTTCTTAACAACCCATTTCTGGTTGTCAGATCTAGCTCTCTTCTTGTAAAACTTGTTTGAACATTCACCAATTTCAAATTTTGAATCTTTGAATAATTTTGTTCTATCAATTGGTGGTTCAAACTCAACCACTTTCTCTTTGAGTTTGGAAACTCCCTGTTTGGTTTGAATAGCTTGCGAACAGTTCACCGCAAGATGTCCAATTCTACCACATTTGAAACAGGTGCGAGTTTTCTTTCTCTGATTAGCATTCTTCATCTCTTCTTGCTTCTTTGCAAGAAACTCTCTGTTTGATTGTCTTCTGAATATTTTTTCTTTTTCCTCTTCAGAAGATGTACCTGCAATAAATGTCATCTTTGCTTTAAAATTTCGAACATAATTTTCATTTTTCTGTTGGAATAAATCCCAACCCTTTCTTTTTGAAATTACCATGGTTAGGTTTCTTTTGAAAACCAGAACCAGAACTGTAACCCTTTTTCTTGTTTTCTCTTTGTTTAACTCTTGAGGTGTATTTTTTAGGTTTTTCATTAAGATGTAAATCTTTTATTTCAGAAATATTAGTTTCTGTTAGTTTGAAAACCTTTTTTATCATCTCAGTTTTGACACCTCTTATTGGAAATTCCTCATCAGAATATAATTTGTCAGAATCATTCAAAGTGTAAGCTACTTTAAATGTTTCATCACTCAAATTAGATTTTGATAACAGGAATTCTTTATCATAAACTATTTTGCCCTGTTTTTCATTTTGACCCGGAGTGCTGGACTCAGACTTTGACTCCGACATCGACTCCGACTTTGACTCCTCAGTTTCATCGTTATCTAACACATGATCCACCACTTTCTTCATCAATTGAGATTATTGATCAGTGTCAGACGATGTAAAAGTAACACCAATACTTTCTGGAAAATTTACTGTAGACTCCGACTCCCATTGCAAGTTTGTTGCCTTTTTGACTCTTTCAGAATTTGGATTTCTGGGTAAAAATCCATTTTCCAGCGGGGGTGGACACTTGTTGTAACTAACATCTTGTTTCTTACCAAAATTTTTCTTGTCAGTCTTTTTCTTTGTGTCACTCTTCTTCTTGGTCTTCTTTTCTGGAGTCTTTTCTTCAGCCACTTTTTCATCATTCTTTTCTTCAGTTACTTCATCTTCTTCAAATGTCTTCATGCCCTCAACAGTTGGATAAATCATGTCAATGACATAAGAAGTACATGAGTAACTTTTCAACAAGCAATTAACTCTTTCAGTTTCAATTCTTTGAAACTCTAGTTTCTGTTCCAGAGCAGCACACTTCTCAATGTAGTTGTTCACAACTTTCTGCTTAATCATGAACGCTCCCTGAAGTGTCTTCATTGCAGTTGCTTGCTCTTCACTAGTGTCATTGTACATATTCATCGCTTTGTTGAGCACATCATATGATTCCTTCAACCTGTTCATGTTGTTGATTAATTCACTATTTTTCTTCTTCAAGATTTCACAGGTTTCACAATTAGTAGGAATCTCTTTTGCAATAACATCTTCATTAATCTTGAACTTTGGAATCTCTTTTGCTATCTCATCTTCACTGTCACTTTCTGCCATCATCTTCAAGTGTTGTGCCATTCTTTTTGCATAGTATTCAGCACCATCATCATCATCACTATCTTCTTCAACTCTTGCAACAAAAGCTGTGTGAACTGGAACTTGGTCAGGAATATAATCATCCCAAGTAAAATTTTCCCAGCTAAAACCTTCGGATAACTTTTCGTCATCTTGATCTATTATCAAAGCGCTACCATCAGCTCTCTTTAAAGAATCTTGATTAACCACACAAGCTCTCTTTGAAGAATCTTCAATCACATTTCTTCCATGTGCAGTTTGTGCTTTATGTTGATGTTGTTGAGGTGGTTGTTGAGCAACTTGATAGTAGATGGCTTTTCGGTAGTAATCATTGTTGTTGTTGAAAGGATTCTGAGCTCCACTTGCTTCACGATTTGTGCACTCCCTCTTGAAGTGACCTTTCTCCCTGCAACGAAAACAAGTGACTTTAGATTTATCAAAGCCTAAAGTAGAAATGTTAGCCTCACGTAGATCATTTCTTCCTGTGATCTGCTTGAATTTCTCAGCTTTCCTCAACACACTGGCCAAACACCATTTGATGTCCATTAATTCCATCTCCTCAGCATCTATTTGATCGTAATCCTCTTTGGTAAGCATTTGATTCCCGATCTTTCCTGCAACAAAACTACTATACGATTCCAACACCATTCCTAACAAAGACATGTGATTCTTAGCAACTTCCTCTGAATAATCTTGATCATTCTCAAGATTTAATACTATGTTGCACTGAAGTTTTCTTCTATTCTTTGTTGCTGAAATGTTTGGATCGAATGATGGAAATGATGAGAAACTTGTGTTGCTGCTTGATCCTTTTGATGAACTTCCTGATGAACCTTTAGCATTGAATGCAGTTTCCACTTTTGGAGAAAAATTTGTGGTTTTCTCATTCAACCCTGTTTTGTAATACAACCCAATATCGTGTTCACCATCAAAATCTTTCATTCTGACTATCTTTCGTTGCTCCGTCTCTTGAGCTTCCAATTTTTCGATGAATTTACTCAAAGTGAGCGTGTTGAATCCTTTCGTGTTTCTGAGGATCATTAGATATGTGCCCCAAGTTTCGTGTGGTAATGCATCTGCTAATTTCTCTATCAGCTCTTCATTGTCTTTGTTGATGCTTACCCTTCTCATATTTACCAACAAATTGCAGTATCTTTCAATGATCTGCTTTGTGCTTTCATTCTTCAACCCACAAAACAAATCAAATTCCTTCTTCAAAAGTGATTTCTTGTTCTTGATCATTTCCTGACTACCAACAAACTTTGATCTTAAAGCTTTCCAAATTGAATACGAACTTCCATTGTGTTGCAATAAGACCATGATGTCTTCTTTCACAGCTTGTTGTAGCAGACTAAGCATCATTTTCTCATTTTTATATTTCTTTTTGTCATCCGCACTCATATCCTTGATAGCAATCTCCTCTTCATCGTCATTCCTTGGTCTTACATACTTCGTCTCAACACATTCCCAAGCATCAAGATAATTTGCTTGTACCCAGTTTTAAAAACGACCTTCCCAACCCTTATACTCCTCGATATTCATTAGCTTGGGTGGTTTTTGCATTGTTCCCGTTTCGTTGTCCAACATCGTGTTCTGTGCAATACTGATCGGGGTAACCGGGGTAGCGAATGCGTTGTAAAAATCTTCGTCCATTTTTCAATTTCAAAATCCCACAAACTAATTGTTCAAGCGAAATAACCAACTTCAAACAAGAACTGTTCAAGCGAAATCAACGATCTTAAGTTCAAACTCTGATTTAAGCGGAATCAGATAACACAGTTCAAGCGGGATATCAAGTTCGAGCGGAATCAAAAACAAATTTCAAGCGGAATTAAAACTGAAACTTCAAGCGGAATCAACCCAATACTTTTCAAGTGAGATCTCTATTTTCAAGCAGAACCAGAAGAGATTTCAAGCAGAATGTCGATTTGGAGCGAAATCAGAATCAAATCTCAAGCGGAATCACTGTGACGTCATGTTTCTCTCGAATGTTTTCAAGCGGAACCACTAAATTTCGCAGTTTTAGTTCAAATTTAATGCTAAAACTTACAAGGTTCTGTTAAACTTCAATTCCGAGTGCACTGTGTGAATTTGATCCTATTTTAACCGTGAAAAGATGTTAAATTTGAAAAAGAAGATGTAGAAGTCAAGAAAAGCAAAATTTTCGGCTGAATTGGTAAGAACTCTTCCTCCTGAGCTCTGATACCACTTGTAGGATCGTTTTCGGACCCGAACGAGTCGATCAGAAGAGTTTTACTCAGTTTGAACGGTGTAAACAGACAAACCGAGGTCAATTAAGCAAATATACACTTTAAACTGTCGAATTGTATTGATAGAATGACGTTTACAATGAGTCGACACTTCGGCAGCACTTCGTGTCAAAACCGGAACAACTGACTTATGATTTCGCTCCAAAGACCCCTATATATAGGGGTTCTGATTCCGCTTGAACATACAAGATCATTTCAAGCGGAATACCATGAAACTTTCGAGCGAAACCAGCATAAACAACTCGAGTGAAATCAGGACTTATGTGATTTCTCTTGAAATGACAAGGTGTCATTTCGATCGGAATTACCCCTAAATACCACTTTCTCGGTTTCCATGCCCTGATCTAACTAGTAAAGTACAAGACTCGATACAAGACATAGACGACAGACGGATGCACCAACACATGCATATGGAGCCGACAAGAAGGACTTTTGGATTTCTTTGATTGGGCCGCCACACAATGGGGCACATCACGTGACCAGACGGTAAAACAACATCATCATTATATTAGTGGACTTCTTATTGACAGCCATATTTGGTTTGGAGGGAACACGTGATGAGAGGGATTATTATTATTTTTAATAACAAATATCACACATTCCAATAGATCATACAATACACACATCAATTGGGCCGCATATTGGATTGGATTAACTACAAACGCAAAAGAGAAAGGGGACTGTTGATTGGGCCGCCTTGGAGGTAATTGGAACATGGGCCGATATCATTACATCCATCAGCCATTATCACGAGGACATAGGGTTTTATTTTAAAATCGATATAAAAAGCATCATCATATTAAGATTGAAAGGGGAGGTCTTTCAACCGGGTATCAAGCGAGTGAAGATAATTCAACCGAGATGAGCGGCTAAATCTCTCGTGAGCACTTCGGGTGAATGATTGTGTAAGACACTTTTAATTCTAGTTTCTGTTTTGTATTGAGATTTGGATTTGTAGTCGGGTGACAGCCGACTATTTGCGTGATTATATAATTTGTGTGACAGACAAATCCTGAGTGACAGTCAGAGTTATAATTATGTGTTGAATCCAATTATGCTTTTGTTGATTGAATGATTCCTATGTATGTTTCTTTTAATATTTATCTGATCAATTAATATTAAGATTTTGAATTGCATAGGTAATTGGTAGATGTGACAGATTTACTATTCAATCAATAGCATCCAATAAAATCAGAACTAGGTTATTAGTAATTACAGAATCTGAATTCCGGAGTGATCACTTTTTCTCATCATTGTTTATTACAACTCAACCTTTTTCTTAATTTTTATTCGTTAGTTTAGATAATTCTTATAATCAATCACACCGATTTTCCAATTCAGTAGTAATTAATTAATACATTTCATTTGACACTTTCCACAATCCTCCTCTGGTTCGATATCCGACTTACTCTAGCTACTAGTTTATTTCGATTTTTGCATGTCACTAACGACAGACATCATGATTCTGTGAAAATTTAATTTAACAAATAAAATTTTAACTTGAATTTTTATGTGTTTCTTCATGTGTGCTATCAACATGAATGAACTATCGGAGGCACTCCGAAACTTTACTATCCATACCACTGATATGGATACAACCGGGACCCTATCCAGCTATCAAGCAGATACTGAGGAGCCAATGATGTTCCAGGCCCAGCCGCAGGAAAACCCAAAGCCTAAAAAGAGGAGGAGAATCTTGGACTGGAAACGCGGACGTAGGAAGAAGCCAGCGGCCCAGAAGGTGAAAAGGACCGAGGATCCGAAAGACAAAGGGAAAGGAAAGGAGATCAGGGAAAGTTCCGGGCAAGCCCAGGAAATGTCACCTTGGGAGGCGCTTGATCGAAAACTGGCAAATTGTGACCTCATCAGACCTGCCGATGAGAACCATTTTAATTTCCCTGCCCAATCACAACTTCTAATTAACCTTGAACCTGCCATTTCGGATCCTATTGTCAACCCGCGACCTGTTACAGGCCAGCTGGAAGAGTGGTGGACGAGCGACTGGCACTTTCAGAATTTCATGAATAACCCCAATGTTTACTTTCCCCAGTTTGATCCTGAACCTGCACCATTCCCACCTATGAGCGCAGAAAACGTTGCCGAATTACGCCGCTACGACGAGGAATTGGTGGATGCGGGCAACCGGATTCGGGAAGTGGGGGAAAACATCACCTGGAAATACGACGAGAGGGAGCGTCGTTTCTGAAAGGCCAGCTAATTGTGGTTGTGTGATTATGTAATAATAATATGTAGAAAAAATATATGTATATATAAATAATAATAATAATAATAATAATAATATAACAATGTATAATAATAACTAAAAATAAAACTTTTATAAAATAGATGGTTTGTATCGTCGCATACTATTATAAAAATATATGAAAGTCGCAAGGTCGACAATTTTGGCTATACGTGTTGACTAAATTGTTTCTGTGATTGCTTTATTGTGTTTGGTTGCTATCCATTTGTGACAATAATTTGCATATATTGTTAATGATTCAGATGGAAAACGCGTACAACCAACCAATAAATGAAGTTAACCAATCCGAACAAAATAATGAAGACCATTTTCTTAATAGGAAAGATATAGAAAATATCGTTGCTCAGGGAATAGCCAATTCTATCTCGGCATTTGTTGCTGTTGTTAAAAGCCCTGCTGAACCTTTGCAAGCCAACAGTAGCAAACGTACTCGCGATGATAATTTCAGTAATAGTGTAAATGGAGGCGGCAATAATGATAATAATGTGAATCAAGCCCCAATACTTAAGAAAATGAAAGTTGCAACACCTGGTTGCACTTATAAGGAATTTCTTGCCTGTAAACCAGTCGAATTTGCAGGCAATGAAGGGGCGACTGCTGCACTGCGTTGGTTAGAAAAGAGCCAAGCAATAATTAAAATCAGTAAGTGCGCAGAGGAAGACAAGGTTATGTATGCATCCCACCTTTTCAAAGAAGAAGCGTTAGAATGGTGGAATACGGTGTTGCAGGCAAAAGGAAGTGACATGGCTTATGCCATGAGTTGGGAAGAATTTAAGAAATTGGTGGAAAGAAAATTTTGTCCCGACTATGAAAAGGAACAAATGACGAATAAGTTCCTGAGCCACCGAATGGTGGATGTTGATTGTCGAGGGTATACTTCGAAATTCTTCGAGTATGCCAGAATTGTACCAACTCTGGCTTCGCTAGAACCGGTGCTCATTTCTCGCTATATCTGGGGTTTAATTAGCGAAATTCGTGATATTGTCAAAGCTGCGAGGCCTCGCACAATTGACGATGCTGTTGAACTGGCCAATACCCTGACAGACGGACTGGTGCGCACGAGAGAAGAAAACAGGAAAAAGGAATTAGCCCAGAAAATTACCCAAGGGTTCTATGGGGGTAATAGCGGTAGTAAGTTCAAGAAAAAGGGAACTGGGGAATCTGCCACACCTCCATTCTACAGAAACTGTCGGAAGAAACATTTTGGTAAATGTCATGAGAAGTGTAATTTTTGCAAGGCACAAGGGCATCGAGTGGAGGGATGCAGGAAGAAATCAACGATTTGCTTCAATTGTGGAGAAGCTGGATATTTTAGACCAGAATGCCCTAAACTGGTCAAGCCAGCTGACAACAAGGCCAAACCTGCAGAAGGCACTAATAAGAAGAACGCAAGAGCCTTCCAGCTGACTACCCAGGAAACAGATCTGATCCCCGATGTGATAGCTGGTACGTTTTTGGTACATGACATTTATGCGAAAGTATTATTTGACTCTGGTGCAAACCAAAGTTTTATCAACACTTCATTCTGCCAAGCTCTTAAGCAACCTTTAACCAAACTTAGGCAGATTCATACGGTAGAAATGGCAGATGGGAATTCTGTTAACATAGATAAGGTTCTGCAAAAAGGAAAAATAGAACTTTCAGTTCATAAATTTTCTGCAAACTTGTTACCTATGAATTTAGTTGGATTCGATGTCGTGTTAGGAATGGATTGGTTAGTAGCCAACCATGCTCGAATCCTCTGTGATAAAAATTCCATAGAAATTCATACACCCACATGGGAAGTAATTATGGTTACAGGAGATAAGCCACACAAACCAATGAAGTTCATTTCAGTAATGAAAGTTGCTAGTTATGAACGAAAACAAGGAATAGTGTATATGATTCCGGTAACCATTAACACTAAAGGTAAGGAACTTAAGGAAATCCCAGTAGTGTCATAATACCCAGATGTATTCCTCAAAGAACTACCTGGGTTACCACCCGATAGGAAGGTAAAATTTAGAATTCATCTAATTCCCGGAACTACACCAATAGCTAAGGCACCTTATCGGTTAGCACCCACCGAAATGTTAGAATTGAAAAAGCAGTTAGATGAATTGCAAAGTAAAGGATTCATACAACCTAGTTCATCCCCTTGGGGAGCACAAGTGTTGTTTGTGAAAAAGAAATATGGTTCAATGCGAATGTGTATCGATTATAGGGAATTAAATAAGGTTACAATTAAGAATCGATACCCATTACCTAGAATTGATGATCTTTTTTATCAACTTCAGGGAGCCAGATATTTCTCTAAGATATACTTGCGCTCCGGATACCATCAGTTGAAGGTACAGGAAGAAGACATACCTAAAACTGCTTTCAGGACTAGGTATGGTCACTACGAGTTTACAGTCATGCCGTTCAGACTAACAAATGCTCCTGCAACATTCATGGACATGATGAATAGGATCTGTAAACTGTATTTAGATAAATTCGTAATTGTCTTCATCAACGATATACTTATTTATTCCAAAAGCCAGAACGAACATTGTAAGCACCTGCATGCACTTTTAACTTTGTTAAGGAAGGAAAAGCTTTACGCCAAATTTTTGAAGTGTGAATTTTGGCTACAAGAGGTGCAATTTTTAGGTCACATGGTGAATCACGAAGGTATTCACATGGATCCCTCCAAGATAGAGGTGATCACAAATTGGAAGATCCCGCAATCAGCTACTGAAGTTAGAAGCTTTCTGGGATTAGCAGGATACTATAGACGCTTCATTAAAGACTTTTCTAAGATAGTCGTTCCATTAATTAAGCTAACCTGTAAAACTGCTAAGTTTGAATGGGGACCTAAGCAAGAAGAGGCCTTTAGGACTTTAAAGCAAATATTAACAAATGCCCCAATTCTAGCTTTACCAAATAGAACAGAAGATTTTGAAGTCTTCTGCGATGCTTCTAAGTTGGGATTAGGATGTGTGCTAATGCAACGCAAAAAGGTAATTGCGTATGCATCCAGGCAGTTAAAGAAGCACGAGGAAAATTATACGACTCATGACTTAGAATTAGGAACAATAATTTTTGCCCTTAAAATTTGGAGACATTATCTATACGGAAGTAAGTTTAATGTCTATACAGATCATAAAAGTTTAAGGTACATATTTGGGCAAAAAGAATTAAACATGAGGCAAAGAAGATGGATGGAAATTCTAAGTGACTACGACTGTGATATTCTATATCATGAAGGAAAGGCAAATGTAGTAGCAGATGCCCTAAGTCGTAAGTACCATGAGAAGCAAAAGCGAGTTCGTGATCTTAGATTAAATCTCCAGTTAGATTTAATGTAACAACTGAAGAATGTGCAGGAAATAGCAATCGAGGATGATACTGAAGGAATGAAAGGACGAATAAAGGATCTAGATCAAGGGTCTGATGGAATTTGTAGATTCCATAAGAAAAGGATTTGGGTACCTAGACAAGGAGACTTAAGAGAAAATATTTTAGAGGAAGCCCATAAATCTAGGTACACGATGCACCCTGGTAATAATAAGATGTACCATGTGACACCTGGGTCACTGCGACCATCAAACAAATACCAAACCAATGAAATATTGTATTTCATACTTGGGATTTGTACAAATATGTGTATCATTTGCACATATCAATTCTTGTTCGATTTCGGGCTCAAAATCACTTTCTTGAAGGTTATACGCGCACTGATGCGTAAATATAACCAGTTTAATGCAACGAACACTCCGGAATAGTGAAATAGGCTTCACATACCTTAAATAACCTTTACATAACTTAGAAATAAGTTTTGAAGGCTTTGGTATGACAAAATCAAGTTTAATCGCTTACAGGGACTAAATTCGACAAACTACGAAAGTATGCCGATTTGAACTGTAACAGACATTCCGGAACATGACCATGAGTTAAACATACCATATATATCCTTTACATAGCTTAGAAATAGGCTTTGAGGGGTTCGGTGTTCTAAAATAAACTTTTGGGTCATCCAGGGACTAAAAGCGTCAAAAAGTGCACAAGTTTGCACTTTCGCGCATAACTTACGTTCTGAATACATCCGGACATCCAAAAATTTATGTAAGCACTAAAATAATATTTTAGTGTTTGGCATGAGAAAAATCCATTCGTCGCGCAATTTGGATGGTTTTTGCGTCCGTTACGACTTCCGTCGTAATTAACCGAACAACGCAATCGTACGGCCAAACAAACAGACATCCAAGATATTTTTGAGCACATTTTAAGTTCCCTATACTTTAACTTCATTTTAGAGCTTTGAAATGGGGTTAACGGGGCTTAAACGTGTCAAAATGCATCGAAAACCAAGTTTGGAGCTGCAGGGACCAAAACTGTCATTTCAGCAAAGTTACTGGCTTACGGACCGTAAGCCCTCACCTTTACGGTCCGTAAGGACCTCCCAGAACATCAGAATGTGTTTAACAGCTATTTACAGCTGTTAAGCACCCATAAACTCAATTCCACATGTTGATACCTGATCATGGGGGGCCATTTTGAAGTACCTTAGTGTTACAACAAGTGTAGGGATGAGATTGAATCACGTTTTACGATAAACGATCTTAACGGTTCAAGGAATCCTATAAATACCCAACCCCCACTTCTTGCAAACCCACATTTGATCTAAGTTTTTCTCTAAGTGGTTGTGATTATTCACTCCCTATCTGAGATTACTTGGAATCAAATCTTGCGGGGACCCTTTGTAAGTCTTCTTTCGTTCTTTTATTCGTTTTGTCATAAAAGTCAAACTTTGTTTGACTTTCTGCGTTGACCAGTTTATGGTCAACATGAAGTTCGGTTGAACTTCGCAACGTGAGCGTAATCACGATGGCTATAGTCCCTTGTGACTATGCCTACTGATTACCACGTTGTCTAGGCTCAGTGACGAGTCGTAGTTTCGGCCAAAATGCGTATTCTTGCGTATTTTGTAACCAAACTACTCTTAGGTATCAAAACCGTTTGTTTTGATACCAAACTTGTTTTCTAACTTAGTTAAGCATGTTTTAACATGCTTAGCTCGTCACTTTTAGTTTAGTGCTTATAGAGGGTCGTAAGGTAAGCGATCTAATCAATCGCTTATACTTTCGAACCCGACCCGTTTGGTCGATCATTAGGATCCGACCAAACACATTATGTGACCATACTATATAGGGAATAACCTTCCGAGGTTATACCTTATGGTCACTTCGTTAAGTAGTTGTATGATAGGTAGTTTATATGCCTTAGGTAAATAACCAAAATGCCCTTTTTTACGCCAAAATTCATTTTAAGCATATGTAACATAACTTTTAACATCTAAACTGATTTGGGAACAATATTAGACATGTTAAGGCATATTTTACTTGTCATAGGACTAGTTAGGCGTTCCGAGCGTGTTTTACGCGAACGACGCGTTAAAGTAGCATAAGCTACCTAAACGGGTCGTAATGGGTCGTAAGCACTTAGGTTAGGTTTCATTTTAGTATGTGGGCTTTGTTAAACCATATTACATGAGTTCCCATACTCATTTGGTTTACGAGCCCTCATTCTATCCGATCCTCCGATTTAGGTCCGGTTTATTAATGTAGTTACCAATATTAGGTACCGTTTGATTCCGTGATCTTCTAGCATTGCTTGGTGGTTATCCTAGGACTATTGAGTGATCTCAAGTGAGTACATAGACCCCTCTTTTACTGTTTTTTAAACTGTTTTGGGGTGAAACACATGTGCCTACTTGTTACTTTCGTGCTTTTCATGTTCTCATATCATATGCTTGTTATGTTCAATAGTACACTTATAGTACATGATTTCATTGTGTTTTTGCTACGCATGTCCTTTGTTGCATACTTAGTACATCGTTTTACATTACATTTTATGCTATGTATGTCCATTGTGTGCATACTTAGTACATTGTTTTACATTACATCACATCATATGCTATGTATGTTCATTTGTTGCATACTTAGTACATTTGTTATTCATCACATGCTTATATTTTGGTATGACATTTGGTTTGTTTAAATGGGACAATATACATTCATTAACACCGATCATGCCGCTCGTTAGTAGGTAGTGGTACCATAGGACTTGACAACTCCCGTTCCTGACATCCTAGGTATGTTTGGATGGAAGGAATGACCGAATTCGATAGTCATAACACAGATAAACCTTTAATTTGTTTAAAGGTCTATCGCCACAGTCACAAGGCTTGGATGTATGCATTTTCACAATACCGCATAGATGTTTATATCAGTATAGCATGCATTTGTTCCACAAAACATAACTTTGAATTAAATTATGTTTTACTTCAATACCTTGTTTTTGTGCATTTTACATATGGTTTAGTTGATATATTTCACTTACCATACACGATATTTTGGATACACATTACATGATTTGCATTAGACATAAACATTTTGACATTGATATACACAATTCATGATTTACATTAGGCATAAACATTTTGACATTGATATACACAATTCATGATTTACATTAGACATAAACATTTTGACATTGATATACACAATTCATGATTTACATTAGACATAAACATTTTGACATTGATATACACAATTCATGATTTACATTAGACATAGACATTTTGACATGGTTTACACAAAGACATTTGACAAATGGTTTAGACATGGGTAATTTACTTTGGTGGTTTGGTTTGAGTAAGTGATTTAAGTAACGAGGCGTGTGTAATATGATACAAGCATGGTGGATACGTCGCTGGTACTTCCTATATATAATTGCTTGTATGGTATTACATATCGTAGCGTTATTTGAATTATTTCAATTTAGACATATAACATTTTATACAAATAACATACTTTTCACAATACATTGTTTTACAAATAACTTATCTGATATAAACTCATTTTACTTGGTTATTTACTTAACCATGTATTATTCTTTTATACATATATATCATATGGTTTATTAATCACTTTTCAAATGATTTACTAGACAAAGCAAATTACAAGGTTCATGACTAAACATTTTCTTAAACATAAGTCATGAATTCTATTTTCACAAAACCTATGTATCTCACAGGCATTTTTATGCTGACGTACCTATTTTCACATGTGTTTCAGGATATGATGCTTAGGATTTATCAAGATACACTTAGGCGGACTTGGGCCTTAGCGACAACAAAAAATGCAAGACTAGTTATTTATGTTATGTTTCTTTGATTGTCAAGACATTGTAACTCTTTTAATCAATAAAACAATATTTCAATTTCCATGTGTTATGAAACAATGATTCTGTTACAACACTCCCCGACGTCTCCGCCACGTTTTGTTGTTTTACGTGGTCGGGGTGTGACAGAAAAGTTGGTATCAGAGCTCATGGTTATAGGGAATTAGGTTATTAGTAATGCTTTGACCTAGTCTATAACCTTCCTAGGACCCTAACGCGAGTTTACTTGCGTTTAGTCATAAAATAATACCGTCACCTGTCCTTAGGCGACAACCACATCTAGAACACAAATTTCAAAACCGCTTTGAAAATCAATCATCTGTTCTAGGATGATTTATTGTAAGGTTTTGAACCTTCAAAGTTTTCAAAATCTCATCAAAGTTTGGATCTTTTAATGTGAACACGTGCAAACTGGAAGGGTGAATACCTGTACTCTGAGTTTTCTGTCTAAGGCTAGAGTGTTCGTACAAATCCGCAGAATCGGACCAGTCACTCTTACATGGGAACTCTTGGGGTGAGTGTTCACTTATAGGCGAGCATGTCTTCAGTAATACATTAATATGACCTATTTACTTTGATTAGTCACCATCTCATTTGTTTGCCTTAGGTAACAAACAAATGATCGCAATTTTATGCGTTGCCATTTTGTTTTGATTTTCCGATAACATTTCACTTGTTTCTTCCTATGTCTTTCATTTCCTTCTAGAATGTCTCTTCCTCTCAGCAATGGTCAAATGTCAGAGCAAACAGCCAAATCTGCTCAGCAAATAGGCGAAGTGATTCTGAAGACGGTGGATTTAGGCATTGCCATGTCTCGTCTCAACAATGAAGCCACTCAAGAGTCACCAAAGGAAGCAGAAGTCAAGCCTGCACCAAAATCAAGGAAGCATAAGGCTTCAAAGAAACCCGCAGCAGTTACACCTAATCAAGCGGGACCTAGCCAAATGGCAGCGCCACCAGCTAGGAAGCCGTACTTTGGAACTGCCCCATGGTGCAAACAATGCAACCGTCATCATTCAAACCTCATACCCTGCTTCAAATGTACCTACTGTGGACGGCAGGGACATTTGGTTAACATATGCCACTTTGCTATCCTAAACAAAGCTGTTATAAACCTTGCTGCTGCTCAACCTCCTGCTAGGAAACCTTATGCCGGTACTGCACTGATGTGCAACAAGTGTAATGCACCTCACCGAGCTTACCTGCAGTGTCGTCTGTGTGCATCATGTGGACGACTCGGTCACCTGGCAAATGCTTGTCAATTCAACCCAATCCAAAGTG
Organism: Helianthus tuberosus; assembly: GCA_030545235.1. Classification (NCBI taxonomy): domain Eukaryota; kingdom Viridiplantae; phylum Streptophyta; class Magnoliopsida; order Asterales; family Asteraceae; genus Helianthus; species Helianthus tuberosus. The sequence continues at coordinate 12,570,905 of CM060420.1, forward strand.
GTCCAAACCAACCCCAAGTCAACCCTGCTCCAGCTCGTTTACCATCTGGTACTTGGTACAACTACGACGAGACGAGCTATTTCAGGAACAAGTGAACAAAGATTGTCAAGGCAAATCTAACCCACGGATGAGCATTTGGCTGAGTATAAGATGTTACTGTTTTAATCTTATGCCTTTATTTCTTTGTTTTTCTTGTAATGTGAAACAATCAGTTTTGTTTATAAATAAATCGTTGATCACAAATTCTGATATACAAGTGTAGTTACATGTGTATATGGCATTTCCCTATAATACCTGCATTAAGGAACTATGTTCCTTACAAACTACTCTTGTGAATATTTCCCATTCTTGTGTTTACTCATGATTCCCATAGAAAATTCTAAGTACTCGTTTCATTCTAAGATACGAAGTACAGAAAATAAAGTGACATTATGAGTAATCATGCTTCTGCAGATCTGTGCCTTTGAATCCTTGGTTAGATAACTAAGGGTATTTTCAAATCGCATACCCATTACGTTTTGATTTTTCAACATACATAGTATGAGTGTTTCAAAAACAACCTTCATGATTTCAAAAACATTTTATATAGTTCGAAAACGTTCTTAATATAGTGTATTTACTTAACATATCAAATGCATGATTTCAAAAGCATTGTCTATGTTTTCAAAAACAACCTTCATAATTTCAAAATGTTTCATATAGTCTGAAAACAATATTAACACAGTACATTTTCTTATCAAGTGCATGATTTCGAAAAGCATCATTCATGTTTTCAAAAACCTTATACATAATTTCAAAATTCATCTCGCATGATTTTAAAACAATTTTTTTTTATAAATATATACCTACCTAATACACGTACTTTATGATTTCAAAGGTATTATATATAAGGTTTCAAAAACATTGAACACATTTTTTTAGAACTCCATGCATAATTTTCAAAAATATTTTTCGCATACATTGACTTAACCTCCAAATTCTGCTTCATATGTCGCCTTGACATATCTAGCATTTCAACTTCATAAGCATTTTTACTTCATGTTTTGACTTAAGCACATTCAGTGCAAGGTTTCAAAACATCTTCAACTTCTAAAATCAGTATGGGATCTTTTTATCTTCACAATTAGACCCTTGTGGATGATTATCATTCAAATCAGAGTCCTTAATTGGATTCCTTGTGTACCTTAATTCGAACATTTCGGTTCCTTATAATCGAAATCAAATTTTCTCTTTAAAAGATCTTTCTATATTTATAGTTAGATTCTTAGAAATATTTAAAGCACCAATCAAAAATCCACTAATTGGATACCTGGTGTGCTTTGAATACATGTGCACAGTTAGCAGAACAAATTAACAAAATGATAACAAATCTAAAATCAAGTTAAACAATTCTGTGATTATGTGTTTATGCATTTTGTGTTTTCTTTTTTGCATTTTTGTGTTTTTGTATACTCTGGATATTCGTTATCCAAATCCTCATAGAACCTTTCGTATCTTCATATGAGGGATTCGTAGTAGGATATTCAAAAAGGTACTACCCTAAATCCTTATTGGGCTTCTACGTGTTAGTTAAGACCTTTGGATTATATAGTACCACTCCATGAGTCATAAGAGACCCTCCTAGTGGTCTAGTCAAAAAGATTGAATCAGAATCTGGTTAAAAATGACATGCGCTGATGTAGCTAAACAGACTCCTTGGTAGTCTATTTAAATCATTTATTGATTTAATTAAAAGGACCCTATGGTGGTCTAGTCACAATCATCACAAGCTCGTTCATTGCTTTCTTCCCCTACACATTATAAGATGCACTACGTGACTATGCAAGGAATTACGTAACTATGGATGCATACATAATTGCGAAGTTCAGTGCACAGAAACCTCGGTAAGACTTATTATGTGTAAGAACCGATAGTGACAACCATAACGAAATATGAACAATGTCATAGAGGTACGGTGGACGCACCAATGACGTTTTATATACTTGTATATAAGTGTCCCTCTCACATTGCAAGCATGATGTTATTGTAAAGTTACTAGAATTTTAGGACTCTAACCAGTGTTGTTTGATCTTTTCAACTTCATGTTTCAAGCTCTCACAAGTTTCCTCTGAATAAATTTCGGGATGAAATTTCCTAAAGTAGGGGAGACTGTGACACCTGGGTCACTGCAACCATCAAAAAAATACCAAACCAATGAAATATTGTATTTCATACTTGGGATTTGTACAAATATGTGTATCATTTGCACATATCAATTCTTGTTCGATTTCGGGCTCTAAATCACTTTCTGAAAGGTTATACGCGCACTGATGCGTAAATATAACCAGTTTAATGCAACGAACACTCTACAATAGTGAAATAGGCTTCACATACCTTAAATAACATTTACATAACTTAGAAATAAGTTTTGAAGGCTTTGGTATGACAAAATCAAGTTTAATCGCTTACAGGGACTAAATTCGACAAACTGCGAAAATATGCCGATTTGAACTGTAACAGACATTCCGGAACATGACCATGAGTTAAACATACCATAAATATCCTTTACATAGCTTAGAAATAGGCTTTGAGGGGTTCGGTGTGCTAAAATGAACTTTTGGGTCATTCAGGGACTAAAAGCGTCAAAAAGTGCACAAGTTTGCACTTTCGCGCATAACTTACGTTCTAAATACATCTGGATATCCAAAATTTTATGTAAGCACTAACATATTTTATTTTAGTGTTTGGCATGAGAAAAATCCATTCGTCGCGCAATTTGGATCGTTTTTGCGTCCGTTACGACTTCCGTCGTAATTAACCGAACAACACAATCGTACGGCCAAACGAACCGACATCCAAGATATTTTTGAGCACATTTTAAGTTCCCTATACTTTAACTTCATTTTAGAGCTTTGAAATGGGGTTAACTGGGCTTAAACGTGTCAAAAATGCATCGAAAACCAAGTTTGGAGCTGCAGGGACCAAAACTGTCATTTCAGCAAAGTTACTGGCTTACGGACCGTAAGCCCTCACCCTTACGGTCCGTAAGGACCTCCCAGAACATCATAATGTGTTTAACAGCTGTTTACAGCTGTTAAGCACCCATAAACTCAATTCCACATGTTGATACCTGATCATGGGGGACCATTTTGAAGTACCTTAGTGTTACAACAAGTGTAGGGATGAGATTGAATCACGTTTTACGATAAACGATCTTAACGGTTCAAGGAATCCTATAAATACCCAACCCCCACTTCTTGCAAACCCACATTTGATCTAAGTTTTTCTCTAAGTGGTTGTGATTATTCACTCCCTATCTGAGATTACTTGGAATCAAATCTTGCGGGGACCCTTTGTAAGTCTTCTTTCGTTCTTTTATTCGTTTTGTCATAAAAGTCAAACTTTGTTTGACTTTCTGCGTTGACCAGTTTATGGTCAACACGAAGTTCGGTTGAACTTCGCAACGTGAGCGTAATCACGATGGCTATAGTCCCTTGTGACTATGCCTACTGATTACCACGTTGTCTAGGCTCAGTGACGAGTCGTAGTTTCGGCCAAAATGCGTATTCTTGCGTATCTTGTAACCAAACTACTCTTAGGTATCAAAACCGTTTGTTTTGATACCAAACTTGTTTTCTAACTTAGTTAAGCATGTTTTAACATGCTTAGCTCGTCACTTTTAGTTTAGTGCTTATATAGGATCGTAAGGTAAGCGATCTAATCAATCGCTTATACTTTCGAACCCGACCCGTTTGGTCGATCATTAGGATCCGACCAAACACATTATGTGACCATACTATATAGGGAATAACCTTCCGAGGTTATACCTTATGGTCACTTCGTTAAGTAGTTGTATGATAGGTAGTTTATATGCCTTAGGTAAATAACCAAAATGCCCTTTTTTACGCCAAAATTCATTTTAAGCATATGTAACATAACTTTTAACATCTAAACTGATTTGGGAACAATATTAGACATGTTAAGGCATATTTTACTTGTCATAGGACTAGTTAGGCGTTCCGAGCGTGTTTTACGCGAACGACGCGTTAAAGTAGCATAAGCTACCTAAACGGGTCGTAATGGGTCGTAAGCACTTAGGTTAGGTTTCATTTTAGTATGTGGGCTTTGTTAAACCATATTACATGAGTTCCCATACTCATTTGGTTTACGAGCCCTCATTCTATCCGATCCTCCGATTTAGGTCCGGTTTATTAATGTAGTTACCTATATTAGGTACCGTTTGATTCCGTGATCTTCTAGCATTGCTTGGTGGTTATCCTAGGACTATTGAGCGATCTCAAGTGAGTACATAGACCCCTCTTTTACTGTTTTTCAAACTGTTTTGGGGTGAAACACATGTGCCTACTTGTTACTTTCGTGCTTTTCATGTTCTCATATCATATGCCTGTTATGTTCAATAGTACACTTATAGTACATGATTTCATTGTGTTTTTGCTACGTATGTCCTTTGTTGCATACTTAGTACATCGTTTTACATTACATTTTATGCTATGTATGTCCATTGTGTGCATACTTAGTACATTGTTTTACATTACATTTTATGCCATGTATGTCCATTGTGTGCATACTTAGTACATTGTTTTACATTACATCACATCATATGCTATATATGTTCATTTGTTGCATACTTAGTACATTTGTTATTCATCACATGCTTACATTTTGGTATGACATTTGGTTTGTTTAAATGGGACAATATACATTCATTAACACCGATCATGCCGCTAGTTAGTAGGTAGTGGTACCATAGGACTTGATAACTCCCGTTCCTGACATCCTAGGTATGTTTGGAGGGAAGGAATGACCGAATTCGATAGTCATAACACAGATAAACCTTTAATTTGTTTAAAGGTCTATCGCCACAGTCACAAGGCTTGGATGTATGCATTTTCACAATACCGCATAGATGTTTATATCAGTATAGCATGCATTTGTTCCACAAAACATAACTTTGAATTAAACTATGTTTTACTTCAATACCTTGTTTTTGTGCATTTTACATATGGTTTAGTTGATATATTTCACTTACCATACACGATATTTTGGATACACATTACATGATTTGCATTAGACATAAACATTTTGACATTGATATACATAATTCATGATTTACATTAGACATAAACATTTTGACATTGATATACACAATTCATGATTTACATTAGACATAAACATTTTGACATTGATATACACAATTCATGATTTACATTAGACATAGACATTTTGACATGGTTTACACAAAGACATTTGACAAATGGTTTAGACATGGGTAATTTACTTTGGTGGTTTGGTTTGAGTAAGTGATTTAAGTAACGAGGCGTGTGTAATATGATACAAGCATGGTGGATACGCCGCTGGTACTTCCTATATATAAGTGCTTGTATGGTATTACATATCGTAGCGTTATTTGAATTATTTCAATTTAGACATATAACATTTTATACAAATAACATACTTTTCACAATACATTGTTTTACAAATAACTTATCTGATATAAACTCATTTTACTTGGTTATTTACTTAACCATGTATTATTCTTTTATACATATATATCATATGGTTTATTAATCACTTTTCAAAGATTTACAAGACAAAGCAAATTACAAGGTTCATGACTAAACATTTTCTTAAACATAAGTCATGAATTCTATTTTCACAAAACCTATGTATCTCACAGGCATTTTTATGCTGACGTACCTATTTTCACATGTGTTTCAGGACATGATGCTTAGGATTTATCAAGATACACTTAGGCGGACTTGGGCCTTAGCGACAATAAAAGATGCAAGACTAGTTATTTATGTTATTTTTCTTTGATTGTCAAGACATTGTAACTCTTTTAATCAATAAAACAATATTTCAATTTCCATGTGTTATGAAACAATGATTCTGTTACAACACTCCCCGACGTCTCCACCACGTTTTGTTGTTTTACGTGGTCGGGGTGTGACATACCAATATTTGAGAAATAACTTCTGGTGGATAGTAATGAAAAAGGACATAGCTAGATATGTTTCTAAATGTCTAACTTTTTCGCAAGTTAAGGCAGAACACCAGAAACCTTCAGGATTACTTCAACAATTAGAAATGCTCGTATGGAAATGGGAACTAATAACAATGGACTTTTTTACTAAGTTACCCAAGACCAGGAAAGGTAACGATGCAATCTGGGTGATTGTAGATCGATTAACCAAATCAACTTATTTCCTGCCAATAAAGTAGACCTTTAGCATGGAAAGATTGGCTAAGTTATACGAAGACGAGGTAGTATCCTTACATGGAGTTCCACTCTCCATTGTGTCAGATAGAGATAGTCGTTTCACTTCACACTTCTGGACAAGTTTCCAAGAAGCAATGGGAACACGATTAAACTTGAGTAATGCATACCATCCCCTAACTGATGGACAAAGTGAAAGGACGATTCAAACCCTAGAAGACATGCTCCGGGCATATGTAATGGACTTCGGTGGAAACTGGGACGATCACCTACCATTAATAGAATTCTCCTATAATAATAGTTATCATACAAGTATCGATGCTGCCCCGTTCGAAGCACTGTATGGACGAAAGTGCCGAACTCCAGTCTGCTGGGCAGAAATAGGAGAAAGTCAATTATCAGGTCCCGAGATTGTACAAGAAACTACCGATAAGATAACTCAAATAAAGGAACGACTGAAGACGGCTCGAGACCGCTAGAAGAGTTATGCAGTCAATAGACGCAAGCCATTAGAATTCCAAGTGGGAGATAAGGTACTCTTGAAAGTTTCTCCTTGGAAAGGAATAGTTCAATTCGGTAAGAAAGGAAAGCTAAGTCCAAGGTACATAGGACCATTTATCATCACCCAACAGATAGGACCAGTTGCCTATCGCTTACAACTACCAGAAGAATTAGCCGGGGTACATGATGTGTTTCATGTATCCAATCTTAAGAAATGTTTATCGGATGAATCACTGGTAGTACCTCTTCAAGATATAGAGGTAAATGAAAAGCTGAAATTTATTGAGAAACCTCTTCAAATAGAAGACAGAAAAGTCAAATTTCTCAAGCAGAAGAGACTAGTACTGGTCAAGGTAAAGGGGGATTTGAAAAGAGGACCGAAGTACACTTGGGAACTGGAAGCAGAGATGAAGCGAAAGTACCCTTATTTGTTCCAGTAAATCTCGAGGACGAGATTTTAAATAAGGTGGGGAGGGTATAACAACCCTTGCCAAAATTATTATTTCTTATTTTAATAGTGCATATTAGGAAACCCTAATTGAGACCCCCAAGTAGTATGGCATGGCCCATAATTTTTAAAACGGCCAAAACTAGGATCAGGGCCCCTAAAACTCAAGGGGGTATCCCCTGATTGATAATTATTGTCCTAAAACGAAGATAACTCTCAATTTTTCATTTAAATCGACTCAGCAAGGCTAAGCAGGTCACCAGGCTACCCTAGCCCAAACTGATCGCTGTCGCGACACGCGCCAGGGGCAAGGGAGCCTGGCGCGACACGCGGGGGAGTCAAAATTTCAGTATAAATGCAGGGGTTTGGCACTTGCATGTCTGTCTTGTTTCGACATTAAAATTCATTACGTACGTTGAGTTATACACTATTTCATTCAAAACACTTAAATCCCGAACCTCTGCTGCGACAACAGGGTAATAACTCGATCACTACTACGATACAATGTCCGATCGATTGAAACCGATCCGATGGATGTTTAAGTGCTGCTCGAATTTGGGCTATACTTTGTCATTTGTCGTGAGGGTTTTGATTTCGTGAGCTTATCGTAAATGTTGTATTAAGTTACTAACCTAGTTTCGTGTGCATTGTTATTTAACTAGGTTATCAAGCTTAATTCATAGGCAAAACTCTGTCCAACTAAATTTGCAATGTGAGTCATTTTCTTTTTACCAAATTGTTTCCAAAACCCTATTTATTTTCAAAGTTATAATTACAGGGATTAAGTCTTTGTTGTCTTCAATTACAGCCGGTATGTGGGGTTTTGTATGCATTACTTGATAACCGTCACCATTGGACAACGGGTTAGCCAATGGGTGATATGACCATAGTCACAAAATGGGTCGAGTGACAAATGCCGTTGGGTAATTGGTGGATATAAACATTATAAACGCCCTTAATACTGTAATTTATAACAATGTGTCGTTTTGTGTAAATTGAATGACTCGCCAGTATTTCTTCCGCTGATAAAATCTTTTTAAACATGTTTCAGGTGATTTATTGTGATCAAGGAAAAGTGCCGCGTAGCACTACCAGCTTGGATAAAGTGGCTCAATAAATAAAAGAACATGTTTTTGTAAACAGGGAATTTCCTCGTGAAATTCCTTTCTTGTAAATTATGGGGTTTGTCCCAAAACGTGAAATAAAATGGGCGGGTATTTTCAGTTTAAATGATCCTGTTTAAATTTTCGCTGCCTAATTAACACCAATACCACAGGTTTCTGTCTCGCGGCCTCTGAACCGGGAAAAACACGGGTCGGGGGTCATGACATAAGCGGTGCTTAGATTCAACTTGGTTCTCATTGCTTTTTGGAAACTTGTCCAAAAATGAGAGGTAAAGCGACTATCTCTGTCAGAAACAATTGATAGAGGAATTCCATGTAATGAAACTATTTCATTTACATATAATTTAGCTAACTGTTTCATACTGAAAGTTTCTCTCATTGGTAGGAAATGAGCTGACTTGGTTAGCCTGTCTACAATCACCCAGATTGTATTATTACCTTTTCTTGTTTTGGGTAATTTAGTAACAAAATACACTGTTATCAATTCCCATTTCCAAACAGGCATTTCTAACTGTTGCAATAAACCTAAGGATTTCTGATGTTCAGCTTTGACTTGTGAACAGGTTAAACACTTTGCAACATATGCTGCTATATCCTTTTTCATTCCTATCCATCAAAAATTCTTCCTAAAGTCCTGATACATCTTATCACTTCCAGGATGCATCGTATACTTAGACTTATGGGCTTCTTCTAATATACGGTGGCGTAGGTTTCCTAATTTAGGTATCCACATCCTTTCTTTATGGAATCTCCAAATTCCATATGATCCTTGTTCTAATTCCTTAATCATTCCTTTTAATTTTTCAGTATCATCCTTGATTACTGATTCTTGTGCATTTCTAATTCATTTAAATCTACTTGCAGGTTTAACTTAAGAGAACGCACTCTTTTTGACTTTTCATGATACTTTCGACTTAAAGCATCAACTACTACATTTGCCTTTCCTGCATGATACTGGATATTACAATCGTAATCACTAAGTATCTCCATCCAGCGTCTTTGTCTCATATTCAACTCCTTTTGCCCAAAAACATACCTTAAACTCTTATGGTGGGTGAAAATGGTAAACTTACTACCGTAAAGGTAATGTCTCCAAATTTTAAGAGCAAAAATTATAGCTCCTAATTCTAGATCATGGGTTGAATAATTCTCTTCATGATTCTTAAGTTGTCTAGAGGCGTAAGCAATAACCTTTTGACGTTGCATTAACACACATCCATAACCTAACTTAGAAGCGTCACAATAGACTACAAAGTCTTCAGTTCCTTCTGGTAACACTAGTATGGGTGCATGGGTTAGTCTTTGCTTAAGAATTCTAAAGGCTTCTTCTTGTTTTGTTCCCCATTCAAACTTAACAGATTTACAGGTTAGCTTAGTTAAGGGAATGACTATCTAGAAAAATCTCGAATAAACCTTCTATAATAACCGGCCAATCCTAAGAAACTTCTAACCTCGGTTGGTGACTCAGGGGTTTTCCACTTGGTAATTGCCTCGATCTTGGTGGGATCGACATGAAATCCTTCATGATTGACTAAATGTCCGAGAAACTATACCTGTTCTAACCAAAACTCATACTTCGAAAACTTAGCATAAAGCTTTTCTTTTCTTAATAAACTTAGAAGTGCGTGCAAATGCTTTGCATGTTCCTCTTTGCTCTGAGAGTAAATGAGAATATCATCTATAAAGACATTATGAATTTATCCAAATATGGCTTACATATTCGGTTCATCATGTCCATAAATGCAGCTGGGGCATTGGTCAAACCAAATGGCATGACAGTAAATTCATAATAGCCATACCTTGTTCTGAAAGCGGTTTTAGGAATGTCCTCTTCCTGTACCTTTAATTGATGATATCCTGACCTTAAATCGATTTTAGAGAAAAATCGTGCTCCTTGCAACTGGTCGAACAGATCATCTATTCTCGGTAATGGATACCGGTTCTTAATCGTGACCTTGTTCAATTCACGGTAGTCAATGCATATACGCATTGATCCGTCCTTCTTTTTAACAAATAAAATCGGTGCTCCCCATGGCGATGAGCTTGGCAGTATAAATCCCTTTTCCAATAATTCATCTAACTGTGTCTTTAGTTCCTGCATTTCTTCTGGTGCCAAACAGTAAGGTGCTTTGGCAATTGGTGCAGTTCCTGGTATCAAATGGATTCTGAATTCCACTTCTCTGTTTGGAGGTTGCCCTGGTAGCTTTTTTGGAAATACATCTGAAAACTGGGATACTACTGGAATATCCTTTAATTCTTTTCCTTTAGTGTTAGTGATTATGGAAATCAAATACACTAATGACCATTTGCTTACATAACTTGCTGCTTTCATCACAGAGATGAATTTTGTGGATCTAAAGGGTTTATTTCCTTTAATTGTGATCTTTTCACCCTTTGGTGAATTTACTTGGATTGACTTTTGATCACATAAAATACTGGCTTTTTTGGCTATTAACCAATCCATTCCTAATACAACATCAAATCCTGCCAGATTCATTGGGTAAAGGTTTGCAATAAATTTCTGATTTAAAATTTCTATTCTTGCTCCCTACAAGATTTCAGAAATCTTAATGGTTTCCCCATTTGCTGTTTCTACTAAACATTCTTATGGGAGTTTAGTTAATGGTTGATTGAGAAGTTTACAAAATGAAGTATTAATAAAACTTTGGTTCGCACCAGAGTCAAATAATACATTAGCAAAAACATCATTAACTAAAAACGTACCGGCGATCACATCCGGGATCATCTTTGCTTCTTCTACAGTCAGAACAAATGCTCTAGCATTTTTAGTATTCTTGGTGTTCGTGGTTGGAACTAGTTTTGGACAGTTTGGCTTGATATGACCTTGTTCTCCACAGTTGTAGCATATCCTGTTATTAGGCTTCTTCCTGCAATCTTCCTCCTTGTGTCCTGACATTTTGCAGAAGTTACAGTATATGGAGCATCTTCCAGAATGCTTCCTTTTGCAATACTTATAATAAGGTGCAGAGGTAGAATCTACATTTTTCCCACGGTTAGAATTTCCAGAACGGAATTCCTGGGTAAGCTTCTGGGTTAGGTTCCTCCTTTGATCATCTTCTTGTGTACGGACTAATTCATCTGTCAAGGTGTTTGCTAGTTCTACAGCTTCTTCTATGGTTTGGGGTCTAGCTGCCTTGACTACATGCCTTATTTCGTTGATTAATCCCAAATGTAACGGGAGATTAATACTGGTTCAGGTGATGCAAGGGTTGGTACTATTCGAGCATATTCAAAGAATAATGTAGTATAACCCTTACTATCTACCCCAATCATTCTAAGATTTAGGAATTTGTTTGCTATTTGTTTTTTTCATTAGGAGGGCAGAATTTCCTTTCTACCATGTTTTTAAATTCCTCACATTCCATATTGTAAGTTCTATCACTTCCCCTAGACTGGAGGATAGTGTTCCACCATTCTAGTGCTGAATTCTTAAACAGATTGGAAGCAAACATTATCTTATCTTCTTCCGCGCATTTGCTTATTCTTAAGACTGCCTCAGTCTTTTCTATCCAGCGTAGATATGCAACGGCCCCTTCACTGCCCGAGAATTCCATTTGTTTACAAGACCAGAATTCTTTATAAGAACAACCATAAGACATGGTTCTTCTTCTTTTAGGAATGGGCACTTGAAGTACGGGTCCATTGTTCACGATGTGTTCAGGTTCAGATGGTCGTTTACTATCATGTTTACTTTTATTTTCCGCTTCCTTAACCGTTTTGATAATATATGGCATCGCATCTATTATCCCTTGTGCCACTATATGTTGCATGGCACTATTATCCACTTGGTTTCCATTATTGTTGTTCGGGTTTTCGTTATCCGGGTTATTGTTACTCTGGTTATCATTATTCTGGTTTTCCTGGTTCACTTCATTATCCATCTGAATTTTAAACATTTGCCAATTATTAATATCACAAAATAATTAATAATTTAGGCAATAATCACACATCACACATATTGGTCAAAAGTGTCGAGCATTGCAACTTACTCTTTCTTATATAATATGTGTCTAATACACACTAAAACTGGAATTAAAATTACAATATTACTATGCATCACTAACCACGAGGTGGTCTATACTACAACATATATTATTATTATTATTATTATTACACATATATATTATTTTTATTTTTTATTTTTTTCACATAGTATATATATATATATATATATATATATATATATTATCTCCTCCATCACCTCCACTGATATGGGTTCATCCAGAACTCCATATTACGCTCGTCGTACTTCCAGACGAGTCGTTCTCCAACCTGTCTCATCATCTCGCTATTTTCTAAAATCTCTTCTCCAAAAGTTCGGTGCTCTTGCGCATTTTCTGCACTCATTGGGGGTGCATGTGCTGGTACTGGGTCTGGGTACTGGGGCATGGGTTCCTCCTGAGGGTACGGATTCTCTAAGATCTCCCTAATGTATTCATCGTTATCGTAATAGGGATCTAGAGGGTCCAGACCTGGATAGGCTGCTAAGTTCGGCATGGGTTCGTCGGTTAGGTGGTAGTGTTGCACATAATCCCTGTGATCATCAAACCACGGATCGTAGTCTGGGTCTAAGGGATTAGGGGCTGGTATACTAGGTATCTCCTCGGGGTTGAAATCATGCATTTGGACTTGGTTTTCTAGGTTGTTTTCTATCTCCATCGGCTGCGTGGGAAACAAAGGTAAGGGTTGTGGGGCTATGTGTTGCTCCAGGTTTGGGTCGGCAGCTGTGGTTGCTAGGATATGAAAATGGGCTAAGTTCCTATTAAGCATATCCTGTGTATGGGCATCTGTCTCTCGTTTAGCGGCTGCTGGGACTCTCTGCTGTTGCAACTTTCTCATTCTCTTCCTACGCTCGTGTGCTCCCTTACTGAACCATCCTCTCTTTTTCTGAGGGAATTGCTCTTCAGACTGAGCCTTAAACACAAACATCCCTTCTTCATGGTCAGCTGAATACCCAGAGAGGGCAGGATGTGAAGAGGTACCTTCACTCCTAGGTGAATCGGACAACTGACGATAAGCGTCTGAGGGTCCTTGATCACTCATACTGTAAACTAACAAATAGTCAAATAACACACAACAATAAAATACAGATATGTACGTATTTCCATAATTAATTTCCTAACAATTTGAATAATATCTTGGTGTCAGCTGAACACTTCTGTGGCTGAATCAGTGGCTTAGCTCTGATACCACCTTCTGTTGCAACCCCCGTCCCCTATCTGTCCCGGGAACGGGCGGCCGCGAGACCAGTTTTGGTGGTATCGGTGTTTATCATTTTGGCTGCGGAAATTTCATCAGGACCGTAGTTAGGAAATATTTATCAGAGTAAATACCACACTTTTATAATATTAAACATATTGGGATAAATCCCAAGTTTTTATTACAAACATTTTCTTAGGGAAAATCCCTATTTTATTGAATAAAACATCTTTTTTTATTTAGGTAACTTTTATAGCCACTTTTTCCAAGCCTTCAGGGCTGTCCAGCTGGCTTTTAGTTGGCTTTCACATTTTGTCAGTGGGGAATACTGGTGAGTGAATCCCAGTTTAATCAAGAAGAGTTTTATCAATTTTCACAGTATTGAGAGCTATTACAATGTTTACATCTACACAGTTACTCATTCAGTATTGTCAATCCTGACTGGTGGGTCATATTACACATTGGCTATCTCGTTGTTCAATGGTAACGTGTTCCACATTTTGTATACAAAACCCCAACATACCGGAAGTAATTGAAGAATTACAAAGACTCAATCACTGCTTAGATCGCATTGTAAAACATTTAAGGTTTTGTAAAAACAGTTTACAAAAAGGAGATTACTCACATTGCTGTCTTAGACTTCTTTTAAGGGTTTCCTGGTGGTTATCTATTAATTACACAAACGTACATGTGTTAGTATAATAACCTAATATTTACATTAGTAATACCTTCCCCGAGACGGCATTCCAATGACTACGTCGGGCAGAACCACAACAGCCATTACGGAACCCTGGATCAATCGGGCAGCGTATCTAATACGTAATCGGGGTTATAATACTTACAACGGGGCAGAACTTCGTTAATTGGGGGTATTATGCCCGGAAATAGATTTAATTATGTAGAAAGTCGAGAGAGAAAGAAAATGTGAACGATCTGAACTGAAGGTTGTTGCCCTCAATTTATAGGGCTGCAAACAGACTTCGTCGCGCCCCGCGTAAGCCTCGGCCAGGGTCTACGCGGCCCACGAGGCTCCCTAGGGTAGGCCCTAGGGTTGCTGAGTCAACCACTAGGCACGACACGACTGGAACACGCGGCGTCTCAAGGGCTCGCCCTAACTCCTTGTTGTCGCGGCCCGCGTAGGATGTAGCCAAGGGCTACGCGCCCCGCGAGAGACCATTAAAATTTGTTTTTGTTTTATTTTTAATTATATAAGGGTATTTGGGCCCGGTTTTCACATACGGGGTGTATTTTAAGACATATTGGGATATTTTAAACAAATTAGGGGTATCGAAAATATTTTGGAGGGTTGTTATATAAAGATAGTAAGCTCATGGTGTCTTTTACTGAAGAAAATTTTTACATTCAGGATTTGAAATCAAAGAGAATTCTGGTGAGCAAAGTGATGGCCTTTATGTGTTTAAAAACAATCCAAATTGTTCTAAGGTGTGTTTTAGTTGCCAATTTGAAAGTAATTTATGGCATACTAGGCTAGATCATCCCTCTGATCAGGTTTTATCCATCTTAAAAGAAAAACTAAAACTGAATCTATCTAAAGACTCTTTGCCATGTGATGTGTGTCACAAGGCAAAACAAACAAGAAACCCTTTTCCTTTAAGCGAACACAAGTCTAAAGAAGTTGGGGAGTTAGTTCATCTTGACTTGTGGGGCCCCTACAAGGTTCCAAGTAAGGAAGGGTATAAGTATTTCTTGACTATTATTTACGATTATTCCAGGGCTGTTTGGGTGTTTTTATTGAAATCAAAAGATGAAGTGTTATCTAATATTGAAACTTATGTAAACTTACTTAAAACACAATTTGATAAAACAGTTAAAAATTTTCGAAGTGATAATGGAACCGAGTTTGTAAATAATCAAATGACAAGTTTTTTAAATTCAAAAGGTATTCTTAATCAAACTTCTTGTACTCATACCCCACAATAGAATGGAATTGTTGAAAGAAAACATCGCCATCTTTTGAATATTGCTAGAGCCTTAATGTTTCAAGAGGGTGTTCCCCTTAATTTTTGGTCTGAATGTATTTTGACTGTTGTGTACTTGATTAACAGGACTCCATCTTCTATCTTGTCTGGCAAAAGTCCCTATGAGTTAATGTTTGGGTTTTGTCCTTCCCTTAATCATTTAAGAAACTTTGGGTGTCTTTGCTTTAGTACTGTTTTAAATGATTTTAACAAATTTGGTCACAAGGCCGAAAAATGTGTTTTAATTGGTTATTCAAATGTTAAAAAAGGTTATAAACTTTGGAGTTTGGATAAAAAACAAATTTTGTTTTCTCGAGATGTTAAGTTTTATGAATATGTGTTTCCTTTTAAAGAAAATAAGTCCTTTCATTTTGAAATCCCTATTTTTGATGAAAATATAACTCAGCTAAATGTGTTTGATTTTTTTGATTTTGATTCCGAAGTGTCTAAAAATGAAAGTCCCAATGATGATGGGGAGGAGTCTCAAGGTGTTGACAATGAAGGCCAACCTTCTAATAGTCCAAACGGGACTACTAGTGAGGCAGGCAACACTGTCGAACCTAGTGATGAGGCAAATCCTTCTGAGGGCATGGTTAGAAGATCTTCTAGATCTGTCTCTTTGCCAAAAATCTTGTCAGACTATGTAGTTGAAGGGAAAGTTAAATATGGTTTGGAAAAGGTGTTAAACCATTCAAAATTATCTTTTGAAAATTTTTGCTTTGTATCTTTGCATAACAAAAGTATTGAACCTAAAACCTATAAGGAAGCTATTAAAGATAGTAATTGGGTCAATGCTATGAATAGCAAAGAAGCCTTGAATAGAAATAATACTTGGGTCCTAGTTGACTTACCGAAGGATAGGAAGGTCATAGGATGCAAATGGGTGTATAAAATCAAGTATAAGTCCACAGTTGAGATTGAGCGTTACAAGGTTAGATTAGTAGCAAAAGGGTATAATCAAAGAGAAGGTGTTGACTTTAATGAAACCTTTTCACCAGTGATTAAAATGGTCACCATTAGGTGTGTTTTGAGCTTAGTCGTTGAAAATAATTGGCCGCTATATCAATTGGACATTAATAATGCTTTCTTGTATAGAAGTATTGATGAAGATGTGTATATGACTTTACCCGAAGGGTATTTCTCAGAAAATGAAACTAAAGTATGTAAGTTAATCAAATTTCTATATGGCTTAAAACAGGCTCCAAGAAAATGGAATGAAAGTTAACTTGCGTGTTATCCGAAAATGGATTTGTGCAATCTAAAAGTGATTATTCCTTGTTTATAAAAGATGTTGACTATGTGTTTATTGCAGTATTGGTTTACCTTGATGATATTATTGTAACTGGGAATAATGAACAAGAAATCCAAAAATTTAAACAGTTTCTTAGTTCTAACTTTCTAATTAAAGACTTGGGTAAATTAAAGTTTTTTTCTTGGAATTGAAGTTCTTTACCCTGAGCAAGGCATTTGCTTGTCACAAAGAAAGTATTGCTTGGAATTATTATCTGATTTTGGTTTACTTGGTTGCAAACCCGTTAATGTTCCTATTGAACAAAGTTATATTGTCTGTGCTAAATGCAAGTCTGATGATGATTTTTTGTCTGATATTACTGGTTATCAAAAATTAGTTGGAAAATTGATATACTTGTCACATACAAGACCGCATATCTCTTATTCTGTTCAGTATTTGAGTCAGTTCATGCATAAACCTACAAATTCACACCTTCAGATTTCCTTGAGACTACTTACTTAGATACTTAAAGAAAGCTCCAGGTAAGGGGATTTTAATCAGCAAAGGTAATTCTTTTGAGCTTAAAGGTTTTGTTGATTCAGATTGGGGTAAATGTCTAGGGTCTAGAAGATTTGTTACAGGCTATTGTGTTTTTTTGGGTAATAGTCTTGTTTCATGGAAAAGTAAGAAACAAGATGTAGTGTCTAGATCATCTGCTGAAGCAGAGTATAGAGCCCTTTGTTCCGTTTCCTGTGAAGTTTTATGGATACTAAATATTCTTAAAGATTTGAAGATCAAATATAATCTACCTGTTAAACTTTTTTGTGATAGTAGCTCAGCTATTTCAATAGCTGCTAATCCAGTTTTTAGGACAAAACATTTTGAGATAGACCTTCACTTTATTAGAGAAAAAATTATGGCTGGTATTTTTAAAACCGAAAAAATTGATGCAAAAGAACAGTTAGCAGATATACTGACAAAAGGATTAAATCCAACTCAACACGAGGTTTTGTGTAACAAGCTAAATCTAATTGATTTATTTACTGTCTGAATTAAGGGGGTGTTAAAACTTTATATATTTTATTTCTAATTCAGCAATAAAATAATTCCTTCTATTTCCTTTTTCAGTTTTATGGTGTTATATGGCAAGTATGCAATCTTTAAGGGGCTTCGATGGAAAGTCTAACTAAGAAGATTATGTTTAGAAATCAAGCCCTAATTTTCCTCATTCTACATCGATGCTACAACTGTCTCCTGCTCATCCCAGCCATGATCTTCGCTATCGAATCTTGCTTAAAGAGAAGACCCATCTATGGCTCGCTATATATATGCTTGCTCTCTACTCGTTCTAAATCATCAATCTACAAACTAGCTTGCTTACATCTTAAAGTTCATTCTTCTCTGTTTATCTTTTTGTATTACACCAGAATTGTCTCTGGCTCTCTTAACAGTTGTGGATTGAATCAGTTTGTCACAATAAAATCATTCAGTTTGTTTACATATCCAGATTCAAGTATTTGTTAAATAATATAGATAAGTTCTATAAGTCGGGCTGTGTTCATTTGTGTTGCTATAATCAGAAGATTGTGATGTTATGAAGCATTGTAGGTGTCCAAATAACATAGAGACTCTCGGCATCGATGGCTGTGCTTCCATTAGATCTGTTTTGATGGCAGAATTTCTCCATACGATGTTTTTCTATGCTTCAAAGTTGGCCTATCTATTGAGAAAACCGTTCGTGCAGCGTCTAGCTATTGAGAGAATCGTCCGTGCAGGATAATGATCGTTTTCTGCTACCGTCTTCTCGTGTCTGGTCTCCTTGAGCTTATATTCTTCTTTAAACAAGTATGTTCATTTGGGGAGAATGTTCTTGGGACTGTACGATAATAATGATTCAACTGCTGTTATTGAGTCTTCCTGGATTCATCTACTGCTGTTGGAACATTAGGACGGTACGTGGAGTAGAACGATCATCTGAAACCATTTTTCCGTAGGTGATGAGGATCACAACAAAGTTTTTGCTCCAAGTTTACCGCATATAACTTGGAGACGAAAACGTGTTGATCATATCCTATAGTAATCCACAATCAATGTATAGAGCTGCAGCAACAGATTCAAAGTTACTTCTTAATGAACTCGAATTCAGTAAATGATGAGTAATGTAAGGAGAAGCATTGGGATTCAAGGATTTAGACGCCATGTGGTAGAACGATCATCCGAAACCCGTTTTTCGTTGTATTTTTTGTAACAATTCAGTATTAAAGTTGAAAAACAGTATACTTTTGATGTATACCTTATGTAGATCCTATAGTAATGTTGTGTAATATTGCTGGATGATATTGTAATGTTGTGTAATATTTGCTGGTTGATACTATGTGTCTTTAATTGGTTAATCTGAAACATATTTTTTTGTCCGAAGCAATGAAACATCATTGAAAATATTGTATATTTTTGTCTCAAATATATTTTTGTCCGAAACAATAAACAAGTAAATGAACGCGGATGCATCTTGGGTTAGACACTTGTCCCAGTGGAAGGGACGGGTGCACACGAGCTTAAGGTCCCGGGTTTGATCCTTGGCCAGAACCAGGTTTTGCCAATTTTTTTTTTTTTTTTTTTTTTTGAATTTTTAACCGGTAAATGAATTAGTTGAAACAATGCATAAAAGAATTAAGAACACGGATATATATTGGGTTAGACACTTGTCCTAGAGGAAGGGACGGGTGCACACGAGCTTAAGGTCCCGGTTTCGATCCTTGGCCAGAACCGGGTTTTGCCATTTTATATTCTTTAACCAGTAAATGAATTAGTTCAAACAATGCATAAACAAAAGACACTGAAGGGTTTTCTTTAAAAGGGTTTGTCTGGCCATTCAAGGTTCCCACAAAGCTGAATTATTACAGTTATCTATGTGGAATTTAAAATAATAGTTTAACACATTTGCAGATGTGGATTTTGGAGGTATTTCCCGAATTAAAAAATAGAAGCGACTTTTTCCAATCTGAGACGATTCCTAGATTTTTAGGATGGGGAAAAGGACACAAGTTCATGAGCGCTGGCATCGACCGCTTGCTCGCTAATGCAATAAAGGTAACGTAGTTAATGTTAAATTTTTTAAACATTTATTTATTTTATTTAAACGAGCTATTTTTTTTAAAATAACTTTTTTGCTTTTCAATTTATAGAGACCTGAATATAAACAGCTTATTTTCATACTTTCCACCGATATTGAGGCCCAATGCAACTGGTACATATCTAATTCAGATTATTTGGATCTTGAACGTCAGATTTATGGACCTGCAATGTCGATCGAAATACCGACTCAAATGTCACATCCCATGCCGAACCAAATACCAGCTCAAATGCCACATCCAAATTGTGGGCCCCAAAAAATACAAACCCTGATAGGCGACTTGTTTGGTGAGGATTGCAATGATCGACCTGAAATACCGGCTCAGACGCCTGACCTTAGATAGGAAATACCGGCATAACAAGGTGTTCCCGGTCTGTTCTCGTTCGGGGTTGATTTTGAATACGACCTTATTTCAAAACTTAAGTCACCGTTGGACGAAAACAACCGGAAGTTGACTCACATGTTCAAGTCGGAGGTATTGGAAAGTTTTCGTACAGCTCGGGTTAGCACTCCAACTAACATGCGAACAGCAAAAGAAGAATCGCACAAAGAAAGTGATAATGTAACGTAACTCGCAATACTCATTTATTTATTTATAATGATTCAGCTCGCACACTTCTTTTGAATCCAGCCAATCAATTAATCCCGAAATCAAGCACTTCAGAATAATCAGCAAATCAGTTTCCTTTCAATTCTTTTCCACCAAGGAAACAATTTGAAAATTTATTTCCTTTTGAAATCCTTCCAACAATAATTCCTAAGAATCAGCAAACACACATCAACCACTACCAAAAACGGATCAAACCAAGGAATTTTAATCTGTTCTTTGCAGTTCTTGCTGTTCTTCACGAAAATTTTGAATGCACCTCGAAAAATTCTTCAACAAAATAAAAATCTTGAATCTGTAAATTAGTCTTGAACCGTACACTAAGAGAAAAAGCTTTGATACCAATTGTAGGTCTTGTAATCCCTATGGATCGTAACAAAACTGATAACTAATCAAGGGTGCGGAATCCCCTTGATCAATTTATGAAACAGAAACAAGATTATTAGATGAAGAACACGAAACAAATACTTTCAATCAGGTCTTCTATTGATTATCCAACACGAAGTTTTTCAAGACCCACAAGAAATCTCTCAGCCACTCTCTGTAGATTTCTCACTAAAACTCTCTAACCATCATTATCTAAACCCTAATGCACAACATGTTTATATACCCATGTTTCCATACTGGGCTTTAGACTGGGCTTTGTCCATTCTCCAAGCCCATGACAATAATAAACTCCCTAACCAATAAAGCTAAGCCCAATACAAAATATCCAAAGACTAAATAATTAAACTATTAAGCTATTGTAACAGAATATGCACCAACAGTAGAATATTATTAAGAACGAAGTAGAGGCAGAAGGATTCATTCATACCGAAAGAGTATACATCTTTTACAAGCTGGAGATTCTCCTCTGGGAACTCCAAAACTTCACCTAAGCTCCCACTCACAACTCCTATATATAGGCATTGCCCTCCGTGCGAATGAGGCTTTGTGCGAATGGGCATATCCCATTCGTGCGAATGAACATGTGTCCCTTCGTATGAAGGACTCCTTCGTGCAAAGGGAACTTTACAATACAAAACTGTATTTCTAACTCTCATTTATACAATATTCAACACACGCTCTATCTAGCCTATTCGCACAGTGACGGACACACAAAATATGCACTAACAAAGATTAGTAGAACACCTAGACATACTCAATTATCAATTACCGCTTCTAAGGTATATTGGCCAATTAACCCAAAAGATCACAATATAAAATTATAATCTAGCATGAACCTATTATTTGAAAGACATCCACCAAGACTCACACGAAGCAATAAACGAAAATCAAACAATTCTAAGCATGCATATACATCAAACCAATAATCAAGTCAACTACTTCATAAACAATCCATAAAATAATTAAACATCCATAAAAATCAGAACTTTAACAAATTCATTCATCCAATCTAGGCAGTTTATAAAGTTTAGCTACACATCATTAAGAAATCAAGACCAAGTGTCATCACAAAGTAGCAAAACATAATCAAAGTAATAAACAAAAGAACAAGTAAACCCAGATGCTGAACACGTGAGCCAACACGATCCCAGGTCTTCACAACCTAAAGCGATACTTTGTCTTGCTCGATTATGCTCCAAAAGATGTAAGAAATTCGTCCAAAAAGCTCCCAATTCGTCTAGGATTGTCTAGTATTGATTAGGGTTAACTATGGGGCTTAAATATAAATTTTTACACATTGATCAGCCAACACGCTACGCCCTGCGAGCCATATAGTCCCTCTCCTCGCGGGTGGTGAGAGGCTCGCGTATTGGGAATACGGTTTCGGCCATAACTTCTTCATTTCAACTCTGTTTTCTTCACCGTTTTCGCCTACGGGTTTGAATTCAATTCTCTATCTTCTCATCTTATCAAATATCCATTTTCATTCAATGATAATTCTTCACTAAGCCCAAACCTCCTCCTGTGTGCTCGTTTCTTTAACGTTTCAGCTCATTTTCCCGCTGGGACCCTGCAAAGCACACATGACACCTGAATATACAAACCAATGATAAAATGACATAAAACAACTCAAATATTATACAAACTATACATGGAAACAGATGTAATTTACATTACATCAGCGGCGCTGAACAGATTCCTAACCAATCATGCGGCCAAATCTTTTCCTTTCATAAGCACCTTAAGCAACTGCCTAAAGAAGCATCATTTCCAATGGACAGATGAAGTGGAATGCGGTTTCAAGGAAATGAAAGAGTGTTTGACACAACTCCCCACTCTCACAGCTCCGCGCGAAAAGGAGCCACTAACCCTATACATGTCCGCTTCAGACAGAGCAATAGGCGCGGTGCTTCTAGTAGACCGGGGTACAAACACTGATATACTATGTGAGCAAGATTCTCAATGACCCGAAAACAAGATACTCCATCATGGAAAAACTGGTTCTTGCGCTAGTACATACCTCCAGGCGCCTGCGCTGATACTTTGCAGGGTATGTTATTAACGTCTTGACCAATTACAGAATAGGTCAAATCCTTTCAAAGCCTGAGATCTCAGACAGACTTTCCAAATGGGCTATTGAACTAGGTGGGCACAAACTAGTTTATAAGCCAAGACCAGCTATCAAAGGGCAAGTGTTAGCTGATTTCGCCACTAAAGTGCCAACGAATCACATCCAAGAATGCTAAGAAGAGCAGAACCCTACACCTCTCGCGTCGTCAACTGAAATCTGGGCACTATACACAGATGGTGCGTTCAATGAAGACGACGCAGGCCTCCGCCTAGTTAGCCCAGACAACCAAGAATTCACGTATGCCATACGCCTCGAATTTAAAAGCACAAACAATGCGGCTAAGTACAAAGCATTTCTTACTAGGTTGCGGCTAGCGATCAAGCTCGACGTGCAAAATCTGGAACCGCACGTCGATCCCCTATTAGTAGTTGGGTAGATAAGCGGTGAATACACCACAAAAGGGGACATTATGGTCCTCTATCTAAAGCAAGCCAAGCAACTAATATCCAAATTCCACTCCTTCAAAATCATTCACATCAATAGGAGTGAGAACGAACCAGCTGATGCACTTTCCAAATTAGCATCTACAAGTTTTCAACACTTTACCAAGGACGTGCGCATTGAAGTTCTCAAAAACCCTTCAGTGCCCTTGTGCCAAGTCAACATGATTGAATTAGAGTCACCATCTTGGATGACACCCATCATAAGATACCTACAAACATGCATACTCCCAGAAAACAAAGTGGAAGCACACAAGTTGCAACACAAGGCATGCCAATACCAAATGGGAGACGGTATCTTATATCGACGATCATACTTGGGACCACTCATGCGATGCGTGGATTCCCAAGATGCCACATACCTAGTTCGCGAAATACATGAAGGTATATGTGGCATCCACGTAGGACCACGCATGGTGGTGGCCATGATCATGAATGTCGGGTACTACTGGCCCAACATGCACCTGGATGCGGTTAAAATCTTGTGCAAGTGCCTAAATTGTCAACGACAAGCACATTATACATTTATGCATTTGACAATATTGCTACTTCTGGAGCAAATTGAGGTAAGATAATTGGAAATTATTTTATCTATATTTTCTTTTATAAATAATCTTCTCTTCACATAACTTCAATTGAGAAGTACTAATATGTCGGAGTCATATATGATTTGTCAGTCTAAAATCTTGTGACTTTTTATAACTTAATAATGAGATTCAATGAGTATGACACTTTGCGTATCATATCAAAATTATACTCTTTCATGAGAGTGATAAAAAACCACAGCTTTAATTATTTTTTTCTATTCAATGCTATCTATATAATAGAGTGTGTGTATATATATATGATACCATAAAGTTAAATTATACAATAGACATTATACTGCATTATAAAACAAATTATAACAAAACTTTATGATATATTATTAATGCCCATGTTCATCAATTACAAACAAATGTATAGATTTTATATAATATTTAAACTTTCATTTACTTACTATTGTATAATGGATTATGGCTACTCAACCGAGGCATTAGATACGACCTGTATAAAAACAACCAAACAAATATACACATAACCAGGCAAACAAATCTTATACATCCATACATATAGGTGAACAGAAGAACAAATGAATAATAAACATTGTTGCCAAATTTTTGTTCAAGTTTATTGGTTCTCAATTTCTTTTAGTCCAGTTTAATCTCATCTAGTAGCAATCTATACATAACGTATCTTTCAAATCTTTATTTTCGTCATTATTAAAATTCCTACAACTCTTGCATATGCAACAACTATTTAAAAATAAGTATGATAATCCCAAACAAGTTTCTAATCCTTTAGACACCACACTAATCAGTATAACTAATAATAATAATAATAAGAGTAAACTGCAATTTTACCCCCTGGGGTTTAGGGTCATTGGCATGTCCCCCCTAAGGAAATAATTGCAATTTTACCCCCCACTGTTTTCTCTTATGTCGCATGTTTACCCCCCGGACCATGTCAACGTTAATGTTTCTGTTAGTGAGTGATGAAATGTCCAAATTGCCCCCCAACGTCTTCCTCTTCCTCATTTAAGAGCTTCAAGCCCTAAATTGTCTGCCCTAACCCCTGTTCTCATTGTGTTCTTCAATCGACCCCCAAATTCGCTGAACATGTCTTCATCTTCTTCCTCTGTGCTGCGATCCAAGGAGACCATGAGCAAAAGTCAAGCTTCAGACATCATATGTCCTTGTGGTGGGAAAACAGTGTTCAAAGAATCACAATCCAAAGCTAATCCTGGTCGATGGTATCTTAGATGTGTAAGTTTCTTCTGTTTAATTGTTATTGAAACTCAAGTTTCTTTCTTCTGTTGCTTATGATGTCCGATAATAGGTTGGAGGATGTGGATTCCTCAGATGGGCTGATGTTGGTGAAGAACAGGGATGTCCGATTTGTCGAGAGGTAATGCCTGCTTTAATTCAAAGCATTAAAGATAAGGATGAGTTGGCTAAGTGCAAAGAACAGTTGGCTCGGTACAAGAATGGCGATGTGTTCAAACTGAAGATGTATTTTGTGATTACTTGGGTCTTGATTGTTCTACTTTTTTTGCTTAAGTAGTTTAATGTGGAGAAATTGGATTTGGTTGTGTATTTTGACTGTAACTGTATTTGAGTTATGAGTTTTCAAGTTTATGCAATGGTCCTTTTCAATTTCTTATATGTTTGTTTTGGTAGCCTGGTTCTTATATGAAGACGTCGTTGCAGCCGAAGAACCAGACAGTTATGTATACTTTGAGGATCAAGAGTCTGAGATACTCAGACCTTACATGGAGCAAGAAACTGATTATGAAAAGATATTCGGAGATCCGACAAAGGATTATGACCCTGAAGTGCTGGAACATGCATGGGATTACACATATTGGGATGAAGAGGATGATTAGTACTTTGACCCATATGAAGGGGAGCATGGTTCTGATTCGGATTGGTCTTGTTTGGATGATTGTCACTGGAAATAGGCTAGATGTGTTTGGTTGTATGTTTGTATTTTGTACTAAATGTTGCAATGTAATCGAATCACTTTCCGCCAAAATTCTGTTTGAACACATTATTTGTACTAAAGCAGCCATATTGTCTTGAACAAACATTGTAAACCAAAATACTAAAGCAGCCATATTGTCTTGAACAAACAGTTGTAAACCAAAATACAAACTTGACAAACCAAACATAAAGGTACAAACCAAACATTGTCTTGAACAAACTTGACAAACCTAACATTGTCTTGAACAAACAAACAAATAAACATAGTCTAAAGTTACAAACCAGAGATTGTCTTGAACAAACTTGACAAACAAACATAGTCTAAAGTTACAAACCATCCATCACTCATCAAGATTACAAACCAAAGATTGCCTTAAGAGCATAATTTTTCACCATCTGATTCATCTTTTTCTTGTCATCAATAAGCTGACCAACATAGAATGGCAGACCATTTGGACCTTTTAAAGAACTCTTGTTTCTCCTCCTTATCTTCCTGGCAACCTTATCTCTAAGGCTTGAATTGTCATCAGACCCACTTTCAAAAACCTCCAGGTCAACAGGCTGATGACCTTCTTCGCTTCTCTCATCATCATGATCCCCATCACTTGAACCATCCAGTTCTTCCCTAGTAAATTCAACATTAGCCCTGAACCTCTGCATATCCACCTCTATTTAATAAACCAAATTATCTTCCTCAACATACTCATAATCAGGATCACTTCCTTCACTCTCTTCCTCATCTTCATCTTCATTTATACTATGATTCTGATTATTTATTGTAAATGATGCTGAAACAATTGCTTTACATGTCCCTACAGGACCTTCACTTGTATTTTCCAATATTGTTGACCTCCGATGTTCAACATACATGTCTATCATGTGGACTCCTTGACGCACATGATCAAATATAGGCTCTAAGTCAACATCACATTTTAATGTCCTAAGACCAAAATCCAACGAACAGTACGGTTCCTTGTAATGAATGCAGAAAAACAAACCATCATTGTATCCTAATTTCTTAACCATCTCCTCTAAAACATTAGTATTAAACACTCTAAAATCTACATGATCAATGTAGTTCATCTTCCCACTTTCCTATTTGGGTTTTCTACAAAATTACCTCCATGGTGAAATTTTATGGTAAATTGAGATTGGGTTTGACCTGTAAACAAACATCAACAACAAATTAACACAGAAAAAAGTTAAAATTTTACCTAATTCAGACCCTGTGAGCTTGCATGTCACTTACGGTACATTTCAGCCGGTTCGAAATACTGATCTTCAGCTCGTACCTTCCACAATCGAAGATCCATTCTCGTAACAGACTTCTAATCAGTTGTAATTGTTGAAGAATGCCTGATCGCCAGTGAGGAGCTTTTGATTTTAGAGGTAGGTTAAGTTCAGGGTTTCAAAGTGATGAAAGGGGGATTATATGAGGTTGTAGGTCAACAGGAAGGCGAATTTACCTATTTGCCCATTGACCGTTAACAGAAAACGCTAATCTCTGACGGAAACATGGTCCGGGGGGTAAACATGCGACATAAGAGCAAACAGTGGGGTGTAAAATTGCAATTATTTCCTTAGGGGGGTAGACATGCCAATGACCCCAAACCTTAGGGGGTAAAATTGCAGTTTACTCTAATAATAATAATAACCCGTATAAAACACTTGAATAGAATAATTCAATTAATGTTATTTATAGAACACATTTTCTTGTACTTGTATAAAACTAAAAGTAACATCAAGTAAGAAATATAATATTATTTTATATACATTATATATGTATATTAAAATACACATTATACTAGTTAAAATCGTTTTATACAATCAATATTGAATATTGTTATAAAGCTATGTCGATAACAATGCTTTGACTTTTTAAAATAAAAGATTTATACTGTCATAGTATCGACTATACTTTTTGTAACCTCTCCTGCTTTAGTTTTATTCATCAAATGTTTTTATTTATATTGCATATTTAGTCTTATAAAATAGAAAATAATGAAAACAATCTAAACTGATGCATTGATAAATAAAACACCGAAATTGTTGTACCTTATTTTTAACTAGAATACTCTAATAGGAGAAGGTTCAAATGAAAACCACTAGTTATTGTGAAAACTCGAAAAATAATTAAAAAAGCCAAAAAAAAAATACCAAAATTTTTTTTATTTTTTTGCATAATAATTTTCGCCACTTTTAGTATATAAAAAAAATTTCAAAAATTTTTTTTTTGTAGTGCACATGTGTAATAATACTACACATGTATAGTACACATACACGTGTAGTATTACACACGTGTAATACAAATTTTGTTTTTTTTGAAAAAAAAAAGTTATTTTTATATACAAAAACCTGCGATTTTTTATAAAAAAAATTGAAAAAAAAAATTTGGTGTGTTTTTTAGGCTTTTTTTAGTTAGTTTTCGAGTTTTGACAATAAAAGTGGTTTTCATTTGAACCATCCCCTACTCAAATATACTTTTATCTTAAAATAGTTCAAAAAAGAAACGAAGCTACAATTCATTTATTTTATGATTTTCACCACTTTATATATATATGCTTGCAGTAGAAATCAGTAAAGAATTTTACAGAACCATCGTGTTGATATTGTTTTGATTTTTTTTTCCGTACGTTTTTCCGTTGGGATAATTTAAATCTTATATTTATATTTATTTTATGATATGATATACAATAGCTTCTTCTCAGTATCACCCAAAAATCAATACCAACAGATAATACAACATCACCCAAAAATCAATACCAACAGATAATACAACATTAATAAATATAAATAATAATTCTCATAATATAAAATAAAACTTACTTGTAAGAATGTGTGAGTGATCATACTTCGATGAAACGACTACATATCACTTGTGGGAACGATAAATCATGGAAGGGGATTAGGATTTTGGTGAGAGTACTTGTGCTGATAACGTGTTGTGAAACTTGTCTAATAGCATAATTATAATTATAGGAGAAGAACGATAGAGAGAAAAACTATCATATTTTATTTATGGAATGAGATGTTTTACAATGAGATATTTTAAATATTTTTAATTAATACTTACATGTGTGAGTACAAAACTTGGAGAAAAATCTAATTTATTTTTGGTATTGATACCTTGATGGGTGGAGATATAATAGGAAGTTAATTTGGCTAGGAAGGCTAGGAAGTGATCTTGACCATCCATTAAGTAAATCAAGGGCTAAGATTAAATCAGGGAAATTGAAAGTAAGAAAAGAGGCGCGTGACTTTTTTCAGGGGCATTCTAGTCAAGTAAGCCAATAGTTTCTCTCTCCTCCAATTCCCCCCCATTTTTTAAACGTTAATAACTCTTTCATACGACATTATTTTTTTATAAAAATTGCACCAAAAAAACGAGCGTTTTTTTATCTTTAAAACGAGTATACTATTGCTATATTTTGAAGAAAAAAAATTTAAAACCCAGTTGCGTAAAACGCAATAGAAAAACCCCCAGTATTGTAAAACGCAATGAAAAAAAAACCCTAAAAAATGACATTTTTCTAAAACGCAATGCATCAAAAACACAAAGAAATGACTTATTTGTAAAACGCAATGGCCAGAAAACACAAAGAAATGTTTTATTTCTAAAACGCAATAGCCTAAAAACTCAAAAGAAAATGTACTTTATAAAACGCAATGGACTAAAAACCCATAAAAATGTGTTTTACCTAAAACGCAATGCACCAAAAACACATAAAAATGTGTTTCACCTAAAACGCAATGCACAAAAAACACAAAGAAATGTTTTATTTGTAAAACGCAATGGCCAGAAAACACTTAAAAATTACTCATTCTAAAACGCAATGGACTGAAAACACCTAAAAATATGTTCTACCTAAAACGCAATGACTAAAAACACTTAAAAAATGTGTTTTACCTAAAACGCAATAACTAAAAACACTTAAAAATGTGTTTTTTCTAAAACACAATAGCTAGAAAACACATAAAACTCTCTTATTTCTAAAACGCAATGGACACATAAAACTGTCTGAGAACTGTCTGTGAATTGTCTGTGAACTGTCTGAATTGTCTACGAATTACTGTCTTCGAAATGAGCAAATTTCTAGAAAATTAATTTTTCTGATACGTTTTTAGTACAACAATTTAATCGAAAAAAAAATTGTTGTCTTCGAATTGTCTACGAATTACTGTCTTCGAACTGTCTCAACCCCAGCCAGGGGCTCTGCCCCTTGGACCCCGCCAGGGGCTGCCGCCCCTGGGACCCCGCTACCGGGGGCTGCCGCCCCCGGACCCCCGCCAAGATCGTAAAACGCAATGACTAAATCAAAAACCCAATTCGTAAAAATGAAATTAAAGAATTTGTTACCTGGATCGAAGTGATTTCTTCAACAATTGACGAATTTTGAATGATTGAAACACTTATCAGCTCTCGAATCGAACGAATCGAGTAATTATCTTCAAAATCACCGGAAAAAAACGAGATTTTGTATGAATTTAAACTGTGTTTTCTTCAAAAAAGCTGAAGAACACGTTGATCGGGTGTTTGAATCATTGATTGGTGATGAAAATCGCACTATAATGTAGTGATTATTGAGATAGAAAGTGAAGAAATGGTTGAAGATGGTGGGTTTTGAAAATGGTGGGTTTTTGAATTTACTGGGTTTTGAAAAAGGAAGAAGAAGGAGTTGGATTGACTAAGACTGAGTGTAGTGGGGCGACTCCCACCCCCAGGTCGCCCCAGGTCGCCTGGAACACCGCCCCCGGGGGCGACTTGGGTGGCGACCCCCCCTTGCCCGTCTCAAACTCGTCGCCCAACTCACACATTTGATTTCAAATATATCCGTTGCCTAACGGATACTTTGGCCAAGTTTTATTATTATTATTTTTTTTAAATCCAACCTTTATAAATAAATACCACATATCAAACACTTTTTTACCACAATCTTCTCTCAATTCATCAAAATTTATACCAATCTTCTATCAACTCATCAAAATGTATCCCCACAACATCCCTCCTTTCAACCAAAATACACAATCTTCCAATCCACAACCCGATTTGGCCGACCCAAACGTTTTAAATAACCCCGCTTTTTACGCCTATTTCAATAATATGCACGTTGCTAGCCCTACACCGCAAGTATACTACAACAATACGACGATACCGCAACATATGGGGTTCACCACTTGGAACACACAACAACCCGGTGGTTTTCAAAACGTTGGAGGATCGAGCCAACAAAATGGTATAAATTTTTTAGATATTTTTTTGTAAAGAATATGTTTTTTTTTTTAACTTTGTTTGTATTCCATCTAGTGGTTGATTTAGATGACGAAGAAGTTCCGGAGACCCAGTTCGATGTCGGTCAAAAAAAGAAACGTTCACACAAGAGGAAAACACCAGGTGAAGAACGCTTGAAAACCAAACCGATACCATGGACTTCCAACGAGGAAATGAGCTTGTCAAAGGCTTGGCTAGAAATAACCGAAGACCCGAAGTGTAGTAACTATCAAAAGGAAAAAACATATTGGTCTCGTATTTACAACGTTTTCCTCAAGTTGGAAGATCAAGAAGAAGGATACCGTGATGCCGATGGTATCGGCGCGAAGTGGCGTAAAATGCGTCATTTGATTCAAAGTTTCAACCAAATATACACTCGCCTAAGTAACTCGCGTGTGCGCCAAAGTGGTTCCGACGATGCGATGCTCCAAGCAAACGCCCAAAATGAATTCCGAGCCGAACACAATAAGGCGTTTCCTTATCTTGCTATTTGGCAATTTTTAAGAAGGAGTTCGAAATTTCACATAGTCATCGCCTTCGATCCATTTAAAACTCGTGGCCAACCGTCGGCTAAGCGGTCAAAAACCTCATCCTCAAACGACCAACAAAGTACCGGTTCGGACGCTCGGACTCAAATAAATCTCAACGACATTGAGGAAGACAACGAAGAGCCACATGAAGAGGCCGAACCGTTTCAACCACCACAACGACCGGTTGGCCGAGATAGGGCCAAAAAAGCCGCCCAAACGTCTTCTAGCGGTGCACGAATCGACTACACCGAAACGTTCGAAAAAGTGACCAATAAGTTAGACGGGTTGTTGCAAACGAGCCAACAACGGATCAACTTAAAAAAAGAACACGGGGACCGAAAGCTAAAGCTGAAAGAAAGTCGTCAAAAAGCACTTGATTTGCAAATATTAACAACCGACACGACAAACCTTACTGGAGCCGAGCTCGCTTTAGCCGAGCAAATGAAGCAAGAAATTCGAGAAAAATATAACCTTTGTTGAAGTAATTTTTTTATTTTGGTTGAAGTAATTTTTTTTTTTAGTTGATGTATTTTTTTATTTTGGTTGAAGTATTTTTTTTTTAGTTGATGTATTTTTTTTATTTTGGTTGAAGTAATTTTTTTTTTTAGTTGATGTATTTTTTTATTTTGGTTGAAGTAAAAAAAGACTTTTATAAAAAATAGGATTTTTTTTATATCTTTTACATAAAAAAAAACAAAATAAATCAATCCACGTGTCGCAAGACGCCCCACCCAGCAAGGTTGCCCCACTACCCCTTTTTTGGTCAGAATCCTCTTATGTGACGTGGCGCCACGTGTCGCAAGACGCCCACTCAAAAGGTTGCCCCACTACACTCAGTCTAAAATACCATTTCTCTTTATTTTAAAATTTGCCACATGTCATAATCCTATGGCTTCCTATCCTTCCTAGCGAAAATTAACTTCCTATTTGATCTTTACCCTTGATAACTATAATAATAATATATTTATGACAATTTACGTATTAATTAAATATATTTAAAATCAAAGGTGTCCATCACATGTTCATTGAAGCCAAAACCTGACCGTTGCTGGCTTGCTGTCCAAAGACCTTAAAAAGTCATATATTCCTGATATGTTTTTATTATATCTTATAATCCAACGGCAATATTTTACTAGCCGTTGATTTCAAATATAATTACCCCTTCAGACCCACTTTTTTCTCTCACTCTTTGTCTTCTTTGTTCTTCATCTTCTTCCAGTTAATGCACCCTAAAAGTGTGTAGATTTCAAGGGTGTTGTTCTTAAATTAAATGCTCTTTATCTACACTCCAGGGTTCTTTAGGGTTCTTTGATTTGTGGGTTTCTTGATTGATTAATTGATTGATTGTTCGAGATCTTTTCGATTAGTTTCTTCAGGTTTTTGTTGTTGTGAGCAATGGATATTTCAGTAGATAACAACAAACCCACAAATCTACAAGGTAAATCTTGATAATAAAACCCTAAATTATAAATCTTGTTTATGATAATGGGATTTTGGTTTTGTTTTTGATATGGGTTTAGCTGAATCTTGATAATAAAAACCCTAAATTATAAATCTTGTTTATACAAATCAAATTTTCTTTGTGCTTTTTTATATGGGTTTGGCTAAATCTTGATAATAAGAACCTTAAATTTTAAATCTTGTTTATAGAAATCAAATTTTGGTTTTGTTTTCGATATGGGTTTAGCTGAATCTTGAAAAAAAAAAACCCTAAATTCAAATTTGTTTGAATTTAGATCAACAAGTTTGAATTTTGAAAACCCTTTTAACAGATCTAAGATTGATTAAGTTTATAAATTGGGTATCTTTTTTATGTGTTTGCAAGTCAAAAGTTAATTCTGGAGTTACTTGCATCTTACACATTTGAATTCCTAAATCTTGACTTTAGTGTTGACTTTAACTTTGACTTTAATTTGTGAAGTTATAGAAGAGAAGATGACCAGTAGGAAATTTGGGGTTGAGATCAACAATAACAGAAGAGCTTTGGGTGTGATTAATCAGAAAGGAGGAGCTCAGATCTACCCTTGTGTTGTCAACAAGAGAGCTTTATCACAGTATGTGTTCAATATAATATTTAAAAAAAGAAAGTTATAATTCCCATTATATAGATATAGTTTATCTGATTTTTAATGTTATTTTACCTTCAGAGCAAATGGAAACAATGAGAACAATGATGTTACTCAAGTTCATAGACCAATGACTAGGTATTGTAACCTTTGACTATGGTAAAGTTTAAAGTTTGAATCTTTATGGGTCAGATACTGATTTACTTGTTCTAATAAAGGAAACTTGCTGCTCAAATTGCCAACAAGAAACAATGTGCTCCTGAGGTACAATTTAAATTTCTACATACCCATGAAGTTTTTTTTTTTTTCAATTTAATATGTATATATTGTTAATAACCGATACATGTTAATCGAAATCAGAATGTTTTGAAGCCGAAAGAATCAAGTGAGAGTTTTAAGATCTTTGAAGATGAGGATCAACCTGTGCCCATGGCATTGGAAACAGCAGAGCCTCAAAAAGATCATATGGTATTGATTTTTCTGCATTTTTTAGTGCATAATACCATATTAATTTAAAAAAAAAATAATAAGAAATAATTGATATATTTTTATAACAGGAGGTTGAAATGGAGGACATATTTGAAGAACCAGTTGTGGATATAGATATTTCTGACACCAAAAATACTCTTGCTGTTGTGGAATATGTTGAAGAACTTTATGCTTATTATAGAAAGATGGAGGTAACAATTTTGATTTTAAAATGGTTATTTTTTTACTATTTATATATTTTTGGAATGCACCCACATGACAAAGATTATAACTTTTATGCTGTGAATTGCAGATTTATGGTATGGTTTCTCCAAACTATATGCTAACACAACAATCTGACATCAATGAGAGGATGAGATCCATACTAATTGACTGGCTAATTGAGGTAACTTAAATTTGAAATCTCTATCATACCCTTTAAATATTATTGTTTGTATATTAATAATTACTTACAAAAGATGGGTTTTTTTTTTTAAAAAAACACAGGTGCATCACAAGTTTGACCTTCAACATGAGACACTGTTCTTGACAGTTAATCTCATAGACCGGTTTTTAGCTAAGCAAAATGTTGTTAGAAAGAAGCTGCAATTGGTCGGTTTGGTTGCGATGCTTTTAGCTTGTAAATACGAGGAAGTTTCGGTTCCGGTTGTTGAGGATTTGATTTTCATCTCAGATAAAGCTTACTCAAGAAGTGAAATTCTTGAAATGGTACTAAAATGTTCATTAACAAATTCTTACAGATTTTATTGAAAAAGTAATTATAATTAAAGATTTTTCTTGTATTTATTAAGGAAAAGTTAATGTTGAACACATTGGAGTTCAACATGTCAGTGCCAACACCATATGTGTTCTTGAAAAGATATCTCAAGGCGGCTCAATCCGATACAAAACTCGATCAAATGTCGTCTTTCTTGATCGAGCTCTGTCTTGTAGAATACGAAATGATCAAATTCGCCCCGTCGTTCTTGGCCGCGGTTGCGGTCTACACCGCTCAGTGTACGCTATACGGGTTCAAACAATGGTCCAAGACGTGTGAATGGCACACAAACTACTCTGAACATCAGCTTCTGTAAGCCCATACATCATGGTTTTGTTGACTGACTCATTAAGATAAATTTATGGTTTTGTTGACTTTTTTTGTTGACTTTGTTATAGGGAATGTTCAAGGATGATTGTGGGATACCATCAAAAGGCAGGAACAGGGAGATTAACAGGAGTTTATAGGAAGTACAACACTTCAAAGTTTGGGTATGCAGCAAAGTGTGAGCCAGCAAAGTTTGTTGTAGATGAGGCACAACAATAATGAGTGTAGTTTATGCTAACATAAACTTTGGGCTTGGTATTAACAACTGAGGGGGTGGTTTAGAAAAAAAGTTTACTTACTACAATGGTGGTTCAAAATGTGTGAACAACCAATGTTGAACATGTTATTTTTTTAATTCCCAATTTACAATAATGAATAACTTTTAATTTTATAATATATATTGTTATTGTTACAACTGTTTTTACAGTATTTGATTTGTTTTTTTTTTTTTTTAATTACTTAACTCAAACGGTACATGATGCTTTCGGTCACAAAATCAGGAAGCTTGTAATGTTAAATAATTAATTAGTATTTTGAAAGTAATATACGTGGAAAATCTAAACCCCAAACCGATACAATTCTTAAAAGAGTCGCAATGCTCTCGCTTTTCATATTTTCTCTTTGTGCCTCTCTCGTAACAATTATCCAGCTATAGTTTGCCTTGAAAACCTACCCTTCGCATGTTCATGCCACGTTGGCCCACCGACATCATTCGCTCGTCCACTACGGATGCTCTGAGGGTGTTTAGTGAAAAGTCATTGCTTAGGCAATCACCATATGACACATGCCCAAGTAGATGCATAAATAGGGAGCTCAATCTAACAACCATAACTAACTTCAAAATCCATACAACATTTCCTAAATCTAAGCACTTTTCTGTTAACAACAATTGGGGGGTCTTCTTCACTCTCCCCCTTTCCATTTTTAAACCTATCTTACCAAAATTTCTTTACGAATTCAATCGAAATAATACAATACGGATCCATAATCGAAGAAGATAAAGGATGGAGAAGATGGATCATACCGCAAAGCTGTATTCCCGCATGAGATTATGGGAGTTACCTGATCAATATGTTGTAGAACCCATTGATGGTTCTTCTGGTTCTTGTTTGGCTGTTAATCATGATGGCTCCATCACTCTTCTTGGTTTGTTTGTTTGTTTGTTTGTTTGTTTGTTCTTCTCAGATTTGCAACTTATGATTTATTTGTTTGATTCAAGATGATTACCGGTATTGTGATAACTGATCAAGACACTTAAATTGGGAAAATCTCAATTTGAGAATTGAAATTAATAGCCTGTAATTTAATCAGATGACTAAATAAAAGGATGAATTAATAACATGTACGATACACGCGTTTTACAAATGAGAAAAAAAAATTGGATTTTAATAATTTAAACTATGACCCTTTGGTCAATAATAATTTATTCTGACACCATGACTAATAGCACTCCTGGCTTTCACTTTTGTTGCCAAATAATGAAAAAGTAACTTTGTGTGCCCTTAATGAGCGATTAATTGACTTTTATACCGATCAAAATGATGTAAACTGTTGTGAAGGGCAAGCACAATTACGTCTCCGTTAGAGTGAGATTGCGCTTGATGATGAACTGAAAGTTAGGAGTGTCATTGGTCACATTACCAATATGAATTAGTATCAGCCACTAGGTCATAGTTTGGATTATTGAAATCCAATTTAACCGAAAGAAATGAAATCAATCAAAGTAGATAAATTTGGTCCAATAGTTGGGGTAAACCGCCTATCGCATTTGTCACAATGTCCGTTCCGTTACACTAATTCCGTCCATATTTTACTAGTCTAAGTTCCCCATAATCCTTAAGGATCAAAAGTTATGTCGGTTTTAAGTTGGCGTCCCTTTTCTAGCCCACTTGGTTACCCTTTTGCTCCTGTCAACTCTTGGATTAGCTCCATGCCTCCATATCAAACATGCTAATACAACTTCTGTTTATGTAGATGAAGTCCCACATTGTACCACTGTTCGTGTCCCGAAAATCCAGACAATTTATGGTGTTATTGGGATGCTAAAGCTTGTGGCAGGTCAGATGATTTTTTAAGCATTGTAACTTGTTTTTTATACAGTAAAGCTTTCATCTATACAACTATCTTAAACTGTTTCTATATGTTGGCAGGATCGTATTTAATAGTTATAACCGAACGTGAATGTGTTGGATCATTCTTAGGCCATCCCATCTACAAAGTGTTGTCGCTAAAAGTCTTTGCGTGTGATCGTTCACCGAAAGGATCCCACGATGAAAAGGTGAAATGATTTTTTAGGTGATTAGCTTATGAGATTTGTGTAACCTTTTCCATTCCTTGCAGAAGATGGAGTCAGAGTTTTATAGTCTATTAAAAGTTGCAGAAAAAACACCTGGACTTTATTTTTCATATGATGTCAATATAACGCTAAGGTCTGCTTTTTCTCCATATTTACGAAAAAATAAGGATTTTTTCGAATGTGAATGATGACTTTTGTTAGGGCTGTAAACGAGACGAGCCATGCCTGGCTAAAGTGAGCATAACCCCTCGGCTCATTTATCTTTATGAGCTGAAATGTTGTGCTCTAGCCAGCTCATCAAGCCGCGCATTTTTTAAAGAAAATTAATTTTATATTTCTACACATATTTACACAAAAGAATTAAAAAAAAATTATAATTTATATATAATAAAAATTTGGGTTATAATTTTAATATATTAAAATTTGGGTTTTAATTAAAATGAGCCTAACGAGCGAGCCACCAAACCGAGCTTACCTTGGCCCGTGCTCAGCCCATTTACAAACGAGCCAATTTCGAGCGAGCCGCGAGCTTTTTGAACAACCCTTACTTTTTTGCCTTTTTGCAGCGCCCAACGGTTGAATGACTTGGGTGAAGAAACAACCAGACTTCCTCTCTGGAGGCAGGTATGTATTGTGCGGGATGGGCAAAAATGGGTCTGGCCGGTTTAAGCCCATCACTTTTTATGTCCATTTTGTATATACTTTAGAGTTTAGACTACTGTTTCTTTTTAGCTAATTTTCCTTCCACATTCGACCCGTTATCAATGAAATACATGTTGGAATTTCCTTGACACAGGCAGAGCCACGGTTCCTATGGAATAACTATATGTTGGAGCTTCTTATAGATAACAAGGTTTGACTTTCTATTTCATAAACACATTTTAAACACAATGACCTGAAAACTTTTCATATTCCTGACAACATTTGCAGAAGCTGGATGCATACATTCTTCCTGTTATTCAAGGAAGTATCTTTTTATTTTATTTTTTTATCAGAAGTATTTGTTTTTTTAATATAAAGAAGTGTTTATTTCATTTCCTTAACTTTCTAACAGCTTTTCAGAGCTTTGAAGTAGCAATAGGCAAAGATATTATAGATGTCACCCTGATAGCAAGGAGGTGTACTAGGAGAAATGGTATGGTCCCTAATATTCTTCACTATGTTCTCTTAATGCATTTCAAAAGTGATTATGCATTGTTAAATAACCAACATTATAAAATATGTTGTACATGTGCATTTGTTGTTTGAGGTTTAATCACTTAATCGGAAGCATTATCTGTTTATCCAAATATTAAGAACGGAGTATGAATAGGGACTCGGATGTGGAGAAGAGGAGCGGATGCAGATGGGTACGTAGCAAATTTTGTGGAAAGTGAACAAATATTATAATTCAAAGGGTACACAGCATCATTTGTACAGGTAAAGTTTTGTACCGGTTATCATTAATATTAAAATCTTGCATATTCTTTTGATTTAATCATTATAGATACTGGTTCTTAGATTTTCTGTTTGTAGGTCCGAGGGTCGATCCCTTTTCTCTGGGATCAAATTGTTGATTTGTCATATAAGCCAAAGTTTGACATTCTGAAACCCGAGATAGCAGTGAGTGTATAACGATTGCTTAATTGGGTGTTAACTATTATTTTCACATGCATTTTGTATTTCCTAATTAGTCTATACTTTTCGCTGCAGCCTCGAGTTGCTGAGAGCCACTTTTTCGACTTAAGGAAGAAATATGGAAATGTTTTGGCCATTGATCTTGTCAATACGGTATAGTAATGTCATTACAAAAGTTATATTATTTCTCTAATTATTTTATGTTTTGAGTGAAACGAGTAAGAGGTTTAAAGAATTTAAAATATCTCTTTGGACAACTTTCAACCTGTTTGGCCTGTTTGGCTCTTTTGACCCGTTCTTTAAATTTACCTTTTTGACCGGATATAAATAAACATTAAACCCAAGCCGACTCATTCATAAGTAAATATGTCAACATCGCCACTTTTTTTCTTGTTATTTTATGTGGATTTATTGCACATATTATTTTTTTTTATAGCATGGTGATGAAGGACGCTTGACTGAAACGTTTGCCACTTCAGTGCAGAATATTCTTAACGATGACTTGAGGTAGATTTTTATCTAAGATTTCCAATTTTTTTCATATATGACTTACTATATTTTCTGTTATGTCTGCAGATACCATCACTTTGACTTCCATAAGATTTGTGGGCATGTTCATTTTGAGCAGCTAAGTATCCTATATGATCAAATTGAGGATTTTCTCATTAAAAATAGGTAAGAATATATTCTTAAGGATATTATTACTGTTGTGGTCAATTCCTAAGGAACTTTTGACTCTTTGGTTGTGAGCACAATGTAGTTACTTTATTTTCAATTGGTAGGTACTATTTGTTAAATGACAAGGGCGAAAAAAGTGATACACAAATTGGAATCGTGCGGACTAATTGTATAGATTGTTTAGACCGTACAAACGTCACACAGGTATATTACTCTTAGAGGTGGCAAAATAGGTAGCTCGTTTATGGGTAATTCTTGACTCAACCATCTTTTGACCATTTATTAAAACCACCAAATATAATTGATTGATACAACATGTATATTATATTTTTTTTATAATTAAAACAATTTTAGAATGTTGTACTCGTTAAATATACACTTGGGTGATTTTCGACCGAAATTCCTTCTTTTTTTCTACATTTTTTTTATCTGAACCGTTTTAGATAAAATGTAATTTAAATTGATTTCACATATAATTACTATAGAGTTTTTATTTATTGTCTTTGTTCATATGTAAACTGTACTTTTGTGTTCGTGCAGAGTATGATTGGGAGAAAAATGATGGAATATCAACTTCAAAGGCTTGGTATATTTGATGCAGAAGAAACCATTAGCACATATCCAAGTTTTGATGATTGCTTCAAAATATGTATATCATAGTGTCAGATTTTAGCTTTTTGTACTAATACCATCCACAATAAGGAGATTTAAAAACACTAAAAACGTGTTAAAAAAACATTTAAAGCACACCCAATAAGAAACCTTAAAAAATTAAAACATTGATACATTATCACCACACTTTATATTATTGGTACAGTGGCCCCCACTCAAATCCAATTTGTCTTTTTTTTTTTTTTTTTTTTTTTTGCCAAGAGCTACAACCCAAAAACAGATGCCAAAAACGAGCTCCACAATAGTAACACCTGACGATTTGGCATTTTTGGAGGCTAAAAATGAGAAAAAAAACACCCTATTGTGGATGCTCTAAGTTATATAAATTATCTTGATGGGATATGTTTCCAACAGTATGGGCTAATCACGGAGATGATATAAGCATCCAGTATTCGGGGACGCCTGCTCTAAAAGGTGATTTTGTCAGGTACAACAACATGAATTTTCCTTGTGATTTTGATATAACCAAAATGATATTTCTTAAAATAAATGCTTTTGATATTTCTTAAAAATACAAAACAGAATCACAATTGGGCGGGTTGGGTAACAAGTCAAAACTTGTCAATTTGGAACTAATACACATTGTACTGGTCTTTGTCTTTTAGATTTGGTTATAGGACGATCAAGGGAATTCTTATAGACGGCTGGAATGCCCTAATGCGCTATTACCTCAATAACTTTGTTGATGGTACAAAACAGGTTAGCGCGTTAATTTTCAGTTTCTATAGTAAATAGAGGTGTTTTGGTTTGATATACCTTTTATCTATCATCTAACTTGATACATTTTAATTAATTACTAATGTATTTATTTTTAAATTATGTAGGATTCGGTCGATTTGGTGCAAGGGAATTATATTGTTTCTACTTCTCGAGACAGGGCACCTGGGTTGAAAAAAGAAGGCATGGAAGCTATTGCAGTGAGTACCGTACACCTAGGGCTGTAAGATAACTGAACGTTCAGCGAACAGTTCGTAAACGTTTATGTTCGTTCGTTTAGTTAATGAACGAACACGAACAAGATATTTTGTTCGATTAACTAAATGAACGAACACGGACAAAGGTCTCGTTCGTGAATGTTCGGTAATATGTTTGTTTACTTTTGTTCATATTCGTTTGTTTATGTTAATTTGTTAAGTTTTTAATGTTTTCTAATATTTCACTTTCCCTCTTAATTTTTACTTTTTCCCCCTTTTTACTTTCCTCCATAAATGTTAGTTAATAATTACATTTAAAAAATAGTAAAATGTAAACCCTTATGTAAACATATGAAGAAGTTGGACACTAAAGACCTTTTTTGGGATATGTCTAAGTAACTCTAGATAATTATGTCTTAAGTTAGTAAAACTTGATTTATCGTATGGTGCTTGTTTTAGACTTCTTGTGTCTTGAATTCTTGATTTATCATTTAATGGTTGTATTTGACTATATGCTTATGTCATATTTATAAGGTTAAGGTGGTTTTTTTTATTAATTTCAAGCTTGATGTTCATTTGTGTTCGTTTGCGTTTGTTTGTGTTCGCGACCCGTGTTCATGAACTGTTTTGACCGTGTTCATGAGTTGTTGGCGAACAACTAAAATTTCTTAACAAACGAACACGGACATAAACTTTTGTTCGACATGTGTTCGCGAACAGTTCACGAACATCGGCATTTCCTTAACACACGAACACGAACATGGCCTCGTTCGTGTTCGCTTGGTTCGTTTATACCCCTACGTACACTTGATCATTACAACTAAATATTAGTTAATCACAAAACTATTAACTATTAATTACTAAAAACCATTTGTTGCCATTGTTAATACAAGTGATTAGCATCAATAATCACTTACATGGAGTTAATGTTTTTGCAGCCACTCTTCCCTCTTGTTTTAGGAGTAATACTGATGGGCATCGTTTTCGCATTGTTGTCACTTATGCAAGGTGAGTTATAAAAATCTTTCTTTTACTTTTTGAAAGAAATAATGATCATTTTCAACAAAATAAAACTCATTGATGTTACATGTTATGCAGTTGGGAATGATTTCTGGCAATTGCCCCTTTCTATTTTGTGGGCAACAATGAGTATAGTGATAATAAAATGTGTTCTGGCTAATGGTCGGGCTTTCTGCAACAGACCCCGGCTGAACAAACCAACACGCTGATTTTATAGTTGATATAGCTCATATTGTTCATTGGTCATATTGTAAGTTCTGTAACTGTATCTTCTTTGGTTCTACCTGTAATTTCAATTTTCATAGTCATTAAACATTGTTCATTAAAAGTCCTTGTTTAGCCAAACACATTACGACAACTTATTCGAAACGTCTTAGACAAACTTCAAACATGCATCAATCCAACTTCTTGTTCTTCTCCTAGTAATAATAACTCCTTTGAAACTTCAAAGTCTCCAAAACGAGATGTCATAAGCCCATCTCTGTTAGATATTTTAGTGTAATCGGGATTAACTTGGTGACTAAAAGAAATTATAATATACATTGAACAAGTTAGGAAGTGCGGGAGTGTACGCTTGTTCGAGTGTTTATAATCCTGGGTGTTCGGGCGCAGCCCCGAATGGGGGTTCTAAGGGGGCAACGCCCCTTTGGCGGGGGGTCCGGGAGGCAGTGCCCCTGGGAGCAGGGTCCAAGGGGCAGAGCCCCCTTGCTGGGGTGAAGCTTGGAATTTTTTTATTTTGATTAAATTGTTTTATAAAAAAATGCCTTAGAAATTAAATTTTACAGAATTTGGACATTATTTTCGAAATAAAAAGAAGGCATTTTGGAGTCTTTTTATCTAAAATAAAAGATAACTGCCTAATGGAAGTTACTAATCCTTAACCCTAAAATTCATAATTGGTTTTTGGTCACAGTTCTCTGGTTTATAGAAATTCTCACACACACGCACATACTATTGTTAAATTTCTCGAATTTAGGGTTGCATCCGATTGAATTATTCGGGAGAACCATTAAAATAATTTCATCTAAGAATTATTACACGCCTCTCTAGTTATCCGTTGATTTCTAAATTCCCCAATAATCTCTGGCCGCAACGCTTTTGCCTAATACAATACGAATTCTCATACACACACATATTGTTGTTCAATTTCTCGAATTCAGAGTTGTATTCGATTGAATTATTCTGGAGA
Organism: Helianthus tuberosus; assembly: GCA_030545235.1. Taxonomy (NCBI): domain Eukaryota; kingdom Viridiplantae; phylum Streptophyta; class Magnoliopsida; order Asterales; family Asteraceae; genus Helianthus; species Helianthus tuberosus. The sequence goes on from CM060420.1 coordinate 12,614,666, forward strand.
ACCAACAAAATAATTTGATCTGAGACTGATTACACGCTTCTCTGATTATCCGTTGATTTCTAAATTCCCAACAATCTCTGGCCGAAACGCTTTTGCCGAATACAACATGCATTGTCGTTTGCCATAGCAGAAAGTCACTCAGCCTCGTCTCACCCGAACTTCTAGCTAAAATATCAGGGTCCGGTACCACACCCATATACATATGCTTCTCCCAGCTCACCACATATATGCTCTCTCCAACTCCACCAATGTCCCCATTACTGTTTACATTCAACTCCTAATGCATTATATAGATATTAAAGGTGACAATTTTGACTCATTTACTTATGAATTATGATTTGAACATGGGTTGTATTATATAGAATTATAGGTAGAATAAAAAAATGGCAAACAAAGAACGTGTCAAACAGGTCAAACATGGTAAGAGTGGTGTAAAGTTTCATTTTATTAAAATAAATATATAGTAGTATGTGTAGGTCCATTGGCGGATCTAGAAGACAAGTTCTGGGGTTCCCATAAAAAAATAGATCTAGGGGTATCCTAATATTTGGTTAGGGGTATCCCCGATAAATAAAACGTAGAGAAAATAGTTTTTTGCACTAATTTTACACTCCGCCGACAAAGTTGAGAGGTAACTCGTGCAACCCCTCCTTGTACATTACATCTGCCACTATGTAGGTTAACCAATAACTCGATATGGTTGATGTGAAGCTAACCCAAAAGTTAGCAGACTCATACTTGAACAAGCTAAACAGAGGCAAATGAGGCATAACTTGGGCCACGTTTAGGGTTACAAGACCATAAGTAATGGACAAAGAGATCTCGACGAGCTGAACTATGAGCAAATAAAATAAAAAATAAGCAGTTTGTTCTAGATGTGGAACCCAAATTCCATCATTTGGAGCCCCAATCTCGACATAAATGCCAATTTTTATAAATTTAATTTTCTAGGTAAAACGTGTTCTTTGATTCGAGTAATTCACACCATTTAGAAGGTCAATTATGTACTCAAAACAATTTCATATTTCCTACTTTGGCTCAACCTGCCATATTTATAGTCAATGGCGAAGCTTGAAAATTTCCACCGGGGAGTCGGAAGTCACTAATCCTAAAAATTATATTTAAGTAATTTTTTTATAAAACCAGGGGTTGAAAACGTATATACCTAAAAAAATTCTATATGAAACGTACATACATAACACTTCTGAGCGAAAAGTTCGGGGAGGCGCCCCCTGAAAGCTACGCCCCTGTTTATAGTCACCATATGAAAAAGGTGTTTGGCTTTATAGTTTAAGCATTTGATAATATCTCAATTTCTTCATTGGGTCATTCCCTCTTTTATTGCGTCCATGCCAAATTTCAACTCTTACAATGAAATAATATGTATCAACCCTAGCCTATTTTGATCACCGATAAACAACACACAAACACCATATTTGACGAGACTTCATAACGACTAGTTGTGACAATAATTTCAGTAACCAAATTTCATTTCATTTCTAAAAAAAAGTACAACACTAGAAAGGAAATTACAACAACTTGTTCATAACGTAATCAAACAACAAGGAAATACAACATAAAATATTAGGTGTGTTTCTAGTTCACCCTAAGTAGCTTTCTTGCACGTCATCATCCATTTCCTACAACATGTATTAAAATAAAGATCAACAAAAGTTGGCGACTATACAAGTTTGATTACATAGCATACGTATAAAAGTTTGTCTCAAATCCAACATGGCATTTTGCATACTAAGTTAAATTACATACTAGCATGCACAGCCTAAGTGTCAAACCATAGTTTCCACAAGTGTAATCTTGTCATCGCAATGACAAGACCGTTCTACGATTGAATACTTATAATAAACCCTTCCTAAGGGTGGTGTGCTACTCCTATAGCGCTAGCATATTAAGCTAGGCTTGCGCAAAGTTAATGACAAATAGTTTGCATGTATGAATGATTGAGTATCTAGCATGAATAACCTAAGCATAACAAATAGTATGTTTGATGGATTGAGTGAATTTCGTAAGTTTGATTGTGCGCATAAGTGTGTTTGATTAAGTCATACATGTTACACCCCAAAAGTGATTAAAATGTAAAAGGAGGATTCAAATATACTCACGGTTTTTGAAGTAATTCCACGTACGTAAGTTTAGCAAGTCTTGAGTTTTAGAACACCGAAGTTACCCTAAGAAGGGGAAACGAAGATGTGTGAGTTATGGATTTGATTGATGGATTGGATTCGGAATTTAGAGGATACATTATATATTATAGTCAAATGTAAAGTAAGGCACCATGAGATGGTCACGCAAGGAGGTAGGATGATCAACATCCATTAAACCTCATTATATGATTCACGAGTAAATTACAACTTGTGTCTTTTATGTTTACATCAAATTGCAGGCATTGTCCTTTAGCGCAAAAGTTGACAAGTTATGTCCTTAATGTTTCAAAATCTTGCACGATATGCCCTTTGAACCTAACATAGTTAAATTTTTCTGTTAAATCGGGGTATTTTTGTAATTTTAGTAAGTACATGAGGGTACTTTTGTAATTTTATCCGTTTAATTAAAATACATGCTAATTAAAAAATACAAAATATATAAACTCAGACCCCCCCCCCTCTCTCTTTAGTCTCTCTATCTCTCTCTTCTTTCTCTCTCTAATCATGAGGATTATTTGTTAAGGTTTTGTTGTGATGATTTTTGTGTAAAGTATAGGTTAAAAGGGCCATTGGTAAATTGAAAATGTTTAGATTTTTAGGAAATATAAATTTTGACAGCATTTTGTGTTGATTCGTTTTACGTTTTAAAAATAGTAAACGACATTGAAAAATTATAAAATTTCCAGTCAACTAAATTAGAACGTGATCTACAACTTTCATTTAGAAAGTTTTTCTGTTTGGAACCCAGAAAATGGCCAAAATTGCGGATCTTTACAGATCGTTCAGTTTTGACCTTCAGTTTAGTTTTAAACGGTTTTAGTTTTAAACGGTTGAGGGTCCAAACGAGAGTGTTTTTAAGTGTATATTATATCAATGAAATTTGTTTTCACTTTACTTAATCCTGAAGTAAGAGTTTACTTCATTTTGTTAAGTTTTGACCAAGTTATGGTCGTTCAAAGTGACAACACAGAATCTGTCCAAAACAGGAAAAACACTTAATTGTTCCCGTTTGTATTTTTACTATGTGTAAAAATACGGGGTTGGACGGAAATAAGCTACGAAACTATTTGTTTATTGAAAGAGCTAAAGGAAAGGAGCTTCTAACTTTAGGGGACTTCTCCAAAGGACTAGAAGAGAAAGCTCAAAGTAAGAAGGAATAAACTCTTTATAAGACTTCTAAGTGAAGAGTTTGTATTTTGAGATGGTAAGAATAAAATGGTGATCAAAGGGTGATATTTATAGTGAAGGGAGGTTAAGGAGATTAAGACAAGTGTCCATGGAAGCCTAAGAATGTGATTAGTCTCCATTGAGGTGTCAACACTAGAAGAAGTGTGGCAAAGGAAAAGATAGGTGGCAAAACATAGGCAAGACAAATGTTCATAGGTGTCTTAGGAGTTGATTAGTGTCCTATAATGTGTTTAGAGTTTGACAAGTGTCCAATTTCCTGATGCTTGTTTAAGGCCATATAGGGACTTTCTCAACCGACACACCTTGTTTCCATTGTCTTTCTTGAAACCTTAAGGGATCTTCATGTAGACTTCCTCGTTCAAATCTCCATGAAGAAATGCATTGTTAATGTCCAATTGATGAACTAGACAATTTCTTTCTACTGCAATTGCCAAAATGGTTCGAATAGTTACTAACTTGGCAACTGGTGCAAATGTATCGTGGAAATCGACACCCTCTATTTATATCAAGCCTTTAGCAACTAGACGCGCCTTGTATCTTTCAACGTCCCCATTTGGCTTATATTTAACCTTGTATACCCACTTTGATCAATTGCTTTCTTTCCTTTGGGTGGGTTTTCAAGGGTCCATATTCCATTGGTTTCAAGAACTTCTATTTCAAGTTTCATGGCATTCTTCCAGTTCTCATCCTACACAGCTTGCTTAAAAGTTTTGGGCTCATCATTTTTATCGATAGCCGATACAAATGCTTTGTGAGAGTGAGAAAATTTATTATAAGAAATATAATGAGCCATAGGATGTACCCTTGAAGAGCCTTGATTGGAATAGGATGGTGCATGGTCGAGTGAATGTGGGAGTGTCACATCATATCCATCGAGGCGTTTAGATCTAGCCCTTTCTCTTTTTTCACGGGTGACGGGTTCGGGGTGTAACCCTACAAGTGGTTCGGTTTCAAAAGTTTCATCATGCATTTCTTCTGTTTGTGTGGCTTCTTCTGTACCATGCATATCAGATGGTTATTTTCGTGTTCACTTTATTCAATGTGTTCGGTTTCCTCACCTTGGCCCAACGTTTTGTTATCATGATCTTCGTAGTACCAAGGTGGAAAAGCAAAAACTCCATCATCTTTATCTAAGAAGCGGGTAAAACGCATTCCCCCCAAAATCATTTAGATAACTTGGTCTCAAACCTTAGGGAGCGGGTCGTCTCAAGAAGGATGCTTTCTTTCCACTACACCGTTGTGTTGAGGTGTAGGTGGGTAAGTTGTTTCAAAAAGAATCCCATAATCGGTGTAAAAGTTGAGCATTTGGTTAGATGTAAACTCTCCACCATTATCACACTGATGCATTTGACGGTTTTGCAAAAAATGAGTTTTTACAAATATGTGAAATAAATTAAGCAGTCGCTCGCCTCATTTTTGTGTTTTAAAAGGAACACCCAAACCGCACGACTATAGTTATCTACAATGGTTAGAAAATATTGTGACAACCGGTGATTTACGACTCTTAATTACATGATTAGCAGGTGATTAACGCGATAATAAATAGTGTTTACAGCACAAATTAACTTAATTAGACCTTTGGAGTGCCTAGGAACGTTTATCCGACCTTACAGTACGCGTATGAAGATTCGCGTGGAATCTGCGGAACATCAAACGATAACGAAATGAAACCGTACGAAATACTGACAACGCCGACAAATATGGATGTTACACAAATATGTTATGCTTATGGAGTTTGGGTCGCGATATCGGGTCTCGTAGAAATTACGGGTCACTTAAACTCGGGGATTGGGTTTGTGGGCCTTGGGCCCAAGCCCAAAGCCCACTAACTAAAACTCTAAGTGTATATATATATATATATATATATATCTTAGTGTACCATATCCCTCATTTGGGAAAACCTTAGACAGACATACATACACACAACCAAACTGTATATTTTGGGTTGCTTGAAGATCTATACAAAATCTCTACAAAATCTCTTCAAGAGATCTTGTCTCCAAAGTTGAACACACAAGATCTCTACAAGATCTCAACATCTCTATAAAAGACCCTTAACCCCTCCCTTATACTTCAATTGTGCAGACAATACAAACACACACACCCTCAAATTTCCTCTCATCTCTCTCTATTTATACACTTTAGTCTTTAACACACATACATAACCCAAAATCAAACACAGAGAAATTATTCTCCTCACAAACAAGACCCAACCCAGCCACAGCCCCCCCCCCCCCCTTCTCGCCTCTCTCGGCTCCGACGAAAAACAGATGGCCACCACTCTCCGGTGGTGGCACACGACGATGATGGCAAACCAGTGGCGGCGGTGGTGAAACTTGATGGCGACACCCCTCCCCTTTGCTCCTTGACCTCCGACAGCCCCCCCCCCCTCCGGCGAGGTGTTCCGGCGGCGGCGGCGTGGTTTCGCAGCGGAGACAGAGAGACGGAGAGGAGAGTTAGAGAGAGAGAGAGAGAGAAAGAGGCGATGAGAAAGAGACCGAGAGTCAAGAGAGAGAGAGAACCAGCGATCCCTGTCTCGAACCGGTGGTCCCTGTCTCGAACCGGTGGTCCTTGCTTCGGTCCGTCGGGTTTCACGGCGATGCGGTAGCGATGACGATGATATCTCCGGTAAGGTTAATCTCCAGTCACCCCTTTTCATTTTGTTAATGATGATGATGTTGCTGTATTGTTGATGATGATGATGATGATCTTGAAGATGATGATGGCAGCCGGCCGACGGACGGAGCCACGTCAGCGGCCCCGATGGTGGTTCTCGGTGCATCTAGTTCTGTTCGGCTCTTGTCTTGTTGATTTTCGACTCACATGGTTCACATTGGAGCGGGATTTGGATATCGGTTCAGGTTCGAGGCTACAGGTTCGGGTCAGACATGGTCAACAGGTCAAAGTGGTCAACCCGGGTCAAACCTAGTTAACCCAGTTAACTCGGTTGACTCGGTCAACTCGGTCAACCGAGTCAACCCAGTCAACGCGGCGAGTCAATTCAGCGGGCCAACCCAGTTGACCCGGTCAACCCAGTTGACCCGGTCAACTAAGTCAAATGGTTCGATGTTTCGACACGCGAAGACTCGGTAAAGGATTTATGACGATTATTATTTACATTCATTTGTTATTATTATATGCGAAATCGAGCTCTCAAAATCGTATCAAATAATGAAACTTTTATATGATATTAATTGGATTTACATATTATCTTGATTATATAATTCGGTTATACATATGTCGTGAATTGGAAAATTGTTGAATCTTGATAAATAACGACAACTTGTGTTGTCGGGGGCGTCCAAAAACAGAGGAAACTCTGCCCGTTTTTCGAGAAAATCCGTAAAAACGAAGCGCGTTTTATTATAAAACAAACTATCGGATCCAAATAATCTTTTATAAAAGCAAATACAAGTATGTAACTACTTACGACAACACTTTACAACATCACGAAAACGACAATTTGGATATTATTTCCGACAATGCTTTTATAAAATAAAACGTGATATAATATTTCCAATTCTTTTATTATTTTCGACAATTCTTTCAAGTATCGTACAATCCGGAATCGTTTTATAAAAATAAATATAGTTTATATTTATTTCAAATATCAAACAACACGAATTCGCCCTTATAAAAATAAATATGGTTTATATATTTGTAACACCCCGTGTTTCCGAAGTCAAAGTCAAAGTCAAGATTGAAGTCAAAGGAAGACAAGATTGCTAATTGCGATCTGTCTCTTCTAACTCAATTCCTGTTTTGACTTCTTTGACTTGTAATTAGTCTATTTTATTTTCGATTTAGTTGTATTATGTGGAGTAAGTGTCAATAATCACATCAATCGACGTGTGTTATTCGCTATTTAATCGACGTACGACTGTAAACTATAGGAAGTAACAATGCGATAAAGTCAATTAAACGCTAGTCAATCTAACTTAATCAACATCGAATCGCAATCGCACTCGCAACTCGAAATACGCATTCTGGTTGTTGTTGTATATGTGTGTGTGTACCTTATGTGTTACTTGTGCATGTTTAAATTATGTTATGTGTAGTAATCAATCGAAACTCAATCGCAATCGAACTTAATCGCAATCGAAAAGGTATGATAATTAGTGGAGAAGAGATAGTGCAAGATATGAGTAGTTGGGATTAAAAGTAATTTGACTAGGAAAAACTATCGCATCGAAACGATCGAAATCGAAACAGCAAAAATCGTCACGCCAAACACCCGAACCAAGTGCCATCCGGTCAGATTGCCATCCGACCGGGCTGCCACTTGATAGTGGTACCAGGTTGCCATCCGACCGAGATGACATCCGATCGGACAGTCATCCGGGCGAGATGCCATCCGACCGACCTGCCCCTTTCCATTTTGGGAATCCTATAAATACCCCATGTTACTCTCATAGTTACCACTTTTGGCAACTGACGTCCGAACAGCTCGTGCACCTTACCTTTTCTTCGATTTCTCCCAATTCCGGTAAGATCTCGTCCTAAATCTTGTACTTCCTTAATCTATACGCACTCCTACACCTTTCTATCTTTTGAATCTTAACTTTTAACCACGAAATCACTAGATTTGAGGTGTTCTAGGATGACGTCATCATGGTGTACTTATAAACTTCATGTTTTGGCCTCAACCCACCAAGAACAACTTCGATCTAACCGATTTCCACACAAGTATACAAAGATCTTGCATAGATCTAAACACATCCGTGGTGAAAAAGGATTGAAAGATGGTTTCTAACTTTCTTTCAACTCTTTTACACTCAATGCACTCAAAACCGATAGAATCGGACCTTGTTCTAGTCTTCTACTCATTCGCGGTGTTGTGCTAGCTCAAGACCAGGATTCTACTCACGAGACCACCGACTTCGGGTTAACCAAGAACAACCGTCTTGAACCGATTAACTGGTCGAACTCGGGTGATTCCAGTTTGATCAGGTCACTTGGGTCAAGATGGGGTCCTGTTGATTAACACGTTGTCAAAACGTCTCGATAACACGACAAACAATCAAAACGACCAAGTGTAAGACGAACGGAACGACCAGGACGGAGTGCTATCCGACCGGACTACTGTCCAAACGGATAGCCATCCGAGCGGCCGGCTGTCCGAACGACCTACATCTTGGGTCCCACACTTAACCAATTTTATCTGAAGTCTGAGTATTGAACGAGTTACTATCCGACCGGACTACCATCCGACCGAATTACCCTTCGGATCATGAGATACTTGGACTTTAACACTTAAACAATTTTCAACATGTTCAACAACAGGGTTGCCACCCGCTCGGATGGGCATCCGACCGAGTGACCGCCCTGCTGTGAATTTGTTCTCACTGGGTAACCTCGCCACTTGAGTCGCCGTCCGACCGGATAACCATCCGAGCGGATTGTCATCCGCATGACTGACCATCCGATCGACCGACTTGAAAGGTAGAGATACTTCAATGTTTTTCAAAATGCTACAACGAAAACTTCAAAGGTCAAGCCATCATACACAAACACATCCTTCTCATAGGAAGAAACAATCCACTCGAATAGTCATCCGACCGGACTACCGTCCGACCAGATAACCATCCGAACGGATTGTCATCCGCACGAACTGGCTTTCCGATCGGATTACCATCCGACCGAACTGTTGTCCGAGCCTGTTAGTGCACTATGTCTGTGGACTTCGTCTTGTATCGAGTCATATATAGGATAGGTGTCACGGCCCCCGACCCGGTTTAACCCGTTTCAGGAGCCGCGGAACAGAAAATCCCGTGATATTTATTTAACAGCGGAAGTTTCTTCAGGATCTTTTAAAAACTGGAATATTTCCCGATTTTATTTCACAACTCGGGATAAACCCGGTAATTTACAATCTTGAGATTTCACAAAGAAATCTTTTATTTTATAAAACAAGTTTCCTTATTTTTATACTGAGCCACTTTCTTAAGCTTGTAGTGCTTCACGGCACTTTTCCTGGATCACAACAGATCACCTGAAACATGTTTGAAAAAGGTTTTGTCAGCGGGAAATACTGAGTGAATCATTCTTTTTAATAAAACGACACTTTTGTTATACTTTACAGTATTAAGAGCGATTACAATGTTCCTGATATCAAACCAACTACCCACGGTATTTGTCACTCGACCGGATCTGTGACTATGGTCATATCCCCCATTGGCTGCCCCAATGGTGACGATTATCAAGTAATGTATACAAAACCCCACATACCGGCTGTAATTTGGTGATTACAAAGACTTAATCCCTGTAATTATAACTTTGAAAATAAACATGCTTTTGAAAGTAATTTGATAAAAAGAGAATGACTCACATTGCAGATTTAATTTTGAACAGAGCTTAGCCTACTGATTAGCCTTGATAACCTAGTTTAAATAATAATGCACACAAACTAGGTTAGTAACTTAATACAGCATTTACGATAACTCACGAGATTAAACCCTCACATTGAATGACAAAGTGCGATACTTAAACATCCATTGAATTAACAACGAATGACAAAGCATAAACCCTAATGTGGGCAGCACGTAAACTTCCATTGGATAGTTTAATCGATCGGACATTGAATCGTATCAACGATCGAGTTATTACCCCGAATTGCGGCAGCACTTCGTGAATCGTGTGTGTTTTTGTAATAATTCTACGATAACTCAGTGTATGAAGCGAGTTTTAACGTCGAAATATGCAAACAATTCAAGTCCCAAGCCCCTGTATTTATACCCCAAATTGACACCCCCAGCGTGTCGCGGAGGTTTCCTCCGTCCCTGTCGCGTGTCGCGGGGCATACCCCCTAGCCTAGGGTAGCCTCGTGTCTCAGGTAGCCTAGGTGAGTCAACATTGCATGCAAATTCAGTTTCAACAACATTTTATTTAGATAATCATAACTAGGGTTTTACCCCCCCCCCCCTGAGTTTTAGGGGCCCTAATCCTGATTCCGATTGTTCTGGAAATTTTAGGGTTTGTTCAGAATTACTTGGGTTTCTCAATTAGGGTTTCCTATTTGGACAATTAAAATAATAATTTAGGACTTTTTAATGAGAGTTGTTACATTCTCCCCACCTTAATAAAAATCTCGTCCTCGAGATTTACTAGAATAAATGAGGATACTTTCGCTTCATTTCTAATTCCAGCTCCCAAGTATATTCAGCTCCTCTCTTTGAATCCCATCTGACTTTGACTAAAATTAGTCGTTTGTGTTTGAGAAACTTGATCTTTCGATCCTCAATTTGAAGAGGTTTCTCAACAAATTTCAGCTTTTCGTTTACCTCTATATCTCAAAGAGGTACTACCAGTGATTCGTCTGATAAGCATTTCTTGAGATTGGATACATGAAATACATCATGTACTCCAGCTAATTCTTCTGGTAGTTGTAAACGATAAGCAACTGGTCCTATACGTTGGATCACTGAAAATGGTCCTACGTACCTTGGACTTAGCTTTCCTTTCTTTCCGAATTTAACTACTCCTTTCCAAGGAGAAACTTTTAATAGTACTTTGTCTCCCACTTGGAATTCAAGTGGCTTGAGCCGATTATCTGCATAACTCTTCTGATGATCGCGAGCCATCTTCAGTCTTTCCTTGATTTGAGTAATCTTATCAGTCGTCTCTTGCACTATTTCAGGACCTGACAATTGACTTTCTCCTATTTCTGCCCAACAAACTGGAGTTCTGCACTTTCTTCCGTACAGTGCTTCAAATGGGGCAGTTTCAATACTTGAATGATAACTATTGTTATAGGAGAATTCAATTAATGGTAAGTGATCGTCCCAATTTCCACCAAAATCTATTACACATGCTCTGAGCATGTCTTCTAGAGTTTGGAGAGTCCTTTCACTTTGTCTGTCTGTTTGTGGATGATATGCAATACTCAGATTTAGTCGAGTTCCCATAGCTTGATGGAAGCTTTTCCAGAAATGAGAAGTAAAACGACTATCCCTATCTGTAACATCTGTGCTTATAATCATTGTGAACAGTTCTATTATCAATGAAACAATGTTATTTGATCCCAATGTTTGTTTGGTTGTGTTTTACATTTTTCATGTTTTGACTTTTGCTCAATTTCAAACTCTACATCACTTTCTGGAGAGTTATACGCAAACTGATGCGTAAACGTAATCAGTTTAATGCGAAAAATACTCCGGAACATCAACATAAGCTTAACATACCTTAAATAACCTTTACATAACTTAGAAATAAGTTTTGAAGGCTTTGGTATGGCAAAAACAAGTTAATTCGCTTACAGGGACTAAACTTGACAAACTGCGAAAGTATGTCAATTTGAACTATAACAAACATTCCGGAACATGACCATAAGTTAAACATACCATAAATATCCTTTACATAGCTTAGAAATAGGCTTTAAGGGGTTCGGTGTGCTAAAATAAACTTTTGGGTCATTCAGGGACTAAAAGCGTCAAAAAGTGCACAAGTTTGCATTTTCGCGCATAACTTACGTTCTGAATACATCTGGACATCCAAAAATTTATGTAAGAACTAAAATATTTTATTTTAGTGTTTGGCACAAGAAAAATCCATTCGTCACGCCATTTGGATCGTTTTTCGCGCTTATGCGCATTCCGTCGTAATTAACCGAACAACGCAATCGTACGGCCAAACGAACCGACATCCGAGATATTTTTTAGCACATTTTAAGTTCCCTATACTTCAACTTCATTTTTGAGCTTTGAAATGGGGTTAACGGTGTAACACCTGTGCCTCCACGGCCATCAAACAAATACCAAACCAATGAAATATTATATTTCATACTTGGGATTTGTAAAAATATGTGTATCATTTTGCACATATCAATTCTCGTTCAATTCCAAACTCTAAATTCACTTTCTGGAAGGTTATACGCGCACCGATGCGTAGATATAACCAGTTTAATGCAACAAACACTCCGGAATAGTGAAATAGGCTTAACATACCTTAAATAACATTTACATAACTTAGAAATAAGTTTTGAAGGCTTTGGTATGGCAAAACCAAGTTAATTCGCTTACAGGGACTAAAGTTGACAAACTGCGAAAGTATGCCAATATGAACTGTAACAGACATTCCGGAACATGACCATAAGTTAAACATACCATAAATATCCTTTACATAGCTTAGAAATAGGCTTTGAGGTGTTCGGTATGCTAAAATAAACTTTTGTGGCATTCAGGGACTATAAGCGTCAAAAAGTGCACAAGTTTGCATTTTTACGCGTAACTTACGTTCTGAATACATCCGGACATCCAAAAATTTATGTGAGCATGACTATATTATATTTTAGTGTTCGGCATAAGAAAAATCCATTCGTTTCGTCATTTGGATCGTTTTTCGCGCTTGTGCGCATTCCGTCGTAATTAAGCGAACATCGCGTTCGTACGACCAAACGAACCAACACCCGGCATATTTTTGAGCATGTTTCATGTCCACAATGTTTAGGCAACATTTTAGGGCCTTAAAGTTGGCTTTACGGGCCTTGGAAGTGCCGGAAATGGGCTTAAACACGTGCAGGGACCTAAACTGTCATTTCTGAAACTTATATGCAGATCAGAGGCCCCAAGCGGCCCGCATTGTGTTTGCCTAAATCTAAAGCGGGCCGCATTAGCCCTTCTGACCAGATTCAATGTTTGTTTTGCAACTTGCAACTGAATTGATTCGTGTCCACACGTTTCCTATCGTCTAGTCAGCGGATAAGAACAACATTTTAGCCACCACAACATTGTGACAAGTGTTCGGCTTGGATCGTGGCACGATATTCAAGAAACGATCCTAGCGGTTACCCGAAAACTATATATACCCCATGCCCCCCATTGCTATTTCTTACAAGAATTCTGATTTTGAGAGCTCTAAGTTGAAACCATTGTTTCATACCTGAGTTCTCGAGTCGGGATTAGCATTCGGGGACCCTGGGTTAGTATTCTTTCGTTCTTTTCCTTATTTTACTGCTTTTAGAGTCAGAAAGTCAAACTTTGTTTGACTTTCAGCGTTGACCAGTAATGGTCAATGCGAAGTTCGTTTGAACTTCGCAACGTGAGTGTAATCACGTTGGTCATAGTCCCTTGGGACTATGCCCACTGATTACCACGTTGTCTAGAGTCGTAGGGTAGGCGATCTGATAAATCGCCTATACCTTCGAACTCGACCCATTTGGTCGATCATTAGGATCCGACCAAATACATTAGGTGACCATAGTAGGTAGGGAATAACCTTCCGAGGTTATACCCTATGGTCACATCGTTTAAGTAGTTGTATGATAGGTAGTTTATATGCCTTAGGTAAATTACCAGAATACCCTTTTCATGCATAATTTGTAATTTAGCATATGTAACCTAAACTTTTGCCACATAATTGATTATGTAACATGTTTAGGCATATAACACTTGTCATAGGACTAGTTAGGCGGTCCGAACGCGTTTCACGCGAACGACGCGTTAAAGTAGCATAAGCTACCTAAACGGGTCGTAATGGGTCGTAGACACTTAGGCTAAGTTTCATTTAGTATGTAGGCTTTGTTAAACCATATCATATGAGTTCCTACACTCATTTGGTTTACAAACCCTAATGCTACCCAATCTTCCGATTTAGGTCCGGTTAATTAACATAGTTACCTATATTAGGTGCCGTTTGATTTCCGTGATCTCTAGCATTGTTTGGTTGTTACTCAAGGACTACTGAGCAATCTCAAGTGAGTACATAGACCCCTCTTTTACTGTTTTTCCAAACTGTTTTGGGGTGGAACACATGTGCCTACTTGTTACTTTCATGCTTTCCTGTTTTCACATCATATACCGACTATGTTTGTTAGTACATTATAGTACATGATTTCATTACTTTTCTGCTATGTATGTTGACTGATAACATGCTAAGCACATTGATTTACATGACTTTTCTGCTATGTATGTTGACTGATAACATGCTAAGCACATAGATTTACATGACTTTTCTGCTATGTATGTTGACTGATAACATGCTAAGCACATTGATTTACATGACTTTTCTGCTTTGTATGTTAACTTAGCATACTTAGTACATCATTTTACATTGCATCTCTGTTGCATATGTTCCAGTAACATATGGACACATTGTTTTACAGCTCTACCTTGTATGTTTACTCTAGCATACTAGGTACATTATCTTCATCTCATGCTTACATTTTGGTATGACATTTGGTTTGTTTAACGGGTCTATATAACATTCATTAACATTTGCTACGCCGCTCGGTAGTAGGTAGTGGTACCATAGGACTTGACAAATCCCATTCCTGACATCCCGGGTTTGTTTGGATGTAAGGAATGACTGAATCCGAATACAATTCTTTTGATAACCTTGACTGAAAGGGTTATCCGACTGTCTCAAGGCTTGAATGTTTGCGTTTAACATACTGCATAAGTGTTTGTATCAGTAAAGCATGCATTATTCTACAAAACATAACTTTGATTTAAACCAAGTTTTACTTCAATACCTTGTTTTGTTCATTTTTACTTATGGTTTAAGTAGTCTAAATTTTACTTACCATACATATCATTTTGGTTATACATTACTTGACTACTTTTGGACTATCAACATTTGACATGGTTTATACAAGGACTTTTGACTATTGGTTTAAACATAGACATTTGACATGGATATTTGACATAGACATTTGACTTGGATATTTGACATAGACATTTTGACATGATTTACATCTTGACATGAACATTTTACATTGTTTGGTTTGGTTTGATTAAGTGATTAAGTAACGATGCGTGTGTAATATGATACAAGCATGGTGGATACGCCGCTGGTACTTCCTATATATAAGTGTTTGTATGGTATTACATGTCGTCACGTTATTTGAATCATTTCAGTTTGAGACATAGAACATTTCATACAAATAACATACTTTTCACAAGACATTGATTTATAAACAACTTATCTTATACAAACACATTTTACTTGGTTATCCATTTAACCTTACATTTATTTATACTTATCATCTGATCTTATCGTTTTTCAAATGATTTAAAGACAAAGCAAATAACAAGGTTCATGACTAAACATTTTCTCAAACATAAGTCATGAATCTTATTTTCACAAAACCTATGTATCTCACAGGCATTTTTATGCTGACGTACCTATTTTCACATGTGTTTTTCAGGAGCTGTTGCATAAGATGACCAAGATACACATAGGCAGACTTGGGCTTTAGTGACAATAAAAGATGCAAGACTAGTTAATTATGTTGAAATTCCTTGTTTGTTAAGACATTGTAACACTTTTAATCAATAAAACGAAACTTTAATATCCATGGTTGTGAAACATTAATTCTGTTACAACACTCCCCGATGTTTCCGCCACGTTTTGTATGTTCTACGTGGTCGGGGTGTGACAGAAAAGATGGTATCAGAGCTAATGGTTATAGGGAATTAGGTTATTAGTAATGCTTTGACCTAGTCTATAACCTTCTTAGGACCCTAACGCGAGTTTACTTACGTTTAGTCATAAAACAATACCGTCATCTATCCTTAGGCGACGATCACAACAAGAACATAAATTTCAAAACCGCTTTGAAAACTAATCATCTGTTCTAGGATGATTGATTACTAGGTTTTGAACCCTCTATTGTAAGGTTTTAAACTCTCTATTATATGGTTTTGAACCCTTTGAGTTTTCAAAATCTCGTCAAGGTTTTGGGTTTTTAATAATGTGAACACGTGCAAACTGGAAGGGTGAATGCCTGTATTCTGGGTTTTCTGGCTAGGCAAGCACTTCGTATACATCTCATCAGACGCGAGACCAGTTGTGCTTACCTGGGAATTCTTGGGATGAGTGTTCACTTATAGGCGAGCATGTCTTCGCGATACATTATTTTTGACCCATTTACTTTGATTAGTCACCGTCTCATTTGTTTGCCTTAGGTAACAAACAAATGATCGCAATCTTCATGCGTTATCATTCTGTTTTGATTGTCCAATAATCTTTCACCTGTTTCTCCCTATGCCTTTCTTTTTCTTCAAGAATGTCTCTTCATCACGATGACGCCCAGATATCTGAGCAAGCAGCCAAATTCGCTCAGCGAATAGGCGAAGTAGTCCTGAAGACTGTGGAATTAGCTACTGCCATGTATCGTCTCCTGGATGAAGCCACTCAAGAGTCACCAAGACAGGCAGGACCTAGTCAGGTGACAACACCATCAGCCAATAAACCAATCGAGGAATCAAAGACCATGGATGAACAACCCCCTAAGAAGTCAAAGAAGAGAAAGGCTTCTCAGAACTTCGCCATTGGCGCTCACAATGGTCAAGCCTTCCCCAACCAACCAGCTCAACCCCCTGCTAGGAAGTCATACAATGGAACTGCACTCTTGTGCAACCAATGTAACCTTCATCATCACCCTTGTGTGAAGTGCCGCAAATGTCAGATTTGTGGACTTATAGGTCATACAGCAAGGGTTTGCCCAACTACAGCTGTACCAAATCAAGCTGGCGACACTCCTGCTCAAGCTCGTTTCTCACGAGGGCTTTGCTATAACTGTGGCGAGATGGGCCATTTCCTAAGGGATTGCCCAAAGCTTGCTAAGGCAAATCTGACCCACGGATGAGCAGTTGGCCGAGTAGAAGATGTTGCTATCTTATGCTTTTGTTTCTTTCGTTTTCTTGATTGTGAAACAATCTGTCTCGTTCATAAATAAAAGTAGTTGTTCACAGATTCTGATATACAAGTATAATTACATGTGTGTATGATTTTCCTATGATACCTACATCAAGGAACTATGTTCCTTACAAACTACTCTTGTGATTCTCTCTTTCAAATGATCGCTCATGATTCCTTCGAAAACTTTAAGTACTCGTTTCATTCTAAGATACGTAGTACAGAAAATAAAGTGACATTATGAGTAATCATGCTTCTGCACATCTGTCCCTTTAAAATCCTTGGTTAAATAACTAAGGGTATTTTCAAATCTCATACCCATTACGTTTTGATTTTTTTTAACATACACAGTACCAGTATTTCAAAACAGTCTTCATGATCTCAAAACATTTCATATAGTTTGAAAACAATTTTTTTCTAGATGCATTGTCTATGTTATTTCAAAAACATTGGCCATGTTATCAAAACCAACCTTTCTAATTTCAAAATATTTCATATAGTCTGAAGACAATATTAACACAATACATTTTCTGATCAAGTGCATGATTTCGAAAAGCATCATTCATGTCTTTCAAAAACCTTGTACATAATTTCAAAATTCATCTCGCATGATTTTAAAACATTTTTGTAAATATATCTACCTAATACACCTACTTTATGATTTCAAAAAGTATTATATATAAGGTTTCAAAAACGTTAAACACATTTTTCTTAAAAGAACCCCATGCATAGTTTTCAAAAATATTTTCCTCATACATTGACTTAACCTTCAAAATTCCGCTTCATATGTCGCCTTGACATATCAAGCATCTCAACTTCATAAGCATTCTTACTTCATGTTTTGACATAAGCACATCCAGTGCAAGGTTTCAAAACATCTTCAACTTCTAAAATCCATAGGGGATCTTTTTATCTTCACAATTAGATCCTTGTGGATGATTATCATTCAAATCGGAGTCCTTAATTGGATTCCTTATGTACCTTAATTCGAACATTTCGGTTCCTAATAATCGAAATCGAATTTTCTTTTTGAATCTTTCTATTTTTATAGTTGGATTCTTGATAACGTTTAAAGTACCCAATGAAATCCACAGAATGGATTCCTAGTGTGCTTTAAATGCATGTACGCAATTAACAAGACAAATTAACAAACAATTTTGTGGTTATGTGACTATGTGTTAATTCATCTTATGTTTTCTTTTATGCATTTTTGTGTTTTAATACTTTGGATATTCGTTATCCAAATCCTCGCAGGATCTTTCATATCTTCATATGAGAGATTCGTAGCAGGATATTCAAAAGGTACTACCTTAAATCCTTAATGGGCTTCTATGTAATAGTTAAGACCTTTGGATTATATAGTACTGCTCCATGATTCATTAGAGACCCTTTAGTGGTCTAATCAAAAAGATTGATTCACAATTTGGTTAGAGAACGACATCTAGTGATGTGGCTGGACAGACTCCTTGATAGTCTATTTAAATCATTTATTGATTTAGTCTAAAGGACTCTATGGCGGTCTAAGTCACGCTCATCACAGGATCATTCATTTGGTTTTACCCTACACATTATAAAATAGACTGTGTGAACTGTGCAAGGAATTCTCTAATTATGGATGCGCACATAATTATGAAATTTAGTGCACAGAAATCCAGTAAGATTTATTATGTGAAGGAACCGATAGTGACAACAATAACAAAATGAAAACGATGTAATGGAGGCATGGTGGACGCACCAATGACGCTTCATATACTTGTATATAAGTGTCCCTCTTACATTGCAAACATAATGTTATTAAGGTTACTAGAAGTTCAAGAACCCTAACCAATGTTGTTTGATCTTTTCAACTTCATGTTTTAAACTCTCACAAGTTTCCTCTAAATAAATTTCGGGACGAAATTTCCTAAAGTAGGGGAGACTGTAACACCTGTGCCTCCACGGCCATCAAACAAATACCAAACCAATGAAATATTATATTTCATACTTGGGATTTGTAAAAATATGTGTATCATTTTGCACATATCAATTCTCGTTCAATTCCAAACTCTAAATTCACTTTCTGGAAGGTTATACGCGCACCGATGCGTAGATATAACCAGTTTAATGCAACAAACACTCCGGAATAGTGAAATAGGCTTAACATACCTTAAATAACCTTTACATAACTTAGAAATAAGTTTTGAAGGCTTTGGTATGGCAAAACCAAGTTAATTCGCTTACAGGGACTAAAGTTGACAAACTGCGAAAGTATGCCAATATGAACTGTAACAGACATTCCGGAACATGACCATAAGTTAAACATACCATAAATATCCTTTACATAGCTTATAAATAGGCTTTGAGGTGTTCGGTATGCTAAAATAAACTTTTGTGGCATTCAGGGACTATAAGCGTCAAAAAGTGCACAAGTTTGCATTTTTACGCGTAACTTACGTTCTGAATACATCCGGACATCCAAAAATTTATGTGAGCATGACTATATTATATTTTAGTGTTCGGCATAAGAAAAATCCATTCGTTTCGTCATTTGGATCGTTTTTCGCGCTTGTGCGCATTCCGTCGTAATTAAGCGAACATCGCGTTCGTACGACCAAACGAACCAACACCCGGCATATTTTTGAGCATGTTTCATGTCCACAATGTTTAGGCAACATTTTAGGGCCTTAAAGTTGGCTTTACGGGCCTTGGAAGTGCCGGAAATGGGCTTAAACACGTGCAGGGACCTAAACTGTCATTTCTGAAACTTATATGCAGATCAGAGGCCCCAAGCGGCCCGCATTGTGTTTGCCTAAATCTAAAGCGGGCCGCATTAGCCCTTCTGACCAGATTCAATGTTTGTTTTGCAACTTGCAACTGAATTGATTCGTGTCCACACGTTTCCTATCGTCTAGTCAGCGGATAAGAACAACATTTTAGCCACCACAACATTGTGACAAGTGTTCGGCTTGGATCGTGGCACGATATTCAAGAAACGATCCTAGCGGTTACCCGAAAACTATATATACCCCATGCCCCCCATTGCTATTTCTTACAAGAATTCTGATTTTGAGAGCTCTAAGTTGAAACCATTGTTTCATACCTGAGTTCTCGAGTCGGGATTAGCATTCGGGGACCCTGGGTTAGTATTCTTTCGTTCTTTTCCTTATTTTACTGCTTTTAGAGTCAGAAAGTCAAACTTTGTTTGACTTTCAGCGTTGACCAGTAATGGTCAATGCGAAGTTCGTTTGAACTTCGCAACGTGAGTGTAATCACGTTGGTCATAGTCCCTTGGGACTATGCCCACTGATTACCACATTGTCTAGAGTCGTAGGGTAGGCGATCTGATAAATCGCCTATACCTTCGAACTCGACCCATTTGGTCGATCATTAGGATCCGACCAAATACATTAGGTGACCATAGTAGGTAGGGAATAACCTTCCGAGGTTATACCCTATGGTCACATCGTTTAAGTAGTTGTATGATAGGTAGTTTATATGCCTTAGGTAAATTACCAGAATACCCTTTTCATGCATAATTTGTAATTTAGCATATGTAACCTAAACTTTTGCCACATAATTGATTATGTAACATGTTTAGGCATATAACACTTGTCATAGGACTAGTTAGGCGGTCCGAACGCGTTTCACGCGAACGACGCGTTAAAGTAGCATAAGCTACCTAAACGGGTCGTAATGGGTCGTAGACACTTAGGCTAAGTTTCATTTAGTATGTAGGCTTTGTTAAACCATATCATATGAGTTCCTACACTCATTTGGTTTACAAACCCTAATGCTACCCAATCTTCCGATTTAGGTCCGGTTAATTAACATAGTTACCTATATTAGGTGCCGTTTGATTTCCGTGATCTCTAGCATTGTTTGGTTGTTACTCAAGGACTACTGAGCAATCTCAAGTGAGTACATAGACCCCTCTTTTACTGTTTTTCCAAACTGTTTTGGGGTGGAACACATGTGCCTACTTGTTACTTTCATGCTTTCCTGTTTTCACATCATATACCGACTATGTTTGTTAGTACATTATAGTACATGATTTCATTACTTTTCTGCTATGTATGTTGACTGATAACATGCTAAGCACATTGATTTACATGACTTTTCTGCTATGTATGTTGACTGATAACATGCTAAGCACATAGATTTACATGACTTTTCTGCTATGTATGTTGACTGATAACATGCTAAGCACATTGATTTACATGACTTTTCTGCTTTGTATGTTAACTTAGCATACTTAGTACATCATTTTACATTGCATCTCTGTTGCATATGTTCCAGTAACATATGGACACATTGTTTTACAGCTCTACCTTGTATGTTTACTCTAGCATACTAGGTACATTATCTTCATCTCATGCTTACATTTTGGTATGACATTTGGTTTGTTTAACGGGTCTATATAACATTCATTAACATTTGCTACGCCGCTCGGTAGTAGGTAGTGGTACCATAGGACTTGACAAATCCCATTCCTGACATCCCGGGTTTGTTTGGATGTAAGGAATGACTGAATCCGAATACAATTCTTTTGATAACCTTGACTGAAAGGGTTATCCGACTGTCTCAAGGCTTGAATGTTTGCGTTTAACATACTGCATAAGTGTTTGTATCAGTAAAGCATGCATTATTCTACAAAACATAACTTTGATTTAAACCAAGTTTTACTTCAATACCTTGTTTTGTTCATTTTTACTTATGGTTTAAGTAGTCTAAATTTTACTTACCATACATATCATTTTGGTTATACATTACTTGACTACTTTTGGACTATCAACATTTGACATGGTTTATACAAGGACTTTTGACTATTGGTTTAAACATAGACATTTGACATGGATATTTGACATAGACATTTGACTTGGATATTTGACATAGACATTTTGACATGATTTACATCTTGACATGAACATTTTACATTGTTTGGTTTGGTTTGATTAAGTGATTAAGTAACGATGCGTGTGTAATATGATACAAGCATGGTGGATACGCCGCTGGTACTTCCTATATATAAGTGTTTGTATGGTATTACATGTCGTCACGTTATTTGAATCATTTCAGTTTGAGACATAGAACATTTCATACAAATAACATACTTTTCACAAGACATTGATTTATAAACAACTTATCTTATACAAACACATTTTACTTGGTTATCCATTTAACCTTACATTTATTTATACTTATCATCTGATCTTATCGTTTTTCAAATGATTTAAAGACAAAGCAAATAACAAGGTTCATGACTAAACATTTTCTCAAACATAAGTCATGAATCTTATTTTCACAAAACCTATGTATCTCACAGGCATTTTTATGCTGACGTACCTATTTTCACATGTGTTTTTCAGGAGCTGTTGCATAAGATGACCAAGATACACATAGGCAGACTTGGGCTTTAGTGACAATAAAAGATGCAAGACTAGTTAATTATGTTGAAATTCCTTGTTTGTTAAGACATTGTAACACTTTTAATCAATAAAACGAAACTTTAATATCCATGGTTGTGAAACATTAATTCTGTTACAACACTCCCCGATGTTTCCGCCACGTTTTGTATGTTCTACGTGGTCGGGGTGTGACAAACAGGGCTTAAACGTGTCAAAAATGCATCAAATAGCAAGTTTGGAGCTTCAGGGGCCTGTTTTGCCATTTATGAAACATTCTGGTCTGCAGGTGCCTTGCGCACCTCAACACTCTCAGTGTTGCGGTGCGCAAGCATAGGTCAGATGCAGAAAGTCGTTTTTGGCTGCTGATTTTCAGATTTAAACACTCCCCAAAGGCCAAGTGCCACATGTTAACCTCTTGTGGTGGCCAAAATCAGTTACCACAACATTCCAACAAGTGTACGGGCAAGATCATTCCCTCTTCTCCAAGAAACGATCCTAACGGTGAACCGAAATCTATAAATACCCATCACATTTTCACTCATTCCTCACAAGAATCTGATCTAATGTGCTCTAAGTTGAAACCTTTGTTTCATACCTGAGCTATTTTGATCTAGATTAGCATTCGGGGACCCTTTGTAAGTGTTCCTTCGTTCTTTTATTGCTTTTCGAGTCTGAAAGTCAAACTTTGTTTGACTTTCTGCATTGACCAGTTTATGGTCAATGCGAAGTTCGTTTGAACTTCGCAACGTGATTGTAATCACGATGGTTATAGTCCCTTGTGACTATGCCTACTGATTACCACGTTGTCTAGGGTCGTAAGGGTAAGCGATCTAATAAATCGCTTATACCTTCGAACCCGACCCATTTGGTCGATCATTAGGATCCGACCAAACACATTAAGTGACCATAGTATATAGGGAATAACCTTCCGAGGTTATACCTTATGGTCGCTTCGTTTAAGTAGTTGTATGATAGGTAGTTTATATGCCTTAGGTAAATTACCAAAATACCCCTTTTATGCCAAAATTCATTTTAATCATGTGTAACATAACTTTTGACATCTAAACTGATTTGACAACAATAGTAGACATGTTAAGGCATATGTTACTTGTCATAGGACTAGTTAGGCGGTCCGAACGCGTTTCACGCGAACGACGCGTTAAAGTAGCATAAGCTACCTAAACGGGTCGTAATGGGTCGTAAACATTTAGGTTAGGTTTCATTTAGTATGTAGGCTTTGTTAAACCATATGACACGAGTCTCCATACTCGTTTGGTTTACGAACCCTCATTTTATCTAAGTCTTCTGATATAGGTCCGGTTTATTAACATAGTTACCTATATTAGGTGCCGTTTGATTCCGTGATCTCTAGCATTGCTTGGTGGTTATCTTAGGACTTCTAAGCAATCTCAAGTGAGTACATAGACCCCTCTTTTACTGTTTTCCAAACATTTGGGGTGGAACACATGTGCCTACTTGTTACTTTCATGCTTTCCTGTTTTCACATCATATACCTGCTATGTTTGTTAGTATATTATAGTACATGATTTCATTACATTTCATGTTATGTATGCCCATTGTGTGCGTACTTAGTACATTACTTTACATTACATTTTATGCTATGTATGCCCATTGTGTGCGTACTTAGTACATTACTTTACATTACATTTTATGCTATGTATGCCCATTGTGTGCGTACTTAGTACATTACTTTACATTACATTTTATGCTATGTATGCCCATTGTGTGCGTACTTAGTACATTATTTTACATTACATTTTATGCTATGTATGCCCATTGTGTGCGTACTTAGTACATTATTTTACATTACATTTTATGCTATGTATGCCCATTGTGTGCATACTTAGTACATTTATTATTCATCACATGCTTACATTTTGGTATGACATTTGGTTTGTTTAAATGAGACAATGTACATTCATTAACACCGATCATGCCGCTCGGTAGTAGGTAGTGGTACCATAGGACTTGACAAATCCCATTCCTGAAATCTCGGGTTTGTTTGGATGGAAGGAATGACCGAATCCGAATACATTGTTTTTTTGATAACCTTGACTGAAAGGGTTATCCGACTGTCGCAAGGCTTGGATGTATGAATTTTCACAATACCGCATAAATGTTTATATCAGTATAGCATGCATTTATTACACAAAACATAACTTTGATTTAAACCATGTTTTACTTCAATACCTTGTTTTTGTGCATTTTACATATGGTTTAGTTGATATATTTCACTTACCATACATATACATTTTGACATATACATACACAATTGATGATTTACATTAAACATAAACATTAGACATGGTTTTCACGTAAACATTTTACTTTGGTGGTTTGGTTTGGGTAAGTGATTTAAGTAACGAGGCGTGTGTAATATGACACAAGCATGGTGGATACGCCGCTGGTACTTCCTATATATAAGTGTTTGTATGGTATTACATATCGTAGCGTTATTTGAATCATTTCAATTTGAGACATATAACATTTTATACAAATAACATACTTTTCACAAGACATTGTTTTACAAACAACTTATCTTATACAAACTCATTTTAATTGGTTATTCATTTAACCATACATTATTCTCTTATTTATACATATCATCTGAACTTATTGTTTTTCAAACGATTTACAAAACAAATCAATTTACAAGGTTCATGACTAAACATTTTTCTAAACTTACAAGTCATGAATCCTATTTTCACAAAACCTATGTATCTCACAGGAATTTTTATGCTGACGTACCTATTTTCACATGTGTTTCAGGATATGATGCATAGGATTTATCAAGATACACTTAGGCGGACTTGGGCCTTAGTGACAATAAAAGATGCAAGACTAGTTATTTATGTTATGTTTCTTTGATTGTCAAGACAATGTAACTCTTTTATTTAATAAAACAATATTTCAATTTCCATGTGTTATGAAACAATGATTCTGTTACAACACTCCCCGACGTTTCCGCCATGTTTTGTTGTTTTACGTGGTCGGGGTGTGACACTATCCAAAACAATGGAAAGTGGAACTCCATGTAAGGATACGACTTCATCTACATACAATTTTGCCAACCTTTCCATACTAAAGGTTTCTTTCATTGGTAGAAAATGAGCAGATTTGGTTAATCGATCTACAATTACCCAAATCGCATCATTACCTTTTCTTGTTTTGGGTAACTTAGTAACAAAATCCATTGTTATGAGTTCCCATTTCCATACAGGCATTTCTAATTGTTGTAGTAACCCTGAAGGTTTCTGATGTTCTGCCTTAACTTGTGAACAAGTAAGACATTTAGAAACATATCGCGCTATATCCTTTTTCATTCCTATCCACCAGAAGTTCTTTCTTAAATCTTGGTACATCTTATTGTTTCCTGGGTGCATAGTATACCTAGATTTATGGGCTTCTTCTAAAATCTTAGGTCTTAAGTCTCCCTGCTTAGGTACCCAAATTCTACTTTTGTGGAATCTCCAAATTCCATATGCTCCTTGTTCTAATTCCTTTATTTGTCCTTTCATTCCTTCAGCATCATCCTTGATTGCTGTAGCTTGAACATTCTTCAATTGTTCCATTAAATCTATTTGTAGATTTAATCTGAGAGCACAAACCCGTCGTTGTTTCTCATAATACTTACGACTTAAGGCATCTGCAACTACATTTGCCTTTCCTTCGTGATACTGAATATCACAGTCGTAGTCACTTAGGATTTCCATCCATCTCCTTTGCCTCATGTTTAACTCTTTTTGCCCAAATATATATCTTAAACTTTTATGATCTGTATAAACAGTAAATTTACTTCCATACAGATAATGTCTCCAAATCTTAAGGGCAAAAATTACGGCTCCTAATTCTAAATCATGAGTCGTATAGTTTTCTTCGTGCTTTTTCAATTGCCTTGAAGCATATGCAATCACCTTTTTGCGTTGCATAAGCACACATCCATATCCTAGTTTTGAAGCATCACAATATACTTCAAAATCTTCAGTTCCTTCTGGTAAGGCTAAGATTGGAGCATTTGTTAATTTCTGCTTCAAAATCCTAAAAGCTTCTTCTTGTTTAGATCCCCATTCAAACTTAACGGTTTTACAGGTTAGCTTAGTTAATGGAACAGCTATCTTGGAAAAATCCTTAATAAACCGTCTATAGTACCCAGCTAAACCTATAAAACTTCTAATTTCCATTGCTATTTGTGGAACCTTCCAATTGGTAATTGCCTCTATCTTAGCAGGATCTACGTGAATACCTTCGTGATTCACCATGTGTCCTAGGAATTGCACTTCCTTTAACCAAAATTCACACTTCGAGAATTTGGCATAACGCTTTTCTTTTCTTAACAAAGTTAAGAGTGCATGAAGGTGTTCACAATGCTCTGTCTGACTTTTGGAATAAATAAGTATATCGTCTATAAAAACAATTACAAATTTATCCAAATATGGTTTACAGATCCTATTCATCATGTCCATGAATGCAGCAGGTGCATTCGTTAACCCAAAGGGATGACTGTAAACTCGTAATGACCATACCTAGTTCTGAAAGCAGTCTTAGGTATGTCTTCCTCTTGTACCTTCAATTGATGATATCCAGAGCGTAAATCTATTTTAGAAAAGTACCTAGCTCCTTGAAGTTGATCAAACAGATCATCAATCCTAGGTAATGGGTATCGATTCTTAATTGTAACCTTATTTAATTCTCTATAATCGATACACATTCTCATTGAACCATCCTTTTTCTTAACAAATAGCACTGGTGCTCCCCAAGGAGATGAACTAGGTTGTATGAATCCTTTACTTAGTAATTCATCTAATTGCTTTTTCAGTTCTAACATTTCTGTGGGTGCTAACCGATAAGGTGCCTTGGCTATCGGTGTAGTTCCTGGAATTAGATGAATCCTAAATTCTACTTCCCTATCTGGGGTAATCCCGGTAACTCTTCTGGGAATACATCTGGATATTCTGAGATTACAGGAATTTCCTTAAGTTCTTTACCCTTAGTACTAATGATTACTGAAATCATATATACTATTCCTTGTTTTTGTTCATAATTAGCAACTTTCATTACTAATATGAACTTCATGGGCTTACGTGGTTTATCTCCTGTAATCCTAATTACTTCTCCGGTGGGTGATTGAATTTCTATGGAATTCTGATCACAAAGGATTCGAGCATGGTTGGCTACTAACCAATCCATTCCTAATACAACATCAAATTCAGCTAAATTCATTGGCAATAGGTTTGCAGAGAATTTATGCCCTAAAAGTTCAATATTTCCTTCCTGCAAAACTTTATCTATTTTAACTGAATTTCCGTCTGCCGTTTCGACTGTAAAAATCTGCCTAGTACTGGTTAAAGGTAAATTAAGAGCTTGACAGAATGAAGTATTTATAAAACTTTGGTTTGCACCAGAGTCAAATAATACTTTTGCGTATACATTGTGAACTAAGAACGTACCCGCTATCACATCTGGGATGAGTTCTGCTTCTTGAGTGGTCAGCTGAAATGCCCTGGCATTCTTCTTAATAGTTCCGTCGGTCGCCTTGGTTTTGTTGTCTGCTGGTTTGCCCAATTTAGGACATTCTGTTTTGAAATGTCCATTTTCTCCACAGTTATAGCAGACTATTGTTTTCTTTCTGCAGTTTTCTTCACGATGTCCTACAGTTTTGCAAAAATTGCAGGTTATATCGCATCTTCCATAATGTTTCTTCTTGCATTTCCTGCAGAATGACGGAGTTGAGAATTGCCCAGTTCCTCTTCTCTTGAAATTACTACTGTTACCCGCACGAATCCTTGGGTAATTTTCTGAGCCAATTCTTTCTTCTTGTTTTCATCTTGTGTACGTACCAGTTCGTCAGTTAGGGTGTTAGCTAATTCCACAGCATCGTCAATAGTGCGAGGTCTCGCAGCTTTAACGATATTGCGGATTTCACTAATCAGTCCCCAAATGCAGCGAGAAATGAGTACCGGTTCTGGCGAAGCCAGCGTTGGTACCACTCTAGCATATTCAAAGAATGTCGAAGTATAACCGCGACAATCTACACCCATCATCCGATGATTTAGGAACTTATTTGTCATTTGTTCCTTTTCATACTCGGGACATAATTTTCTTTCTACAAGACTCTTAAATTCTTCCCAATTCATGGCATAAGCTATTATTCTTCCTTTTGATTGTAACACAGTGTTCCACCATTCGAGTGCTCCTTCCTTGAAAAGATTTGACGCGTACATGACCTGATCATCTTTGGCACATTTACTTATTGCAATTACTGCTTCGGTTTTCTCTAACCAACGCAGTGATGCAGTTGCTCCTTCATTGCCTGCAAATTCAGTGGGTTTACAAGCAAGGAATTCTTTGAAAGTGCAACCAGGCGTTGCGGCTCTCATTTTCTTAGGAAATGGAGCTTGATGTGGTTCCTCATTATGATTAACATGATCATTGCCTCCGTTTACACTATTACTGAAGTTATCTTCAGAAATACGTTTACTAGGAACGATTTGTTGCGGTTCGATTGGATTCTTTACAGCAGCAACGATTGCTGGAATAGCATTGGCTATCCCTTGAGCAACAATATTTTCGATATCTTGCCTAGTCATATATTGATCCCCTGGATGTTGCTCAGACTGATTAACCTCATTTACTGGTTCATTACCAATGTTTGCCATCTGATAATTAATATATATAATTTTATTAGTATCTGATAAATAACAATTATACATAAAAACAATCAGACAATTTTTCACAATACACGTATAGTCAAAACTATCGATTTCTCGATTTCATTTTATATCTTTTATAGTATGCATCACTACACACCAATATCTTACAGAGTTTTATTCGTAGTTATTTTACAGACTGATTTCACTATTACTTTTACTATTACACAACCACAGTTTCACCATCCTACTATCTCTCATCACTTGTCGTCCTAAAAACGAAGCTCCCTTTCATCATACTTCCAGGCAATTTGTCCCCCTATCTCCCGGATTCTATTTCCCGCATCCATTAACTCTTCGCCAAAATGGCGAAGTTCTACTAAATTCTCGTTACTCATGGGTGGATTTGGTAATGGTTCTGGGTCGAACTGAGGAAGAAAGGAATAAGGACTATTGATTAGGTTTTGAAACTGCCAATCATTTGTCCACCATTCGTCTATCCCCAGAGGTTGAGTATGGATTATAGGGTCTGGAATTGCTGGTTCTAAGTTTATTGGTAGTTGATTTTCAATAGTAGGGTACAGATTATTATTAATTGGTCTGACAACATCACAGCTTGCCAATGCCCGATCTAATTCCTCCTGAAAAGGTAACTCCTCCACCTGTCTAGAACTTTTTCCGACTTCCCTCTAGATTTGCCTAGAACTTCTTCCATATTCCATTCCTGGTGGCCTAGAATCTTCTCCCAATTCCATTTCCAGTGACCTAAAACCTTCACTGACTTCAACCCCTTTTCCTTTCTCTAAAGGATTTTTTATTTTAGGAATTTTCCTGGTTGTAGGCTTCCTCCTACGCACACGTCTCCATCCCACAAATCTCCTCCTCTTCTTGGGTTTAGGTTTCTCTGGAGGTGGTGAAGAATTGAATTCAACAGGTTCTTCTATGTCTGGTATATACCTATTGAAATCTCGGGAAACATCTATTTTTACTGGATAGAGATTTAGGTTTTGAAGGGCGTCAGACAAGTCACTCATGCTGTTATGCAAAATACACAAAATTACTAATGTATAACAAAATTTTCATAGGAAATCTTTTAAATATTATTTCATACTGGGTAAATACAAAACAAATGAAAATTTAAAACACACGAGGTTTTATTGTAAATTTATTTATTTACTGGATAAGATTTCTGGACTGTAGGCGCTAAAACTTGATTTTAAAATATTTCGAGATTTGCATTTACTGCTACAGTAGCTAGCATATAAAGATCTGCCCATTTCTTATCTAATTTGTCCTCCCAAGGTGTTTTACTGGTTAATTCCTGGGTTTCCTGTTTAACTTTTTTTCTCTCGGGATTTCTTTATTTTCTCCTTACTTTTTCTAATAATCAGACTTCTTTTACTAGGAGAAAGTGGTTCTTCATACTGCGCTTTACGGAAAAATATTCCTTGTTCAGGAATTACATAAGGTTTTGTTTGGGATGAACTTCCCTTCTCGTTGGATGACATATCTAGTTTAAGATAGATGTTTGACAGCTTTTGTTTACCCATACAGTAACTAACAAATAATCAGTTAATAAAACACATAATCACATAATTGGCAATCAGTAAAAATTAAGTATTTCTAAATACTTAATAGGCTTAAATCAGTGGCTCTGATACCACCTTTTTCTGTCACGGCCCCCGGCCCGGTTTAACCCGTTTCAGGAGCCGCGGGACAGAAAATCCCGTGATATTTATTTAACAGCGGAAGTTTCTTCAGGATCTTTTAAAAACTGAAATATTTCCCGATTTTATTTCACAACTCGGGATAAACCCGGTAATTTACAATCTTGAGATTTCACAAAGAAATCTTTTATTTTATAAAACATGTTTCCTTATTTTTATACTGAGCCACTTCCTTAAGCTTGTAGTGCTTCACGGCACTTTTCCTTGATCACAACAGATCACCTGAAACATGTTTGAAAAAGGTTTTGTCAGCGGGAAATTGTAACAACCCTCTGTAAAACCAACATCCTTATAATATTTCCAACACCTTATTATATCTTAAAATATTATAATATGTCTTATAATATACCCCGTATGTTAAAATCAAGCCCGATATATGTTATAGTTTATAAAAATAAAATAAAAACCTGAAATGTAAGTTGAGGCGGGCCGCATAAACCCACCCCAACATCTTACGCGGGTCGTATGGGAGTGTTGACCGGACTCCACTGAATTCTTAAGTTCAAGCGGGCCGTGTAAAACCTCGTCTAAGTGGACGCGGGCCGCGCGGACTCATCAAACGCGATTACACCAGAGGACGACACGTGTCGACATCGTGTCGAGTCTAGTAGCTGACCCAGCTAAGCTAGTATGTTGACCGGTGTTGACGCGGGCCGCGTAAGGGTCCCTTGTCTTTTACGCGGGCCGCGTGAGGACCAAATTACATAACTATAAATAGATGGCATCAGATTACAGTTTCCGTCGCTCATTTTTTTTTCTCAATCTCGAATTCTGAAAGCATAGACATAATATTTTGGGTATTATACCCCTAATTAGCGAGGTTCTGCTCCATTGTAAGTATTATAACCCCAGTTTCATAATAGTTACGCTGCCCGATTGATTTAGGGTTCCGTAACAACTGTCGTGGTTCTGCCCGACGTAGTTGTTGGAATGCCGTCTCGGGGAGGGTATCATTAATAATTTCAAAGGGTTATGATACTAACCAATGTACATTTGTGTAAATTATAGATTATACCCAGGAAACCCTTACGAAAAGCCTAAGACAGCAATGTGAGTTTATCCTCTTTTTGTTAATGTTTTTGGAATATTTTACAAAACCTTAATTTTTTTACAAAGTGATTAAGCGGTGATTGAGTCTTTGTAGTTCTTCAATTACTACCGGTATTATGGGGTTTTGTATACAAAATTTACTACGAGTAGTAGTAAGTCTGAATGACAGTGCATTACCATTGGACGACGAGTTAGCCAATGGGTAATTTGACCATAGCCATAGATCCGGTCGAGTGGCAAATACTGAATGAGTAATTGCGTAGAAATAAACAATGTGATCGCTCTCAATACTGTCTTAATTGATAAAATGTTTCTTGATTAAATTGGGATTCACTCACCAGTATTTCCGACTGACAAATGTTTTTAAAACGCGTTATAGGTAACACAATGTGAACAGCCAATTAATGAAAATCCAGCTGGAGAGCACTGAAGGCTTGGGAAAATGTGGCTATAAAATTTACCTAATAAACGATGTTTTAAATTCAATAAAATAGGGTTTGTCCCTATAAATGTATTGTAATAAGAAACTTGGGTTTTGCCCATGTATTTATTAATATCAAGTATGGTGGTCTTACTCTGATAAACATTTCCTAACTACGGTCCTGATGTAAATTCCGCTGTGAGACTAAACAAACTGATACCACCAAACTCTGTGATCACGTCCGCTCGTTCCCGGGGAACAGGGATCGGGGGTTGTGACAGAAGGTGGTATCAGAGCCTAGCCACTGGTCTAAGCCAAAGAAGTGTTCTGCTGACACTTGATATTATAAAATTTTATGTTAGGAAATAAATTATGGAAATAAGTGCATAACTGTAATTATGTGTTATGTGTTATTTGACTATTTGTTAGTTTTCAGTATGAGTGATCAAGGACCATCAGATCTGAACTGTCAGTTATCTGATTCCCCTAAGAGTGAAAGTACATCATCACAGCCTGCCCTCTCGGGGTATGTTGCTGATCAGGAAGACGGAATATTTGCTTTTAGAGCTAAATCTGAAGAGCCATTTCCTAATAAGAAACGAGGATGGTTCAGTAAAGAAGCTTTTGCTCGTAGGAAGAGAATGCGAAAATTGCAACAGCAAAGGGCTTTAGCAGCTATTAAGCGAGAAACAGATGCCCATACTCAAGAGATACTTAATAGAAGCCTAGCTAATTTCCATATCTTAGCTACGACTGCTGCTGACCCAAGTCTGGAACAACTAGTAGCCCCACAACCACAAAACCCAGAACAACCCATGGAAATAGAAAATCAGGAAAACCAAGAAGAGATGTACAATTTTAATCCAGAAGAAATCCCTAGAGTACCTGCACCAAACCCTATAGACCCGAATTACGACCCCTGGTGGGATGAAAATAGGGACTATGTGCAACGTTACTCTATTCCAGAAGACACACCTATAGGAGCCTATTCAGGTATGGACCCTTTAGATCCCTATTACCATGATAACTACATCAGGGAAATCTTAGAAGATTCTTGCCGATTACAGGCACTTCTACCCCCATATCAGGAACCAGAACCCCAGATTCCAAACCCAGTCTTAGAACCTGCACCCCCAATGAGTGCAGAAAACGTCCAAGAACTTAGGACTTTTGGGAAGGAGATCTTAGAAAGCAGTGAAAGGATGCGTCAGGTAGGAGAGCGTCTCGTATGGAAATACGATGAACGCAATATGGATTTCTGGATGAATCCATATCCATGAATGTTAGAATGGAGGAAGCAGTAGTAATAATAAAATAAAATAAAATATGTGTGTACGGATGCATATTACTATTTTATTTCTATTGGTATTGAAATTTTATTTCTGTACTAGTGTGTAATAGACGCATAAGTATATGAAAAGAGTAAGTAGCAATGATCTACGTTTTTGGCTATATTGTGTGTCATGTGAGTAATTATACTAGATATTAATATGGGATAAATGTTTAAAATTTAGATGGCCGATCAAGGAAATCAAGTAAATTTGGATAATAACCCGGAAATCCAGAATGATAATATTCAGAATAATAATGAGAATCTGAATAACAACAATGGGAACCAGATGGATAATAGTGCTATCCAACACATTGTAGCACAAGGAATTATAGATGCAATGCCATTTATTCTTCAAACTGTTAAAGATGCTGATAATAAAAGTAAGCATAGCAGTAAGCGACCACTTGAACCTGAACACAGTGTGAACAATGGACCGGTACTTCAAATGCCTATTCCCAAAAGAAGAAGAACCATGCCTTATGGTTGTTCTTATAAAGAATTCTGGTCTTGTAAACCAATGGAATTCTCAGGCAATGAAGGGGCTATTGCAACCTTACGCTGGATAGAAAAGACTGAGGCAGTCTTAAGGATAAGTAAATGAGCTGAAGAAGATAAAATACTGTTTGCTTCTAATCTGTTTAAGAACGCAGCATTAGAATGGTGGAACACTATCCTCCACACAAGAGGAAGTGATCAAACCTACAATATGGAATGGGAAGAATTTAAGGACAAGGTAGAGAGGAAGTTCTGCCCACCTAATGAAAAGGAACAGATAGCAAACAAATTCCTAAACCTTAGGATGACTGGTGTGGATAGCAAAGGGTACACTAAATTATTCTTTGAATATGCTAGAATAGTACCAACTCTTGCTTCACCAGAACCAGTGTTAATTTCCCGTTATATTTGGGGATTAATTGGGGAAATTAGACATGTAGTCAAGGCAGCTAGACCACAAACTATAGAGGAAGCTGTAGAACTAGCCAATACCTTGACTGATGAATTAGTCCGTACCCGAGAAGAGGATCAAAAGAGGAACCTAACCCAGAAGTTGACTCAAGAATTTCGTTATGGAAATTCTAACCGTGGGAGAAATCTAGGTTCTACCTCTGCACCTTACTGTAGGTACTGCAAAAGAAAACATTCTGGGAGATGTTCCATATACTGCAACTTTTGCAAAATGTCAGGACACAAGGAAGAAAACTGCAGGAAGAAAGCTAACAGCAAGGTATGTTACAATTGCGGAGAACAGGGTCATTTCAAACTAAATTGTCCAAAATTAGCTTCAGCTCCAGATAACAAGAATACCAAAAATGCTAGAGCATTTGTTCTAACTGCAGAAGAAGCCAAGATGATTCCAGATGTCATAGCTGGTACATTTTTAGTTAATGATATCTTTGCTAAAGTATTATTTGACTCTGGTGCAAACCAAAGTTTTATTAATACATCATTTTGCAAAATTTTAAATCAGTCATTAACTAAACTACCACATGAATGCGTAGTAGAGACAGCCAATGGAGAAACCATTAGGATTTCTGAAATCTTGCAGGGAGCAAGCATAGAAATTGTAAATCAGAAATTTATTGCAAATCTGTATCCCATGAATCTGGCAGGATTTGATGTTGTTTTAGGAATGGATTGGTTAATAGCCAATAAAGCTAGTATTTTATGTGATCAAAAGTTAATCCAAATAAATTCACCAAAAGGTAAAAAGATCACAATTAAAGGAGATAAGTCCTCTAGATCCACAAAATTCATCTCTGTGATGAAAACTGCAAGTTGTATAAGAAAAGGTTCTATAGTGTATTTGATTTCAATAATCACTAACACTAAAGGAAAAGAACTAAAAGATATTCCAGTAGTATCTCAGTTTTCAGATGTCTTTCCAGAAGAATTACCAGGGCAACCTCCAGACAGAGAAGTTGAATTTAGAATTCACTTAATACCAGGAACATCGCCGATTGCCAAAGCACCTTATCGTTTGGCACCTGCAGAAATGCAAGAATTGAAGAAACAATTAGATGAATTGTTGGAAAAAGGATTCATACAGCCAAGTTCGTCGCCATGGGGAGCGCCGATATTGTTTGTTAAAAAGAAGGATGGATCAATGCGTATGTGTATTGACTACCGTGAATTAAACAAGCTCACGATTAAGAATCGGTACCCATTACCGAGAATCGATGATCAGTTTGATCAGCTACAAGGAGCTCGATTTTTCTCTAAAATCGATTCAAGGACAGGATATCATCAATTAAAAGTACAGGAAGAGGATATTCCTAAAACTGCTTTTAGAACAAGGTATGGTCATTATGAATTTACTGTCATGCCATTTGGTTTAACCAATGCCCCAGCTGCATTTATGGACATGATGAACCGAATATGTAAGCCATATTTGGATAAATTCATAATTGTTTTTATAGATGATATTCTAATTTATTCTAAGAATAAAGAAGATCATGCAAAACATTTGCACGCACTTTTAAGTTTGTTAAGAAAGGAAAAGCTTTATGCTAAGTTTTCAAAATGTGAATTTTGGTTAGAACAAGTACAATTCCTTGGACACCTAGTTAATCATGAAGGAATTCATGTAGACCCAACCAAAATCGAGGCAATTACTAAATGGAAAACCCCTGAGTCACCAACCGAGGTTAAAAGTTTCTTAGGATTGGCTGGTTATTATAGAAGATTTATTAAAGATTTCTCTAGAATAGCCATTCCCTTAACTAAGTTAACTTGTAAATCTGTTAAGTTTGAATGGGGATTAAAACAAGAAGAAGCCTTTAGAATCCTTAAGCAAAGATTAACCCATACACCTATACTAGCATTACCAGAAGGAACTGAAGATTTTGTAGTTTATTGTGATGCTTCTAGATTAGGTTATGGATGTGTGTTGATGCAACGTCAAAAGGTTATAGCTTACGCATCTAGACAACTTAAGAATCATGAAGAAAATTATTCAACCCATGATTTAGAATTAGGAGCTATAATTTTTTCTCTTAAAATCTGGAGACATTACCTTTACGGTAGTAAGTTTACCATATTCACTGATCATAAGAGTTTAAGGTATGTTTTCAGACAGAAGGAGTTGAATATGAGACAAAGACGCTGGATGGAATTTCTTAGTGACTATGATTGTAATATCCAGTATCATGAAGGAAAAGCAAATGTAGTGGCAGATGCTTTAAGTAGAAAGTATCATGAAAAGCCAAGAAGGGTACGTTCTCTTAAATTAAATCTGCAAGTAGAT
This sequence comes from Helianthus tuberosus, assembly GCA_030545235.1. Lineage (NCBI taxonomy): Eukaryota > Viridiplantae > Streptophyta > Magnoliopsida > Asterales > Asteraceae > Helianthus > Helianthus tuberosus. The sequence goes on from CM060420.1 coordinate 12,651,478, forward strand.
TTAAATGATCAGATAAGAGAAGCACAAGAATAAGTAATCAAGGATGATTCTGAAAAATTAAAAGGTATGTTAAAAGAATTAAAACAAGGAACGGATGGAATTTGGAGATTCCATGAAAAGAGAATGTGGATACCTAAATTAGGAAATCTGCGTAATCATATATTAGAAGAAGCCCATAAGTCTAAGTATACAATGCATCCACGAAGTGATAAAACGTACCAGGATTTAAGGAAAAATTTCTGGTGGATATGAATGAAAAAGGACGTAGCAGTCTATGTTTCTAAATGTTTAACTTGTTCACAAGTCAAAGCTGAACACCAGAAACCCTCAGGTTTATTACAACAATTAGAAATGCCGGTGTGGAAATGGGAATTAATAACAATGGATTTTGTTACTAAATTACCCAAAACTAGGAAAGGAAATGATACAATTTGGGTGATTGTAGATAGACTAACTAAGTCAGCTCATTTTCTACCAATGAAGGAAACAATTAGTATGGAACAATTATCTAAATTGTATGTAAATGAAATTGTTTCTTTACATGGCATTCCTTTAGCAATTGTTTCTGACAGAGATAGTCGATTTACATCTCATTTCTGGTCAAGTTTCCAAAAGGCAATGGGAACCAAGATAAAACTAAGCACGGCTTATCATCCACAAACGGATGGACAAAGTGAAAGAACAATTCAGACAATGGAAGATATGCTTAGAGCTTGTGTAATTGAGTTTGGAGGTAATTAGGACGATCACTTACCTTTAATAGAATTTTCTTATAATAATAGTTATCACACAAGTATCAATGTTGCACCATTTGAAGCACTTTATGGACGAAAGTGTCGAACCCCAGTCTGTTGGGCAGAAATTGGGGAAAAGCAACTATCTGGACCTGAGATAGTGCAGGAGACAACTGATAAAATTATTCAAGTCAAGGAACGATTGAAAGCAGCACGTGATAGACAAAAGAGTTATGCTGATAACCGATGCAAGCCGTTGGAATTTCAAGTAGGAGATAAAGTATTGTTAAAAGTCTCTCCTTGGAAAGGAGTAGTAAGATTCATCAAAAGGGGAAAGTTAAGTCCCAGGTATGTTGGACCTTTTTAAGATTATTAGAAGAATAGGACCTGTAGCCTATCAGCTACAATTGCCAGAGGAAATGGCAGGAATACATGATGTGTTTCATGTATCTAATCTTAAAAAGTGTTTAGCTGATGAATCATTGATAGTGCCTCTTAAGGATATAGAGGTAAATGAACAACTCAAGTTTGTAGAAAGACCTCTACAAATTGAAGACAGGAAAGTCAAGAATCTCAAACATAAGAGACTAGTTCTAGTCAAAGTGAAGTGGGACTCTAAAAGAGGACCTGAATACACATGGGAGCTTGAATCGGAAATGAAAAGAAAATATCCACACTTATTCCAGTAGATCTCGGGGACGAGCTCTAAAACAAGGTGGGGAGAATGTAACAACCCTCTGTAAAACAAACATCCTTATAATATTTCCAACACCTTATTATATCTTAAAATATTCTAATATGTCTTATAATATACCCCGTATGTTAAAATCAAGCCCGATATATGTTATAGTTTATAAAAATAAAATAAAAACCTGAAATGTAAGTTGAGGCGGGCCGCATAAACCCATCCCAACATCTTACGCGGGCCATATGGGAGTGTTGACCGGACTCCGCTGAATTCTTAAGTTCAAGCGGGCCGTGTAAAACCTCGTCTAAGTGGACGCGGGCCGCGCGGACTCATCAAACGCGATTACACCAGAGGACGACACGTGTCGACATCGTGTCGAGTCTAGTAGCTGACCCAGCTAAGCTAGTATGTTGACCGGTGTTGACGCGGGCCGCGTGAGGACCAGATTACACAACTATAAATAGATGGCATCAGATTACAGTTTCCGTAGCTCATTTCTTTTTCTCAATCTCGAATTCTAAAAGCATGGACATAATATTTTGGGTATTATACCCCTAATTAGCGAGGTTCTGCTCCATTGTAAGTATTATAACCCCAGTTTCATAATAGTTACGCTGCCCGATTGATTTAGGGTTCCGTAACAACTGTCGTGGTTCTGCCCGACGTAGTTGTTGGAATGCCGTCTCGGGGAAGGTATCATTAATAATTTCAAAGGGTTATGATACTAACCAATGTACATTTGTGTAAATTATAGATTATACCCAGGAAACCCTTACGAAAAGCCTAAGACAGCAATGTGAGTTTATCCTCTTTTTGTTAATGTTTTTGGAATATTTTACAAAACCTTAATTGTGTTTACAAAGTGATTAAGCGGTGATTGAGTCTTTGTAGTTCTTCAATTACTGCCGGTATTATGGGGTTTTGTATACAAAATTTACTACGAGTAGTAGTAAGTCTGAATGACAGTGCATTACCATTGGATGACGAGTTAGCCAATGGGTAATTTGACCATAGCCATAGATCCGGTCGAGTGGCAAATACTGAATGAGTAATTGCGTAGAAATAAACAATGTGATCGCTCTCAATATTGTCTTAATTGATAAAATGTTTCTTGATTAAATTGGGATTCACTCACCAGTATTTCCGACAGACAAATGTTTTTAAAACGCGTTACAGGTAACACAATGTGAATAGCCAATTAATGAAAAGCCAGCTGGAGAGCACTGAAGGCTTAGGAAAATGTGGCTATAAAAGTTACCTAATAAACGATGTTTTAAATTCAATAAAATAGGGTTTGTCCCTATAAATGTATTGTAATAAGAAACTTGGGTTTTGCCCATGTATTTATTAATATCAAGTATGGTGGTTTTACTCTGATAAACATTTCCTAACTACGGTCCTGATGTAAATTCCGTTGCGAGACTAAACAAACTGATACCACCAAACTCTGTGATCACGTCCGCCCGTTCCCGGGGAACAGGGATCGGGGGTTGTGACAGAAATACTGAGTGAATCATTCTTTTTAATAAAACGATGCTTTTGTTATACTTTACAGTATTAAGAGCGATTACAATGTTCCTGATATCAAACCAACTACCCACGGTATTTGTCACTCGATCGGATCTGTGACTATGGTCATATCCCCCATTGGTTGCCCCAATGGTGATGATTATCAAGTAATGTATACAAAACTCCACATACCGGCTGTAATTTGGTGATTACAAAGACTTAATCCCTGTAATTATAACTTTGAAAATAAACATGCTTTTGAAAGTAATTTGATAAAAAGAGAATGACTCACATTGCATATTTAATTTTGAACAGAGCTTAGCCTACTGATTAGCCTTGATAACCTAGTTTAAATAATAATGCACACAAACTAGGTTAGTAACTTAATACAGCATTTACGATAACTCACGAGATTAAACCCTCACATTGAATGACAAAGTGCGATACTTAAACATCCATTGAATTAACAACGAATGACAAAGCATAAACCCTAATGTGGGCAGCACTTAAACATCCATTGGATAGTTTAATCAATCGGACATTGAATCGTATCAGCGATCGAGTTATAACCCTGAATTACGGCAGCACTTCGTGAATCCTGTGTGTTTTTGTAATAATTCTATGATAACTCAGTGTATGAAGCGAGTTTTAACGTCGAAATATGCAAACAATTCAAGTCCCAAGCCCCTGTATTTATACCCCAAATTGACACCCCCCGCGTGTCGCGGAGGTTTCCTCCGTCCCTGTCGCGTGTCGCGGGGCATACCCCCCTAGCCTAGGGTAGCCTCGTGTCTCAGGTAGCCTAGGTGAGTCAACGTTGCATGCAAATTCAGTTTCAACAACGTTTTATTTAGATAATCATAACTAGGGTTTTACCCCCCCCCCCCCCTGAGTTTTAGGGGCCCTAATCCTGATTCCGATTGTTCTGAAAATTTTAGGGTTTGTTCAGAATTACTTGGGTTTCTCAATTAGGGTTTCCTATTTGGACAATTAAAATAATAATTTAGGACTTTTTTATGAGAGTTCTTACAATAGGATAAACCAGTGCTCGGGTTGCTAGAAACTGAGTTTAGAGTGTTTAATGGTAATTTCATTTGAAACAGCCAAGGACCATTTCAAACGAAATTAACTTTGTTAATTCCGCTTGAAAGTGCCTTTGGTCATTTCAAACGGAATCACCTCTCCTATATATAGTGAGCCTAGTGTGTCATTTGACATGGAATTACATTTTCTGATTCGGTAATGAAGTGCTGCCGAATTGTCTCCAGGTTGTAAATTGTTGTTAGATCAATACAAGAGACATTTAAATTGAATCAAGCGTCCATTTCATTGATTACGCCTTTGATTCGGATCCAAAACTCTTCTGAAAGACTCATTCAGGTCGCACAACAATCCTACAAGTGGTATCAGAGCTCAGGAGGAAGAGTTCAGCTTGATTTCATTAGTTTTCTAACTTCTACACCTTCTTTTTCAAAATTCACAAGATTTTACGGACAAAATGGACTGAATTTCACACATTACATGCGAAACATTGTTTTAACAAAGCCTGGAAAGAATTGGACTTAAAATCAACTTGAAACTTGATCATATTGGTAATTCCGCTTGAAAATCTGTTCGGACATGATGACATCATCGTAATTTCGTTTGAAATAGCTTGTTAATTCCGTGTAAAGAGGGTAATTCCGCACCAAAAAGTAATTTCGCTTGAAAAGTTCACCTGATTTCGCTCCAAAGTGTAATTCCGCTTGAGAAGGTTCACACGAAATTAGATAATTTTGTTTCAAAAGGGTATCCCGTTTGAAGTTCTGATTTCGTTTGAAGTGTCATCCAAGTGATTTCGTTTGAATCAGTTATTCCGTTCCAAAGTGATTTCGTACCAAAGTGTTTCCATTTGAAGATCAATATTCCGTTTGAAAGTGGAAATTCTGCGTCAAGATCATTTCACGTTAATCGAGTGTCAGTTTAGTACAAGTTGTTTGATATTGTTTAAAATGATTGTGTTTGTTTGATTGTTTTTGTCTCCAGGTAATTCAAGAATTTCACATCATGGCTGAAGAGTTCTACAATACGTTCTACAACGCATTTACATCCGAGTCTTCCGAAATCTCAACTGTCACACCAAAAACTATTACGAAAGCAATAAATGAGAACATTAAACATGATACCTTTTATGGCACACATTCAAAACCACCAACTCTGGAAAGCATTGAAGATTACACTTGGTGGAAAGATCGGTTCATCAACTGGGCAAAAGCTTATGCTCATGAAAGCTGGTTTTGTTTGGAATTTGGTTATAAAAGGCCGACTGATGATAAAGGAGAAGAGCTTCCACTCAAGAACTTACCCAAAGAAAACAAAGCAGAATTCTCAGCTGAACAGAGAATGATTGCTTTAATACAATCATCAATCAGAAATGATATGTTTGCTTTACTGCAACATGATGGAACATCGAAATCTATCTGGGAAGCTTTACGGGTAAAAGCTGAGGGGGGTAAACAAATCAAGAAAAATAAAATTGCATTATTAAAGAAAGAATTTGATTTGTTTAATAGTTTGAAAGATGAATCAGTTAGACAAATGATAGAGAGATTTGGTCATCTAAAAATTGAACTTGATCGTTTTGGTATTGTTAAAACTCGAGAAGAAATAATTGATAAGATCATAGAAGCGTTACCACGAGCTAATCAGTGACAAACGTTTGCATTCATATTGAAAAATGATGCTTTATATGATACAATTTCTCTTGATGTCTTGATAGAAAATATAGAAAGTCATGAGCTTGAATTGCAATAGCAGAACAAGATGAGCAGTTCTTCACATCAACAGAATGTTGGTCTCTATTACAAAGGTAATTTACCTTCGGTGAAAGCTGAAGAAACACCAAAGACAGCATTCAGTGGTGAGAGGACAAAAGAGCCACAGAAAAGTTCATCAAGAAATGATCCGGGTTATCATTCAGCTTATTCAAAAGCTAGTTCTGAAAAATCAGATGAGATGCTGTGCAACATTGCTCTCAAGTTGAAAAATTCTCCTGCAATGAGCATCAATGCAGCTAAGCAGCAAATGAGCTTCCTTGCATCTGTTCTGGAATCGTATGAAGGTCTTGTAGCTGGTAAAATTGGAAACTCAGAGTTAACCAAAGAAGACTACGACCAGATTGATCCGGAAGAAATGGAACTCATTGATATTCAATGGTGTTTGGCAAGTTGCATTCGCAGAGCTCAAAGATACATGGAGATTACTGGGAAACAATCATTAGGCGGTGCATCAACAAAACTTGGATTTGATAAGTCCAAAGTGACATGCTTCAAATGTAAGCAAAAAGGTCATTTCAAGAGAGAATGCAACAATTCTGCAGTTGGTGGAAATGAACATCCGTTCAATGATGATTATTACCGAAAGGCAATCTACCACCGAAGCAAAGAAGAGCCAAAAATGATCGAAGATAAACCCAGAGAGAAATCTAGAGCTTGTGCTGTAATCCATGATGATGAAGGATATGATTGGAGTCAGATTCTTCCAGAAGAAGATCGTGTTGATAATCGAAATACAGCTAATGGCAGAAAACCATCAAAGAGCAATCATTATGTTTTTGTTGCAGAAATCAAAGAGGAAAACCAAGAAGAAAAAGTTATAGCTGAAATCAAAGAGAAAACCAGAGAAGAGATTCTGAATGAGAAAACATATAGAGAAAAAAACATGGCTTGGAACAGAATGAATGAAATGCAAGAAGAATATAAAGATGCTGTTAGCTACAAAAGATGGGATAAGAAGCAAGAGTGTTATGTCAACAGATATGGTGAACCTGTTGTTCCCAAGAAGGACATAATTTATGATGATGTTCTTCTAGTAATTCCTCGAGCCGGAGAATATTATTCAAATGCTGTGAAAAATAAATCATATGAGAAAAAGCTTGGAAAAATCATAAGAGATGTTATGACTTCAAGCTTGAGGAAGAGGGATGAAGAAAGAATGAAGAAGAATGTTGAGTGTATGGTTGAAGAGTTGAAGAAGGTCGCTGAGGAAGTCAAAGTCAAAGCAGTTAAAGAGGAAGATGTGAAGGTAGAAGAAGTTGTTGAAAAAGAAGCTGTTATCGAAAAACAGCAAGTTAAAGAAACTAAGAAGAAAGTTGAAAGTTTGATTGAAGTGAAGAATGAGAATTTGGAAGCTGGTGATGTTGGTGATGAAGTTGGTGTTGAAGAAAAACAAAAGAATGATGTTGATCAGACAGAGAATGCAGCATACACTGAAGTGCCAATCACTGAGGTAAATTCTGATTCTGAAATCTCAAAAACTGTTGAACAGTGCAAGAAATGCATGGAACCATGCAGTGCTTGTACTGAAAAAGATGAAAAGTTCAGAACAAGAGATCTTGAATTTACTAAAATAGAAGAAGTTTTCAAAAATAAATACAAAGAAATGTTAGAAAATGAAAAAGTTTTGAAAGATAATGATGAAAAACTTTTAGAAAAATGTAAAAAATTAGAAAAAGAAAATGAAGTTTTGAAAGAAAATGTTTTGAAAAAGACAGAAGAATGTTCTCAAAAATAAAATGATTGTCAAGAAATGAAAAAAGAATATGATTCAATAAAATTGGCATATCACATTACAAAAGAGTCATATGAAAAAGTGAAAAGTGAAATGAAGTTTGCTCAATCAAGATTGAATTACTGTTCTGAAACAACTAATGAGCTTAAGCGACAGTATGAAATAAAGCAACATGTTGTTAACTCTTACATTGAGGATGTTGCTAAGCTAAAGCGACAGATTGCTGATTTAGAACAGGATAACAACAAGTTAAAAAGTTATCACGTGTCGTCATATGTGCTTGAAAGAATTTTCAACATAAAACCGGATGGAAAAGATTCTAAGCAAAACAAGAAAGGCATTGGCTCAGAATTTCATCAAGTTCCACCACCGGAAAAAATTTGCATTTTATGATGATGAAAATGTCGAAAAAGCTTTCAACATGGTAGATCAATTGCCAGATAACATTGACGTAACCTATTCCAAATCTGATGATTCTAGTGATTTAGAGGTGGTAGGTAAGGTCGTTGAAAGTGTGTTGAAAGAAGAGTCGGTTGATAAAGGTAAATCTGAATCACAGGATGAAAATGAAGGTAGTTTTCATGAAGAATATCTGAAAAACTCAAAATCTGAGAAAAATTTGAATAATGATTCAAAAGGATTGGTTTATACCATGATTGGATCGGACAAATTATTCTTAGATGTTATATTCCCGATTCAGAATGTGATTTCAGAAAAGATTGATAAAGTGTTCAAAATGGTTGAGATTGAAAAATCTGAAATTTCAAAGTTTGCTGGAAATGGTCACAAAACTTTTTATAACAAACCTGGTTACAAGAAGAAAAACATGAAGGCTGGGTTGGGTTATAAGAAGAAACAAAATTGGAAAAGAAATGAAACTCCAAATTATCAGGCAAAAATGAATTTTGTTCATGGAATAAGTTCAGAAGAAGAGAAAGAACTCCAATTTAGGCGTCAGTCTAATGAAGAGTTCTACGCTCAAAAGAAAAAGCAACAACCACAGGTCAAAGATGTTTCAAAGAGAACATGTTTCAAATGTGATCAAAAAGGACATCTTGCTCGCAAATGTCCAAATCTGAAACCTATTGATGTTGAGTTGAAAAAGGAGTCTGATAATGTTCGAAAACAAAAATTTGAGAATGAAAAACAAAGGTCAACCAGATTTGATTCAAAACAAACTTGGAGGTACAACACAAACAAGTTTGTTTCGAACCAAACTTGGAAATCAAACCCGAATAGGTTCGATTCTAGACAGACCTGGAATTCTCACACATCTAGATTAAAAACAACACAGAGTTGGAAAACAACTGTCGATGCAACAAAATCAAACGAGTTTTGGAAACCAAAAGTTGTTGTTCAAAATCAAAATGTTTAAAAAGATTTACATTTTTACAAACGAGGTACTCCTAAAGGTCAAACTTGGAGTACTAAGAAACAAATTGTTCCGATAAATGATGGAAAAGTTGAAGTCGAAATTGACAAAGTCTTTGTTCAAAATGACAAAGATTTTCCGAAGTTGAATTATGCATATTGTATTGAAATGCCTAAGGTCCAACAGACCTGGGCTAAATTGTTCAATTAATTGAGTAATTTGAATGTGCAGGGGCTTCTGAAGAAATTTGAATGTCAAGAAGAGGAGTGTCAGAGCAGCCTGGCACAAGAAGAGGAGGCTGCTGAACCCTGGTTTGGTTGAAACAGGGAGTTTGTTTGTTTTCTGTACATAAATAAACAATATTTTAAAAACCCTAAAAATTGAAAATTTTTAAAAACCAAAATATGTTTTTATTTTGTCAAAATTTTGAAAAACCAAAATTATGTTTGTTTTTAAATTTGTCAAATATTCAAAAATTAAAAAAATTGTTGATTGAATATGCCGAAACCCTCACGGCGGAACAAACATGATTACTTTCACAAGATTGAAAAACGGTTTTCAAACTGTAAAATATCAATGTGTTGTAAATCATGGGGGTAATTGCTGCTTTACATGTTATTTTTTTCTGCAAAACAGAGCATGAGATGCAGAAAATAGATGGCGAGACAAAGCTATCAGCGTCGGTTATCAAATTTTCTTTAAATGGTTTTGAATTTTAGGGGGAGAATTATTGTTAGAAAATCCAAAAACATTAGAAAATTTGAAAAGTCAAAAACATGATAAAATGCAAAAATTGAGTTTTTGTGTAAAAAGAGGAAATGATAGTACATCAGTAGACAGTTACAGTATGTTAAAGAAATGTAATGATTATATAGCGTTAAACAGTCTCACTGATGATATGCCGATAGGTTTTTACACATTTAGTAAACTTTTTCGGGATATAAACCTAAATTCAAACTTGCTTGTTTCGTGGGGAACACTACTTGGATATATAGGTAACCCCTGAAATCTTGTTTGAAGGACCCCTCTTTCTGAGATACTAGGTCTTTATGCTTAGTGATATCTGGGGTATTATTCCGGGACTTCTGATAATGCGGAAGCAATGGCCTAGTCCCCGTATAATACTTTATGCATGCTTGAAATATAGCAATCGCCCTCAGTATAAAAATGATGAAACATTGAAAAATGCTAATCATGTGCTGTTGAAGAAAAGATCCTCTAAAGGGGACACACCAAAAGTCGAAGCCGTCATCTCTTTGCTGAACGGAAGTTCTGACCTGAGCTCTCACGGCTCTCGCAATTTAACCCTTTACAGATATCATCTAGGTATACTCACCTGTAAGACTGAATATTGGGATCTGGATACGGGAGTATATTCAAGAGGTGGGACACATGAATGAGTTTAAGTACTTAATGTTAATACAATGAAACCATTAAACGCCATTAATTATTGAATTTGGTTAATGCTAAAAATCTTGAACACCAAAAAATAAAACAATATTGTGAAAAGCGGAACTGGAAAAGCAGAAGATAAAAGGACAAAAAAACCCCTACGCCCTTCTCTATGCCGCGTGACACGTGTTGGGTCAGGATGAGTTCTCACCGTTCTCGCACTTTTGAGTGTTTTCTCCTGATCTCATTTCTCTCTATATATATATATATGTGTGTGTGTGTGTGTGTGTGTGTGTGTGCACGAGCTTTAATTAAGTGACACATAGTTTTGTTATGTTACAACATGTTTTGCTACAACCATGTATCTGCTCAACCATACATATGGAATACATGTGGGACATTTTGGTCTCATATGTGTACTTTTTGATGTATTTTCGGTGTCGGGTTTGTCGTTTTGTAATTTCAATTTATCCCTAAGGAGATATATTTCACGGATCCATATGCATGGGAAGCGTCATTTTAAGAATGATTATCAAGTTGTAGCATCATACAATACAAACATGACACGTGGCGCCTCCCAGAAATCTGGGACGCTTTCCAGAAGTCACCCAGACGTCTCAGGCGCTTCCCAAATGTGAGGAGTTCAGAAGTCTCATATGCTTCCCACGTGTCACGTATGTATTAGACGACGCTTCCTATGCATATGGAGCGTGAAACGTCCTCCCAAGACTTGAGAGGTGGCCATTTTGGAAATAAAGCTTCGTTAATTGCTATTTTCGAGATTTTCCCCGATCCATATGTGTATCATGATTTAAACTACAAGATGACTTATCCTTGCAAGGTTATTGGACTTGAGGTTGCATTATGAAAGATAACATATTATGTGAATAAACACTAATCTTTCTTATTGTGTAACACATTAGACAAATATAAGACCGATATATTAGAGATGAAGTATTTATAAGGAATGTATGACCTCAATACCATCAACATCTTAGACAAATTATGAGTGAGAGAAATTTGAGACGTGGGACCTCTTATGAAGTCTTCAATTAGTTAACTAAAGGCAAATGCGCAAGCTTCTATTGGATAAAGTGGATGTTATATTAGTTAACCAAAAACAAAGACACAAGATCCTAGTGAACAATCCAAATAAAATTTACTATTATAAGATACCAGATGCTACAAACGGACTAAGGGTGAAGGGAGTGGTTAAACAGGTGAAAGTGGCAAACTTTAAAATGGACCAATCAGAGTGTGCCACGTCAGAGAGGGTAAAAAGTTTAAACTTTGGTGAAAAGTGTTGGCAGTGGTGTAGACACTTGAAAGTGGCAAACTTTTTTTATTCTTTAACTAAAAATGTCATTAAAGTCAAAGGAATATTCCTTTTTTGTCTGCATATTCATTAAAGTCAAAAACATTTGCTAAGGTGTTTGCCTTTGTCGATCGGTGAGCACATATCGATTCTTTAGTTTGCCGCGCGGTAAATAAGGGAGAGCGGCGGTGTTCCCGATCGGCATTCTCCTTTGCCGATGGGTTTGCTGTGCCACTCCCTTCACCCTAAGTGATTTATATCACTGATGTGACATTAAGGTACATTTAGACTAAGTGTATTGGGTGTCATATCTACGGGTGTCAAGTCCACATATGTAGGAAGAGGCGTTAAACATTACGTTACCGATGCCAAGGAGTGTGAGAGAGGGGGTGATAACTTTTTTTAGCCTATCACACTATGACAAATCACTCACCCACCTTTTTAAATTTTATTTTGACTTTATTTAATTTGTTTTAGTTACACACCTGCACACTTTTTGAAAACGTATTTAGTTCAACACAACTACGTATGTTGCAAGAACTTTTACACCTTTTATAATTAAACCAATATTCGTAGTTAAAAAGTGAGTTACAAACGTATTTATACAATATAAATTACCAACTATTTTGTGCATTAGGAGTTGTACTCCTAGCTTAGGGTGAGTTTCAAAAAAAATTTTGGTTTTTCACTTTTAACCCATGTATTTTCATATTTTGTATTTTAACTCATTTTATTTTTTTTACTTTTAACACAAAGTTTTTCATCTTTTATAATTTAACCCAACACTTTATTATATACAACTTTGGTCCCTCATACTTTTTACTTTTCGCAAGTTTTTCGTTTTACGTTTCGTTCTAAATTTTGCGAGTTAACACGTCGTAGCGTGCATGTGAGGTTCAACGTTTTTTTGCTCTGTTTTTTCGCTTTTAACCCATGTATTTTCATATTATGTATTTTAACTCATTTTAATTTTTTTACTTTTAACACAAGGTTTTTCATCTTTTATAATTTAACCCAACACTTTATTATATACAACTTTGGTCCCTCATACTTTTTACTTTTCGCAAGTTTTTCGTTTTACGTTTCGTTCTAAATTTTGCGAGTTAACACGTCGTAGCGTGCATGTTGTCACACCCTGGCTTTGCGGAAGCGTGGGTTTATTTGGTGTGACTTCTTAATACCATAGCAACAATCATAACAATGCTATATGATAAAAACATGAGATATTCATCTATTAATAAAGTTTAGAAAAATCCCATTTTCAACAATCACAAAATAAGTTACAAACCTTAATTTGATTAAATTGAGTTCATAAAGACTTAGCAAAAGGCTTTAAACAATACTAGGTTTAGGGATATGTAACCCGTCCAGGTAGAGGTTACACCTTCTAAACCCTGGGTGACTTCTTTATTCAAACGCAGCTTGTGCATACCGTGCCAGATCCGTTAGTTTCCTGAAATACATGTAGTTTGAAAAGTCAACATAAAGTTGAGCGAGTTCATGTGTAGGTGAGTTTGTATAAACCCTTGTAAAAATGTCAGTATGTATGAAAATCCCTGGTATGTAGCAAATAAGGAAAAAGAGATCACCATTGGGTTGCAAAGCCAATGATATGTGTGAAGTGCAGTAGGAAGACTCAAACCTAGCAGATTTTTGCGTCGGGCTCAAAGTCACCACCTGGTTCATTCGGCGGACTCAGGGGTTGGGCTCGCTACACCCAAATAGATCTACTGCTAATGACCCTCGGTCCTATAATGAGGATTAATGGCCTCCAGTTCCCGCCTACCCACTCACATGATCTAAGTAGTAACCCTCCTTACGCTAACCATACCATGTAAAAAGTATTCGTAATCATAGTAACATGTATTTCACCCCCGAAGTATAAAAACTGAAAACAGTTAAGAGAAAAGGGGGACATGAACTCACAGAAGTGCATCTCGAAATAGTCAATCCCAATCAACCTGCTGCGTGACGACCTACACGTACTAACTTCTATTAGACGGACGGTCGTGCCTTGGCTTAAGGTTTAATGTTTTTGGGAAATAGTTAGACAACTATTTCGTATTTACACTTCTTAATCATTAAATAAATATATTCCTTCCCAAGGATGGAGGTATTAATACATGTGCGTAATATATTTTTAAGTCTCACTTGAAAATATATTTTAATTCACTTGTCTAAAATATTATGTTTCCAAATATACATATTTTTGCCAAAAATATTATATTTTACTTCATACAATTTTCCAAAACAATACTTTATCAAAATACACATTTAAGAACATCTTCCGAAAATACGCAAGTTACAATTTAGAGTTCGCGTTGTATAAACAATACCGATGTAACTTAAATATTTATTTGTGAGGGCGTTGGTATTATTTTGGAGTAGTATTTTCATGATATTTCCAAGTAATATTATCTTTACTCTAAAAATAATATATCTCTTGTTCACAAAATAATCACGTAAGCACACAAGCGTTTTATTATGGAATATATATTCTCAATATATATTTAACAAGTTTTATTTACGAAAATCTACCTCCGACACTTGGTTATTTTGTAATAAAAATCATGGCGAAATTTATATTTTGGAAAACAAGTTAAAAATATATTTATAACACTTGTCACCAAAAACATTTCTAAGTGTTATATTTTCTGGAAAAAATTCGCCAGAGTTTCCTCTGTAAACGGAGGCGTCCACGCTTACTAGCGTATCATTTTCTTTTGTAAAATCATTCAATCAGTTCTCAATTAACCAACCCGACATTTAGACATGCAAAACACTACTTATATCGTTTCAGTTTTAATATATAAAACTGGGCCGTCTTCGAGTATTTTAATAAAATAGTTATCTTATTCCAAAAATTTCCAAATTTTTATAGAATGTCTTATACGAATAAAAAATTATTGTGTAAAAATATCGGGGTCCAAATCATCACCAATATTTTATAGAAAATCATTTTCCGGACCGAAATCAGATTTATCTTTTTCTGACCACAGTCCGCGGAATAATTTATTTAAAATTCATCGAGAGTCCGATTTACGAAATTCCAGTGAGAGAATTACAAATACATCGGTGGTCATCTACAGTACAAATTTCATGACCTAATCTTACACCGATTTCAAGTTATGACGAAAAATACAACACCCATTTACTGCTGTAAAAATGCAGCTTTAGCTGCTGTTTCAAAACGACACTTTAAAAATAGTAAACGAAGTCCAAAAATTATGATTCCGGTGTCATTAGAACCGTATTTCATAATACATAAACCTAGACTTCAGAAAATACATTTTTCGTTTTATTAAGGTCCTGTTACAGCCAGTTAAAGTCGGCTGAAAAAGGCAATCAGCATGCTGTTTAAAGGTTAAATGTTACTAAAACGCACTCATACGTTCGCCATACTTTCTAATATGTTTAACATCAGACCATAAGTTGTTTACAGCAGGTTTTTGTTCATTTAATTCAGATTTACCATGTATTATCACCTTTCCTCTCATGACCTTTGTGTAAAGCTTTTATGTTCATGCCTTAAGTTATGATCTTTAGGGTTCTTGTAATTTTACCATTCTTTCCACTATTAACCACCAAGAATATGAACAAGATGAAGATCTAAGGCACTACCACTAGCACAAGGCTAGGGGAGTTTCAAAGCGTAAAAGTGGTGGATAAAAGAAAACGAGAGCGGTCCTTGAGCTTCCGAGTGCACCGAGCTTGTTTGTAGGACTCCTTGCACCTTTGTATGTATGTGAAATACTTGTATGGAAGTTGGATGATGGTGAGATGGTGGTTGGAGGTTGTGGCCGTGAGTGGTTATGGAGGGAGAGAAAGTTGAAGATGGTTAGTGTTGTTGGTTGTGAATGATGGAAGAGATGGTGGTCTTGTGGTTAATATAGACATCCTCCAACATTCTTTTGCCCATTGTATATTATGTTATAAAAAGATGGGGACAAGATCAATTAAAGAATTCTAATAAAATCTATGGTGGGGGGTACTTGTAACCGTGTAGTTAAAGGGGGGGGGGTCTTGGTTACTTGTAATTGTTAGTTAGATTTGTTTAGTTGAAATCTAAGTATAATAGTTAGGTGTTTAGTTATTAGATATCTATATAGTGTGTTAGGGTGTTCGGGGACCCTAACTAGCTCAGAAAAGTATAAACAATGTATTTGGCAATATTTTTATGTTCCGGGTAAAGTCCGGTTGTTCGGTTGGATATTGATCCGTTAAAGCGCTAAATAAGCACTTAAAGTGTCTTTAATATTATTTTTAGTGACACAATAAATTCCCGACACTTTGGAAAGTGTCTAACATTATTTTCCCATGTTTTTGCACTTTACTAGTTAAGTTAAATGCTGAATTTTAGTAGAAAGTGCAGAATTTTGTAATTTGAGCATGTTTTAGGCACATCCGGTCACTATAAATATTGCCTAGTGACGCAGTTCTACAATCCTCACCTCCCTACACTCCCTTCTAGTGTAGTAATCTATTCCCGGCTCATACTGGCCTCAGAGACAGTGTCTGTCTAGTGCTGGCTATGTCAGCATGTTTGCTGGGTTATCCGTTCACTGCGCTAACTGTGCTTTGTGCATCAAGTTTGTCACTATTGTTTTGTGTATAATAAGTGGAGTGACAGTAATAAAGTATGATGCATGTGCATGTATGTAACAAGAATTAGTAAGCAGTTAAACCACAATTGTAAGCAAGCACAGTAATTAGGCATTAATTAAATATCAATTAATTGTACGGATACCTGTAATTTTTAGGGTTGTCACACATGTGAGGTTCAACGTTTTTTGCTCTATTTTTTCGAATTTGATAGGCTCGTCGCAACGTGTCCATTTTTCCCCTTTTGACAAGTTCGCCGCAACGAGCGGGTCCTTGATCGACTAAGTTATTATTTTCTACGTTTTACGTTTCTGTTTAATTTCTTCGCATTAACACACTGTAACGGGTGTGCGTGGTTCAACGATTTTAAGTCTGTTTTTCGTTCGGCGTAATTTTTTCCATTTTATCTATTTTATTTTTACGAGTTTTTCCGATGTTGGGAGTCGATGCCGGTGTGGCCTTGGTGCTACTTTGCATGGTTTTACGAACGTTTTTAACCTATTAATTTTTTTACTAATATTTTGTTTCGGTTTACCCTTATACTTTCTTTACTTAAAAACTATTTTTTACATGCATACTTTATGTACGGGTAGGTATAAATATGATTTGTTATACATTTCGACGTAAACTTTTTTTATAAACAACTCTAGGTCAAATATAATATGTTTTCGTTTAAAGAAACCATTTTTATGTGCATATTTTTATGTACGTTTCGGTATAAATTTAAGTTGTTATACGTTTCGACGTAAACTTTTTTGGGAAATCATTCAGGTCAAATATAAGATGTTTATGTGTTTATTTTATGTATGTTTCGTAAAGTTTGTTTCGAACCGAGTGGAGTCAAATTATGGTTTCTTTTTTTCCCTTTTATTCGAAAACTCTAATTAATCCCTTTAGATTACATGTGTCAGATTTTCCTTTATACCTGTTACGTTTTTTATGTATGAGTTGGGTCACACATAATACGTTATGATTGTTTGATATGAATTTGATTTACTTTATGTTTGATCCAATCACAATGCTTATACAAGTTACACTGAGTTCAACTGGATACGTCAAAATACGTGGTTTCATATGGTTAATGCATCATATAACGTTTGGACTAATCCATTCAATGTTTACGATGTACCCGCGCCGCAACGCAGGCGGGTCTTAATCCTAGTTTTTTTATTAATTATGAATAAAATATAATTACTTTTTTTAAAGGAGTAAGAAGTTGATTGTTGTCATTTTGGACCCTAATGAAAAGTTTAAGCCACAATAGTGGCAAATATAGCAAATACAAGGACCCATTTTGCTAATAACTTGGAGTCCTAAACATATAAAACATCAAAAGTTAAAGAAGAACACGATGCACCCAAAAGCGCACAAAATTCACCCAACAGAACCTGAAATTGGATTCGAAATAAACGAATAATAATGATGGAAGAAACCCTAGAACGCCACACGAAATCAATTGTTGCACCAATCATCTTCATTTTCGTCTTCATTCTCCAGTTATTCGACAAGTATTTAGCACATTTGAAGAAGGTAACTTCCGAACGCGCTTTTGTTTAATTATCGCTTGTAATTGTTTCGTTTACTATCGATTAGTTTGCACCGTTGATCTTTGTTTGATATGATATGATTTAACCATGCCAAAGTGATTTAGAATTGTTAGGTTAAGTGGAATGGAATTGTTGTCATTAATGTTATGGATTTTGATGTATGTAGTTGCTAAATGTGTGAGATTGTATTGGTGTTATTATTCATTTGGTTTAGATTACTAGTAGTAATGATTTAGTGAAATGAATTACTGTAAAACAACCGGAAAATTTACAGGGCTCCAACCCCCTTTTGAATAGCAAATTACTGTAAAAGCCCTAGTTTCAAAGTTCTAAACATCTAATGATCTGTTCTTTTATGCATTCTTAGAATCATAGTTGTTAATGGCGAATAGCGATAAGATACGTATGTGCTACATATCGAATAGTGATAAATTGCGGGCGCTATTTTATACATAGTGATACACTAGAAGAAAAAATTATACGTATATATACACTATTTTACATGTATATTTAACAAAAACCTAAAATCCAGCTATTTTATAGCTATATTTAATTGCTATTTATATTAGAAATACAATAAAAAATTAAAGGCCGTTTTCTATCGCTACAGACCATATAGCGAGCATGGACCTATACGCCACGCTATTCGCTATGGCAACCATGGCGATCGCCATTGACAACTATGCTTAGATTTTACACATTTTTGCAAGCAACTGGATATGATAATCTGAAGTTATAGAAGCTCAATGTGTGGTACATGAGACTTGAGAGGGGCTTGTCTGTGAGGTGTCTGATATTCTGGTGCAATATGGTCCACTATGCTAGAATACTAATTGAAACATATCTTTGAGCCTGAATGACCTATTGCAAATGAATATATGCTTAGGACTGGAAAGAGTAAATCCGTAATTCGGTTATGCGAGTGTTGGGTTTCGTTAGCGGAAGCTATAGCATGTCGTGTGTTCTGTTTTATTCTAAAAGTTGTATGTTGGTCATTTTAGTCAACAAAAACACTTGTGCATTGAAGTTGGTAGCTAACAGCATTGATAGTGTAATAGATATTAGAACGGTTTTAAGATAGTCTAGGCTCCTTTCTGTGGAGAATTTGATGTTTCTGTCACTTTCACATGTCAAATTTCTTGCCTATTTGTTATACTTTTGAAACCCTTAGATCATCCTCATACACTATCGTTGTTTGATAATGCGCACGTGCAACATACCTATTGTGGATATCATCGCCTAAAAAGATTTACACTAACTATCTACTTCTATTCCGATATCATTTTGTCGTTAAAAGTTAATAATCTTTTCTTGTGTCAGAAAGCGTCCGTAAGTGAGAAGGATGCCCAATTACGTGCCGAAATCAAGCAACTGTCAAAGGAGGCAGCTGCTTTATCAGAGTAAGTACCATCTTCAGTTTCACTCAATCCATATATAAAACTCTTATATGCCAATTTTAGTAGTTTATTCTACAGAATTGGCTTTCAATTTGTTCCTCACAACTTTGACCACATATCCATCATAATCTAACATGGTAAAGGATTTCCATCATCTTGCAGGCCTTCAACATTTGCTCAATCTGCAAAGCTTAGGAGAATGGCAGCCGCTAAGGAGAGAGAGCTTGCAAGAAGTATAATATATATGTGCACACACACACTTTGTTTTAACTCATCTGCTAGACTGATAGATTATATCAATATATTCCAACAACTTTACATGACGATGCAGGCCAAGAGTCAGCCAGCAAGGAGATAAAAACATCAATTGTCCTGTATGAGAAAACGCTGATGATTTCAAAGGTGTTTTTTCGTTAACATTTTGATTTATTGATCACAACTTACCAGATTTAATTTGATACACATTATATTCTTCTTTGGCCAGATTCTTACATATCTTATATTCATCGTGTACTTTTGGCGGATTCCTGTGGCTGCCATATCCAAAGAACTTGTGCAACCCTTTGGTAAATCTTTTTTACCCCCTTTATGGTGATTATGTATTAAACATACCCATATGTGTATATAAACACGCTTGCAAGTATCACACTTCCATCGCAATTTTATGCAGGGAGATTTTTATCCTGGAAAACTGGGGGTTCTGTCAACGACAGTGTAATGGTAAATTACCAATACCTTTGATACATCTTTTTGTTATGTTTTTTTTATTCGTAAAAAGTTTTATTGCACCTGCGGCTTTTTTTAGAGTTATCTAGTGATAATTTATGCCGACGTTGATTGATTAAATGCAGGTTGGAGTGATACCTTGGTTGATACTATCCAACAGGGTTGGCAAATATTTCAGCAATAAAGTCTTCAAGTAGATTGCATTCAAAAAGATTATGGTAAATTTTCTGGATTTTAATTAAACTGGATACAAAGAGGAGATCAGAAACCGTGCTCGGGTGATTTCGTGACTGTTGCCTAAAGGATATCTGAAAAAGAAACAGTTTTACGTTATTGTTGTGTTATGTTTTCTTTTCTTATAGAGTCAATGTGACAGTTTGATATGCTTATCAGTTTCTGTTTGTATACGATTTTTTTTATATATTTCGAGTTTAGAATTGTATATCCATGTATGCTAGCTAATGCGTGTTATAGGTACATGACACCGGTATATCTTTTTCCGATGCATTATGTGGAATGACCACTCTACATGGTCAGTGACAAAGGGAACTACTTCACCAACAACCCGTTTAAGAATTGGTGTGAAGATTTGCACATTATTTTTACGTCTTAGGCTTATTCCCAATGCAGCGAACATGTAAGCGGAGCATCGTTAATGGGCTGAAGTCCTAGTTAGGAAGAACCAGCTGTCGGCTCACTGAACGATTGCAGTCAAACTGAATATGTACAACGAGGCCAATAAAGCTGAATCCTAACCAAAACTTAGCCCCGAATAGTGTGCTATTCATCTTGTAAGATCGTTACTCTCCACAGACCTTGTATATCGAATACTTTTACACAAAATGTAGGTGCGATGCAACGTAATGAACAATGCTTTATGAACGAGCCTAAAAATAAACTGTAATACGACGTACATGACATCTGGAAGCAAAAAGGCAATTCTTTAAAGGTCAAAAATAATAGCTATGCTACATACAACATGGTAGAACGTTTCAATGTGACTAGACAATACTTTATAAAATATCCTAAAAACTTTTGATAGGACGTGATGTGGATGCGGCCAATCGATCATAAACCATAGACTTACTTTTTCTTGTTCTTAAATGTATACCGGCTGACAGTCGTCCATGCTAGATAGATGAATGGCAAGCCATGCGAAACAAGGCGACAGTAGGGACCCTTTGATGAACTCGACAAGAGTCGAGAGACCTCCAAGTAAAAAAGAACTTTAGGGAGACCTGAGGGACCTAGGGAGACCTGAGGGACCGAGTTCAGTGAAATGAACACGACGATGCATCAATAGTTTAAGTAAAAATCAGCTAAACTGACAGAATGTTTGGTTAGCAAAACCAATATATTCAATATCAATAGCAACCTTGCCCCAAGGACATCGGAGATGGTTGCATCAAGTGCCGAACTCCAGTCTGTTGGGCAGTAATTGGAGAAAAGCAACTATCTGGACCAGAGATAGTACAAGAAACAACGGACAAAATTATTCAAGTCAAGGAAAGATTAAAAGCAGCACGAGATCGTCAAAAGAGTTATGCTGATAGCAGACAAAAACCATTGGAATTTTAAGTAGGAGATAAGGTATTATTAAGAGTTTCTCCATGGAAAGGAGTGGCCAGATTAGTTAAAAGAGGAAAGCTAAGCCTCAGGTATGTTGGACCTTTTAAGATCATTAAAAGAATAGGACCAGTAGCTTATTAGCTACAACTGTCAGAGAAAATGGCAGGAATACATGATGTATTTCATGTATTTAATCTCAAGAAGTGCTTAGCAGATGAATCATTACTGGTACCTCTTAAGGACATAAAGGTAAATGAGAAACTTAAGTTTGTAGAGAAACTACTGCAGATTGAAAATAGAAAGATCAAGAATCTGAAACACAAGAGATTATTTCTGGTCAAAGTGAGATGGAATTCCAAGAGAGGACCAGAATACACTTGGGAGCTCGAATCAGAGATGCGAAAGAAATATCCACACCTGTTCCAGTAGACCTCAAGGATGAGATCTAAAACAAGGTGGGGAGGATATAACAGCCCACCTAAAACCCTTAACATATCCTAAAATGCTTAAATTATACCCCGTATATGAAAAACAAGCATAAAATACCTTTATATTTACAAAAATCAAGAAAAAAAAAAGTTCAGGAGTCGCTCGCGGGGCGCGACTGCCTTAGCTTAGGTTGTCGCAGGCCGCGACTGCCTTTGTTTGTCGGACAAGGCATAGTGCCACGTGGCATGTGACTCACCGAAGCTAGGGCCATGATTGGCCAAAGCTATACTCGACACGTGCTCTCTCGCAGGCCGCGAGAGAGTTAGCCTTGGTTTACGCGAGCCGTGAGCCGCCATAAAATCAACCTATAAATTGGATCGACGAGATTTGAATTCGTTCATTTCTAAAAATCTCTCTCTCAATTTCTGAATAGTATAAATAATACCCGGGCATAATACCCACTATAAAGCGAAGCTCTGCCTCGTTGTAAGTATTATAACTCATGGTTACGTATTGGTTACTCTACCCAATTGATCTAGGGCTCCGTAACGCATGTCAAGGCTCTGCCTGACTCAGTCGTTGGAGTTCTGTCTCGGGGGTATGGCTAATGTAAATTGGGTTATCTTACTAAGATGTGTGCATTGTTTAAATTTTAATAGATTATAACCAGGAACTCACCAGAAAGCAGTAATACTTTCTAAGTTAGCAAAGTGAGTACGTTCTCTTTTTGTAAACCCTTCTTGTGAGTCATTCTATTTTTCTACCAAACTGTTTAACCTCAATTGTTTTAAATTCTGATAACAGTGGTTGAGTCTATGTATTCTACAATTACTGTCGGTATGTTGGGGGTTTTGTATACATTACTTGTTACTATATTGTGAATAGTAGCATGACCACAAGTCAGGATTGACAGTACCGTGGGTGGTAATTAGGTAGATATAAACATTGTAATTGCTCTCAATACTGTAAAATGATAAAAGCTTGTTTTGATTAAATTGTAACACCTCGGAAATTCACGTCCTATAATATGTTGACACGTGTCATAAAGTTTAAACGTGTGAAAGAAATGTTATGGAAGGACTAAAGTTGACAAACATGGAAAGTATGTTAATATACGTATTCTAAGTGTCAACTGTGAATAAATATAATGTATATTAACCTTACACGATGCTCATACCTTCAAACGAATAAATCATGGATCATACGAAGCTAAAAGTGGTAGATTTCAAATTACAGGGACCAAATGTGTCAACATGTTTAAATTATACCTCTGAGTGACCTTTTGACAAACCCGAAGCTTTGTAAATATTAATTATGCTCATGAGAGTGCACCATAAAAATTTCATAAAGTTTCGCTAACGTATGAGAAAGTTATGATCAAATTCGTGTGCAAAGTGTTAAAGCGTAAACGTTGAAAGTTAGGACTTTTCAGGTGACAATAAAGTTACCCGGGGTCTTGGCAAAGTGGGTATATGTTTTAAGGCCTTATTAGATCAATTGTGAGGGTTTAAAAAGCAAGAAACAAGTGCCTATTCGAGTTTTGAAGAGCCAAGGACTGAATCGCAAAATGTAATCAAAGATGCTGATCTGCAGGTGCTCGCGCCACGCGAGGGGTCCCTCGCGCTACGCGAGGGATGCCCAGAACCGTGAAAACGGGCTGCTGTCTCCTAAAGCCTATATGCGCGACCTTTACTCGATTTTTCACATCTCCTGGCCCCTAAAACACCCCCTAAGCCTCTAGGACACCTGTTGATCGATTGTGGGCACTAACAGACTTGTTTGTCAATCAAATGTGGTGAGTGAAACCACTATATAAGGCCCTTCAATGTCACATTCATTCTCACACCTTCTCCTGCATTTGTGGATCATTTCTGGAGCTATCAAGCAGCCTCAAGTGATCAATCTCGTGCATAGGACTCTTGTAAGTCTGCTAGTTCTTGTTTGTTTGAGTTTAGCTTAGTTAATTAGCTAAAAGTCAAACCGTCGTAATTACGGTTTGACTTCGAGATTAGTCAATAATGGCTCAGTCATATCTCGAATTAAAAGTGGTTATAAGTTGGTATTTATGTGGGTAATAAAACCCCAAAAGGGTTTCCCCTGATCACCATCCTAACCAGGTCAAATGTCGGGTCAAACTTTTAATTAAAAAGTCAACATAATGCTTAAAATGTCATTTATGCATAATTAACTATCTAGAACATATATAACCTGTTTGGTCATTGTTATAACTTAGTAATTAGTGTAAGAACATGTCTAAACATGTTCAACCCGACTATTTCCTGTTTAGACCTGGTTCGGAACCGAAAGTCACGTAGTTTGACTTTCACTTTGACTTTCAGTTCTGACCCGTTTAGGCATATTTTAGAAATGCCTTAGAGCTTTAATTGGACTAGGTTACATGTTAGAACAACCCTATGTGATTATACACCTCGGTTCATTAGTTATCCAATTAATATGCATGATTCCGTTAATTGCTCATATGTTGACCGTTATGCCCTTATTACCTTAAAACGTGATTTATGAAAATGTGAAAGTGTAGAAACCTTTGTTACTGATATATAGACTTGTATGCAAAGTTTGACATCAGTTTGACTTGTAGATTAAGAGTTATGCTCGCTATCGCAAAATTAATGCTTTATGTTAATAAAATGGCGTAATTAGTGTATAGCCTAGTTAAACATACTTTTTGGTATCAAATCTTTTACCCACTGATGTAATATATTATTTTAGGATTTTTAAAGATTTTTACTTAATTTTAGGCTGAGCATAACTCATAGTCGTAGGCTTAATTCGGTAATTGTCGGTTTTGCCCTTACGGGCCATAAAATGAGTTTTACATATCTAAACGACCCCAAACCTTTTGCTACTGATCACATATGATAAATAAATTATTTTAAGCCTTCTGGAAATATAAAAATATCAGATTTAAGTATCGAACCCGGTAATGGCCTTTAATCGCCTTAATTAGCGTTTTTAACGCATAGTATGTTTTAAAATCATATTGGACATACCCGGGTTGATACCTACTGATATAAGGGGCAAGTTATAATATTTTAACAGTAAGCAAAGTTTGATAAACTCAGACTTCAGTTTTGAGCTTTTCGGCTTATGTGAAATTAC
The DNA here is from genome assembly GCA_030545235.1 of Helianthus tuberosus. Taxonomy (NCBI): domain Eukaryota; kingdom Viridiplantae; phylum Streptophyta; class Magnoliopsida; order Asterales; family Asteraceae; genus Helianthus; species Helianthus tuberosus. The sequence continues at coordinate 12,676,426 of CM060420.1, forward strand.
CAAAATACCCCTACGGGGCCTAGTTTGGTTAAAAATGATAAGTTTCACATACATGCTTTAACCTACTGATGTAACTTAGCAAATTGAGTATATTTTCTGATTACATCAGACCTGTAACTCAGGTTGTCACTTAAACTCTTTTATAAACTTTTAAATGACCAAACTACCCCTACGGGGCCTAGTTTGTGTCTAAACACGTTTCGAGCATAACGAAAGACACCTTACTGATGTCACAACATATTTGAGACATAATTAACTTAGGAAACCTGTATATAGCTCTCAGGACTACCCGTCACGCTTATTACGCGTACGGTTCGGTTTATGTAACAAGTTTACATAAATTAGCCGAAACGGGTCAAACCTTAACAGTTTTATCTCAAAATCCAGAATGTGAATAATAAACCCATATTAAACAAGTCTTCAAACTTGTCAGGTCTGAATCACATTCTATCCGGTCTTCGCTTAATCGTGCGTACGAACCGTATCTTGAAACTAGCCGGTCTAAGCTTAAGCTTAATAAAAGACCCGTTAGCATTCTAATAGGTTATTATAAACCTTCGTTCCAGATTAGGAGAACCAGTAAAAGCTACGTGCATTTTGCTTGTTGTGATTAATACTTACTCAGGTAAATACTTTTAACTTATTTTCCCTATACGGGCTTGGGTTACGGTACATAGCGTACCGCTTGATCGAGCATCAAATCTCCACATTAAGTGGGTAGTTGAATAATTTGATCGGCTAGTTTAAACAGTCTTGTTTACTTTACAGCCTTTGGGGGGTTAATGACCATGTCCCGGATATCCTTGGCATCATCTTACGAGATGGCCGCGACCTGAGCACGGGGTGTAGGCGTACACCGTCCGTGTATAACTCAATGATGTGGTGTGTATATTGATCTTTAACCCGGACTAGATCCGGGCTACTGAACGCATAAGTAACATGTAATTCGTTCACAAGATTATATTATTAAATAATTCTCCCAAGTTAAATAAAAATGTTTATGACATGTGCATCCAAACCAATTTTAAATCATTTTCCAAAATGAGTCTGTTGAATGTATTTACCAGTGTAAACTGACGTATTTTCCCAAAAAGACTGAATGCAGGTACTAAACGAAATTTGGCTGGATTGTCTCCTAAGCATCAATAAAAAGTCTCGCAAGCTTAGGATGCCAGAAGTCTGTTGAACCATTAATATTATTTTGTTTCGATCCGTTCTGTGGATAACTTCCGGATATTGTTACATTGATAAACAATATTAAATTCGGTTGTATCATATTTTAAATTTTGCTTCCGCTGTGCATAATATTATTGTGTTGTTTGACTATTACGTTGCCAACCACGTCACGATACTCCCCCACCGGGCCCACCGGTGACACGTGGAAATTTGGGGTGTGACAGGTTGGTATCAGAGCGAACACTGAGTGAATTAAACACTAGCCTTTTGTGTTTAATCTCAGTTACACAATTGCACATATCTAAAACTTCGAGTCTAGACATATAACATAGGACAAATTCCACCTTATTCGGTTTTTGTTTTGTCCTTTAAAATTTTAAATTTTGTTATTGTTATCTTATGCTTTATTGACAGGAATATCAAAATGCCGCCAAGATTCTTTAGGACACGAGGACGAGGCAAGGGGCCAGTCACTGCCCCCAACGACCACGAAGCTGGACCTTCACAACGGCGAGCTCCATCCAACACCGAGAGTGACGACCCTCGGGAAAACCGGAGAAACCTGTTCGAGCCGGCCAGACGGTCGGTTTCGCATACTTCAACACGGCCTGTTCTTAATCCTTATGAACCCAATAACCCTCAACCGTCCTACATACCACTTCAGCGATCCCTATCTCATCATTCATATGGTAACCCCACACCCATCTTCCGAGGCCAATTTAATCCGGCCAATTACTTACAAGAACCCGTGGGTTTCAACCCACTAGGGCCAGACGATCACTTCTCTGGCGATCACGCTGACGACATGGACGAGGATACTGACCCCGTCATGCCAGCAAGTGGCACTCCAAACCATCCGATCGAGATCTCCGACGGATCGTCTTTTCACGGATCACCCTATGGTGGTCCAGACAGTTTCCAAGCCCTGTTTAATCAGCACGAGTGGTATTATACGCCTTCACACCACTCGTCATCTCATGGGCAGCAACATGAGCAGCAGGAGCCACAGCCACAGCCGCATCATCAAGATTCATCTGAGGATCGCCGATTTGTGGCAGTTACGCCACCACCTCCACCGCCACCAGTTCAGCCGGCACCTCCTCAACCGCCAAGGCGTAGGAGAACCGGTGCCCGCATGTCAGTACGACCGGGGGGCTTCAATTTCAGTTCCCCACGTCAGTCAAGTGCCAGTCACTACCCACCGCACCAGGAGGACCCACAAATGGGTGGACCCTCCAACCCAGCGATGCCTCAGCCGCCGCCAATGGGTTTTGACAACCCGATACCAGCATATACGGGTGGCATGGGATACAACCCGTTTGAACCCCCAACGCATCACAACTATGGTTACGGGGAGGCTGATCCGTACATGGTAGCAGCGAACTATAACACCCAAGGACCCTATGGGGATCCATGGGAGGTGAGTTACCCGACTCAGGGATACCCTATACCTCCTAGACCCATTATCAGGACGCAATCGCAACCACCACGGTTTTCTCCCCCAGAAAGGGAGGAAATTCTTCATAGGTTGGAGCGAGTTGAACGGGAAGCTCACGAGGAATGTAGGGAAAGACAGCCGTTCTTCCAAGGGTTGGTTAGTTTGATCAAGGGAAAGAACAAGAAGGATCGTTGAATCCTTCCACAGTTATTTTCTCCTGTATTTACTGTTGAACCCCTACGTGGGTGTATTGTTAGTGTAAGTCCCTGCGTGGACATGTGTGATATTTAGCCCCTGCGTGGGCATGTGTGTTATTTAACCCCTGCGTGGGTAAGTTTGTAATTTGAAAGACCCGTTTAGGGCAAGTGTGTAATGCTTTGAATAAATAAATGGAATGTTTGTTTTTATAAATTTCATGATTGCCATTTGTGCATATATACTTTATAAATGAAATAAATAAATTAAAATCATTCCTTTTAAAAAATAATCTGCCTATGTAATTATAAATTAAGAATCTTAAAGTGTGAAACCTAGCCTCGTGTCAAATATAAGACCGGGCCAAGATGGTAAGACCTGTTTGAAAGGTTCAAATTCCTGTTAACATCTTAAAACATGTTAATACTCCAGGCAGACGTGATTCGTTAAAATCACATGTCATTTTTATATGTATAAGGATTCTTTAGAAGATTCCAAACCCAGTTTAATGATCTCTGAATCCTGGGTCTAGATCATCAATTAAGATGATCATATTTTACCATACTTGGTAATATGATGCCTACGGGCCCAGCTCACTTCCATATGAGCCAAAAGACAGTGGTAACTATGACTCCCTGTCTGATAAGGGTAATGAACTAGGTTCAAACCTTAAAAGTCTTGATTCTCTGAAATCATAACTTATAATTTAAATTGTCCATGTGACTAAGCCTTATGTGCTAATATATATTGTTATTGTTTATAATTAGGATAAATTTTAATTGAAATCCTAAATTAATACAATTAATAAGTTAACCAAATGTGGTCTCTGTTACCATGGTTAACGAGTTACCCTAAGAGGTAATTCCATAATAAACTCCCAAATAAAATATTGTCCTTGTTTTCTGCAACAGTTCAATTCAAATGGATGACTCAAATGAAGTAAATAGCCATCCAGTGGAGCCAAATGAGAACGCCCAGATTACGTTAACGGGTGCTGAATTAAAAGCAATCATAAACGGCGCTGTTACTCAGGCTTTGGATAGGCAGTATGAGGAATACAGTGGTACTCGAAGTAGGACCCACTCTGCATCACATTCAAAGCCCAAGACACATTCTGAGGCTCATAGCAAGCCTCCTCCCAAAAAGAATGGACCCAAGAAAGATGGTGATGACCGTCAGTCCACCAACCATCAAAGTGTCCCATCTCAGCATTTAGTACTGCATCAAGAAACCCGTAACAAGGGTTGCACCTATAAGTACTTCGTGTCTTGTAAACCCAGGGATTTTACTGGGGAAAAAGGAGCCGTCGACTGTATGACTTGGCTGGACGAGATGGACACGGTGGTAGATATCAGCGGGTGCGCTGAAAGGGATATAGTTAAGTTTGTGTCACAGTCCTTCAAGGGTGAAGCGTTGGCATGGTGGAGATCTCTGATGGAGGCCTCCGGAAAGATCCCATTGTATAATATGTCATGGGATCAATTCATTGCCCTAATCAAGGAAAATTTCTGCCCTCAACATGAGGTGGAGAAGATAGAATCTGACTTTCTATCGTTGGTGATGAAGAACCTCGACTGTCAAGCTTACCTGACAAGCTTCAATACGCTGTCCCGGTTAGTTCCCTACCTGGTAACCCCGGAGCCAAAAAGAATCGCTCGCTTTATTGGTGGTTTAGAACCCGAGATCAAGGCAAGCGTAAAAGCTTCCCGGCCAGCTACCTTCAGGTCTTTAACTGACATTTCCTTATCCCTCACTCTGGATGCGGTCAGGCAGAGATCGCTGAGGAATAAGGAGGCCGAGAAGAGGAAGCGTGAAGATGATGGTTCACGAAGGTCGAACAAGAAACACCGTGGGAACGGTGATAACAAGAAGGGATCTGAGTCGAGGAAGGATGGGCATAAGTCTGATGAGAAGCCCAAGTGTAAAATTTGCAAGAAGCAGCACTATGGAAAGTGCAGACTGGAGTCGAACTCTCAGACTCAGTCAAAACCCTTTGCTTGTGGAATTTGCAAGTCCACGGATCACAAGACCCTGGATTGCAAAAAGATAAAAGACGCAACGTGCTACCGTTGCAATGAAAAGGGGCACATCAAGACCAACTTCCCTAAGTACAACAAGAAGCCTGAGGAGGCTAAGAAGACTAATGCCAGAGTCTTCAGAATGGACGCGAAAGAAGCTGTGCAGGACGATAATGTCATAACAGGTACATTCCTTGTAAATGATGTCTTTGCAAGAGTACTTTTTGATTCAGGCGCAGATAAGTCTTTCGTAGATCATAAGTTTTGTAAATTGTTGAATTTACCTGTCAAAACCTTAAACGCAAACTATGAGGTAGAGTTAGCAGATGGTACCATAGAAACCGTCTCTACTGTGTTAGATGGATGTGTTATATCCATTAAGAACCATTCTTTTCCTCTGTCTCTACTTCCCTTTAAGTTGGCCGGTTTTGACATAGTTCTGGGTATGGACTGGTTATCTCATAACCAGGCCCAAATTGTCTGTAACCAGAAACAAGTGGTAATAAAGACTCCGTCTGGTGAATCACTTACCATTCGGGGAGATACCCAGTATGGACTGCCTGAGCAGGTGACTATGCTCAAGGCTTCCAAGTGTTTGAAGAAGGGGTGTGTCATTTACATGGCGCAAGTGATTATTGATGAGCCTAAACCGAAGATTGAAGACATCCCTGTCATTTCTGAATACCCTGAAGTGTTTCCAGAGGATCTACCTGGTCTACCACCAGATAGACAAGTTGAATTCAGGATCGACATCATCCCCGGAGCGGCACCAGTTGCTAGAGCACCATACAGATTGGCACCCACATAAATGAAGGAGTTGCGGACGCAGCTAGATGAATTATTGGCTAAAGGTTTCATTAGACCTAGTTCATCTCCTTGGGGAGCGCCAATCTTGTTTGTCAAGAAAAAGGATGGGTCGATGCGTCTGTGCATCGACTATCGCGAGCTTAATAAAGTCACGATTAAGAATAGGTATCCTTTGCCCAGAATCGACGATTTGTTCGATCAGCTTCAAGGGGCAAGTTACTTTTCGAAGATTGATTTGAGGTCAGGCTACCATCAGTTGAAGGTAAAAGATGAAGACGTTCACAAGACTGCATTTAGGACTCGTTACGGTCACTACGAGTTCCTAGTGATGCCTTTTGGGCTCACTAATGCACCAGCCGCGTTCATGGATATCATGAATCGCGTTTGCAAGCCTTACTTGGATAAATTTGTCATCGTTTTCATCGACGACATTCTTATTTAATCTAAGAACCAAGCTGACCATGAGAAACACCTTCGTTGTATTCTCAAACTTCTACGTCAGGAGAAGCTCTACGCCAAATTCTCTAAGTGTGAATTTTGGCTACGAGAAGTCCAATTCCTTGGACACGTGGTCAGTGAGCATGGTATCCAGGTGGATCCCGCTAAAGTTGAAGCTATTATGAATTGGCAAGAGCCAAAGACGCCTACGGAGATTCGTAGCTTCTTGGGATTGGCAGGATATTACAGACGCTTCATTGAGAACTTTTCAAGGATTGCTGCGCCCCTAACCTCCTTAACTAAGAAGAAGGTTAAGTTTGTTTGGGGCCCTAAGCAGCAAGAATCCTTTGATATTCTGAAGCAAAAGTTGAGCAACGCCCCGGTACTGACACTGCCAGATGGGATCGAAGACTTTGTGGTTTATTGTGATGCTTCGCACACTGGCATGGGGTGTGTGCTTATGCAAAAAGGCAAAGTTATTGCCTATGCTTCAAGACAATTGAAAGTGCATGAAAAGAATTACACCACCCATGACTTGGAGCTGGGTGCCGTTGTATTCGCACTGAAGCTTTGGAGGCACTATCTTTATGGTGTCAAATGTGTGATTTATTCTGATCACAAGAGCCTCCAACATCTGTTTAATCAGAAGGAATTAAACATGAGGCAACGCCGTTGGATGGAAACTTTAAATGATTATGATTGTGAAATCAAATACCATCCCGGCAAGGCGAATGTAGTCGCCGATGCCTTGAGTCGGAAAGAAAGGGTTAAGCCCATCCGAATTAACGCCAAGCGTATGGAGATAAAGAATAATTTGATGGAAAGGTTGTTAGCTGCACAGAAAAAAGCTGTGTTGGAAGCTAACTATCCTAATGAAAAGTTAGGAGTAACTGAGGAGCAGTTAACTCTTAGCAAGGACGGAATTTTACGATTAAACGGACGAATATGGGTTCCAATTTATGGAGGACTTCGAGATGTCATCCTCCAGGAAGCCCATAGTTCCAAATACTCCGTTCATCCTGGAGCTGATAAGATGTACCAGGATTTAAAGGCAAATTATTGGTGGATAGGCTTGAAAAAGTCTGTAGCCGCCCATGTAGCAAAATGCTTGACATGTGCGCAAGTCAAAGCTGAGCATCAGAAACCGTCAGGTTTGCTACAACAGCCTGAACTTCCTACGTGGAAGTGGGAAATGGTAACTATGGATTTTATTACCAAGTTACCCAAAACAAGGAAAGGAAATGATACGATATGGGTTATAGTTGACCGACTGACTAAGTCAGCTAATTTCTTACCCATCAAGGAGACTTATAGCTCCGACATGTTAGCCCAGTTATATGTTGATAAGATTGTAGCCCTACATGGCATACCTGTAGCTATTATCTCTGACCGGGATACTAGGTACACGTCACATTTTTGGAAGAGTTTCCAACAATCTTTGGGCACACGTTTGAATTTTAGTACGGCTTATCATCCTCAGACTGACGGTCAGAGTGAGCGTACTATTCAAACGTTGGAAGACATGCTACGTGCATGTGCGATCGATTTGGGAGGTAGCTGGGATAAGAACCTACCATTAATCGAATTCTCCTACAACAATAGCTACCATACCAGCATTAAGGCTGCGCCTTTTGAGGCATTATACGGTAGAAAGTGTAGATCGCCAATTTGTTGGGCGGAAGTTGGAGAAGTCCAGTTATCAGGACCAGAGATTGTGTTCGAAACGACGGACAAGATTGTCCAGATTCGTGACAATCTCAAAGCTGCCCGGGATAGGCAGAAGAGTTACGCTGATCCAAATCGTAAGGATTTTCATTTCGAAGTGGGTGACAAAGTCCTACTTAAAGTGTCACCCTGGAAAGGGGTGATGTGATTTGGTAAGAAAGGCAAGCTAAGCTCGAGATACATAGGACCTTTCGAGGTTATCGAACGTGTCGGGTCAGTTGCCTATAAGTTGAACTTACCAGAAGAGCTCAGTGGAATTCACAATGTGTTCCACATCTGCAATCTAAAGAAGTGTTTCGCTGACGAATCACTGGTTATACCACATACAGATGTGCATATAGACGCGAGCTTAAAATTTTTTGAAAAACCTTTGTCGATTGAAGATCGACAGGTAAGGAAGCTTCGAAGGAAGCATATACCTTTTGTAAAGGTCAAATGGGATGCCCGTAGAGGTCCCGAATACACGTGGGAGGTTGAATCCACGATGAAAGAAAATTACCCTTACTTATTTCAGTAAATCTTGGGTCGAGATTTATTTTAAGGGGGTGAGGATGTAACACCTCGGAAATTCACGTCCTATAATATGTTGACACGTGTCATAAAGTTTAAACGTGTGAAAGAAAATGTTATGGAAGGACTAAAGTTGACAAACATGGAAAGTATGTGAATATACGTATTCTAAGTGTCAACTGTGAATAAATATAATGTATATTAACCTTACACGATGCTCATACCTTCAAACGAATAAATCATGGATCATACGAAGCTAAAAGTGGGAGATCTCAAACTACAGGGACCAAATGTGTCAACATGTTTAAATTATACCTCTGAGTGACCTTTTGACAAACCCGAAGCTTTGTAAATATTAATTATGCTCATGAGAGTGCACCATAAAAATTTCATAAAGTTTCGCTAACGTATGAGAAAGTTATGATCAAATTCGTGTGCGAAGTGTTAAAGCGTAAACGTTGAAAGTTAGGACTTTTCGGGTGACAATAAAGTTACCCGGGGTCTTGGCAAAGTGGGTATATGTTTTAAGGCCTTATTAGATCAATTGTGAGGGTTTAAAAAGCAAGAAACAAGTGCCTATTCGAGTTTTGAAGAGCCAAGGACTGAATCGCAAAATGTAATCAAAGATGTTGATCTGCAGGTGCTCGCGCCACGCGAGGGGTCCCTCGCGCTACGCGAGGGATGCCCAGAACTGTGAAAACGGGCTGCTGTCTCCTAAAGCCTATATGCGCGACCTTTACTCGATTTTTCACATCTCCTGGCCCCTAAAACACCCCCTAAGCCTCTAGGACACCTGTTGATCGATTGTGGGCACTAATAGACTTGTTTGTCAATCAAATGTGGTGAGTGAAACCACTATATAAGGCCCTTCAATGTCACATTCATTCTCACACCTTCTCCTGCATTTGTGGATCATTTCTGGAGCTATCAAGCAGCCTTAAGTGATCAATCTCGTGCATAGGACTCTTGTAAGTCTGCTAGTTCTTGTTTGTTTGAGTTTAGCTTAGTTAATTAGCTAAAAGTCAAACCGTCGTAATTACGGTTTGACTTCGAGATTAGTCAATAATGGCTCAGTCATATCTCGAATTAAAAGTTGTTATAAGTTGGTATTTATGTGGGTAATAAAACCCCAAAAGGGTTTCCCCTGATCACCATCCTAACCAGGTCAAATGTCGGGTCAAACTTTTAATTAAAAAGTCAACATAATGCTTAAAATGTCATTTATGCATAATTAACTATCTAGAACATATATAACCTGTTTGGTCATTGTTATAACTTAGTAATTAGTGTAAGAACATGTCTAAACATGTTCAACCCGACTATTTCCTGTTTAGACCCGGTTCGGAACCGAAAGTCACGTAGTTTGACTTTCACTTTGACTTTCAGTTCTGACCTGTTTAGGCATATTTTAGAAATGCCTTAGAGCTTTAATTGGACTAGGTTACATGTTAGAACAACCCTCTGTGATTATACACCTCGGTTCATTAGTTATCCAATTAATATGCATGATTCCGTTAATTGCTCATATGTTGACCGTTATGCCCTTATTACCTTAAAACGTGATTTATGAAAATGTGAAAGTGTAGAAACCTTTGTTACTGATATATAGACTTGTATGCAAAGTTTGACATCAGTTTGACTTGTAGATTAAGAGTTATGCTCGCTATCGCAAAATTAATGCTTTGTGTTAATAAAATGGCGTAATTAGTGTATAGCCTAGTTAAACATACGTTTTGGTATCAAATCTTTTACCCACTGATGTAATATATTATTTTGGGATTTTTAAAGATTTTTAATTAATTTTAGGCTGAGCATAACTCATAGTCGTAGGCTTAATTCGGTAATTGTCGGTTTTGCCCTTACGGGCCATAAAATGAGTTTTACATATCTAAACGACCCCAAACCTTTTGCTACTGATCACATATGATAAATAAATTATTTTAAGCCTTCTGGAAATATAAAAATATCAGATTTAAGTATCGAACCCGGTAATGGCCTTTAATCGCCTTAATTAGCGTTTTTAACGCATAGTATGTTTTAAAATCATATTGGACATACCCGGGTTGATACCTACTGATATAAGGGGAAAGTTATAATATTTTAACAGTAAGCAAAGTTTGATAAACTCAGACTTCAGTTTTGAGCTTTTCGGCTTATGTGAAATTACCAAAATACCCCTACGGGGCCTAGTTTGGTTAAAAATGATAAGTTTCACATACATGCTTTAACCTACTGATGTAACTTAGCAAATTGAGTATATTTGCTGATTACATCAGACCTGTAACTCAGGTTGTCACTTAAACTCTTTTATAAACTTTTAAATGACCAAACTACCCCTACGGGGCCTAGTTTGTGTCTAAACACGTTTCGGGCATAACGAAAGACACCTTACTGATGTCACAACATATTTGAGACATAATTAACTTAGGAAACCTGTATATAGCTCTCAGGACTACCCGTCACGCTTATTACGCGTACGGTTCGGTTTATGTAACAAGTTTACATAAATTAGCCGAAACGGGTCAAACCTTAACAGTTTTATCTCAAAATCCAGAATGTGAATAATAAACCCATATTAAACAAGTCTTCAAACTTGTCAGGTCTGAATCACATTCTATCCGGTCTTCGCTTAATCGTGCGTACGAACCGTATCTTGAAACTAGCCGGTCTAAGCTTAAGCTTAATAAAAGACCCGTTAGCATTCTAATAGGTTATTATAAACCTTCGTTCCAGATTAGGAGAACCAGTAAAAGCTACGTGCATTTTGCTTGTTGTGATTAATACTTACTCAGGTAAATACTTTTAACTTATTTTCCCTATACGGGCTTGGGTTACGGTACATAGCGTACCGCTTGATCGAGCATCAAATCTCCACATTAAGTGGGTAGTTGAATAATTTGATCGGCTAGTTTAAACAGTCTTGTTTACTTTACAGCCTTTGGGGGGTTAATGACCATGTCCCGGATATCCTTGGCATCATCTTACGAGATGGCCGCGACCTGAGCACGGGGTGTAGGCGTACACCGTCCGTGTATAACTCAATGATGTGGTGTGTATATTGATCTTTAACCCGGACTAGATCCGGGCTACTGAACGCATAAGTAACATGTAATTCGTTCACAAGATTATATTATTAAATAATTCTCCCAAGTTAAATAAAAATGTTTATGACATGTGCATCCAAACCAATTTTAAATCATTTTCCAAAATGAGTCTGTTGAATGTATTTACCAGTGTAAACTGACGTATTTTCCCAAAAAGACTGAATGCAGGTACTAAACGAAATTTGGCTGGATTGTCTCCTAAGCATCAATAAAAAGTCTCGCAAGCTTAGGATGCCAGAAGTCTGTTGAACCATTAATATTATTTTGTTTCGATCCGTTCTGTGGATAACTTCCGGATATTGTTACATTGATAAACAATATTAAATTCGGTTGTATCATATTTTAAATTTTGCTTCCGCTGTGCATAATATTATTGTGTTGTTTGACTATTACGTTGCCAACCACGTCACGATACTCCCCCACCGGGCCCACCGGTGACACGTGGAAATTTGGGGTGTGACAGGTTGGTATCAGAGCGAACACTGAGTGAATTAAACACTAGCCTTTTGTGTTTAATCTCAGTTACACAATTGCACATATCTAAAACTTCGAGTCTAGACATATAACATAGGACAAATTCCACCTTATTCGGTTTTTGTTTTGTCCTTTAAAATTTTAAATTTTGTTATTGTTATCTTATGCTTTATTGACAGGAATATCAAAATGCCGCCAAGATTCTTTAGGACACGAGGACGAGGCAAGGGGCCAGTCACTGCCCCCAACGACCACGAAGCTGGACCTTCACAACGGCGAGCTCCATCCAACACCGAGAGTGACGACCCTCGGGAAAACCGGAGAAACCTGTTCGAGCCGGCCAGACGGTCGGTTTCGCATACTTCAACACGGCCTGTTCTTAATCCTTATGAACCCAATAACCCTCAACCGTCCTACATACCACTTCAGCGATCCCTATCTCATCATTCATATGGTAACCCCACACCCATCTTCCGAGGCCAATTTAATCCGGCCAATTACTTACAAGAACCCGTGGGTTTCAACCCACTAGGGCCAGACGATCACTTCTCTGGCGATCACGCTGACGACATGGACGAGGATACTGACCCCGTCATGCCAGCAAGTGGCACTCCAAACCATCCGATCGAGATCTCCGACGGATCGTCTTTTCACGGATCACCCTATGGTGGTCCAGACAGTTTCCAAGCCCTGTTTAATCAGCACGAGTGGTATTATACGCCTTCACACCACTCGTCATCTCATGGGCAGCAACATGAGCAGCAGGAGCCACAGCCACAGCCGCATCATCAAGATTCATCTGAGGATCGCCGATTTGTGGCAGTTACGCCACCACCTCCACCGCCACCAGTTCAGCCGGCACCTCCTCAACCGCCAAGGCGTAGGAGAACCGGTGCCCGCATGTCAGTACGACCGGGGGGCTTCAATTTCAGTTCCCCACGTCAGTCAAGTGCCAGTCACTACCCACCGCACCAGGAGGACCCACAAATGGGTGGACCCTCCAACCCAGCGATGCCTCAGCCGCCGCCAATGGGTTTTGACAACCCGATACCAGCATATACGGGTGGCATGGGATACAACCCGTTTGAACCCCCAACGCATCACAACTATGGTTACGGGGAGGCTGATCCGTACATGGTAGCAGCGAACTATAACACCCAAGGACCCTATGGGGATCCATGGGAGGTGAGTTACCCGACTCAGGGATACCCTATACCTCCTAGACCCATTATCAGGACGCAATCGCAACCACCACGGTTTTCTCCCCCAGAAAGGGAGGAAATTCTTCATAGGTTGGAGCGAGTTGAACGGGAAGCTCACGAGGAATGTAGGGAAAGACAGCCGTTCTTCCAAGGGTTGGTTAGTTTGATCAAGGGAAAGAACAAGAAGGATCGTTGAATCCTTCCATAGTTATTTTCTCCTGTATTTACTGTTGAACCCCTACGTGGGTGTATTGTTAGTGTAAGTCCCTGCGTGGACATGTGTGATATTTAGCCCCTGCGTGGGCATGTGTGTTATTTAACCCCTGCGTGGGTAAGTTTGTAATTTGAAAGACCCGTTTAGGGCAAGTGTGTAATGCTTTGAATAAATAAATGGAATGTTTGTTTTTATAAATTTCATGATTGCCATTTGTGCATATATACTTTATAAATGAAATAAATAAATTAAAATCATTCCTTTTAAAAAATAATCTGCCTATGTAATTATAAATTAAGAATCTTAAAGTGTGAAACCTAGCCTCGTGTCAAATATAAGACCGGGCCAAGATGGTAAGACCTGTTTGAAAGGTTCAAATTCCTGTTAACATCTTAAAACATGTTAATACTCCAGGCAGACGTGATTCGTTAAAATCACATGTCATTTTTATATGTATAAGGATTCTTTAGAAGATTCCAAACCCAGTTTAATGATCTCTGAATCCTGGGTCTAGATCATCAATTAAGATGATCATATTTTACCATACTTGGTAATATGATGCCTACGGGCCCAGCTCACTTCCATATGAGCCAAAAGACAGTGGTAACTATGACTCCCTGTCTGATAAGGGTAATGAACTAGGTTCAAACCTTAAAAGTCTTGATTCTCTGAAATCATAACTTATAATTTAAATTGTCCATGTGACTAAGCCTTATGTGCTAATATATATTGTTATTGTTTATAATTAGGATAAATTTTAATTGAAATCCTAAATTAATACAATTAATAAGTTAACCAAATGTGGTCTCTGTTACCATGGTTAACGAGTTACCCTAAGAGGTAATTCCATAATAAACTCCCAAATAAAATATTGTCCTTGTTTTCTGCAACAGTTCAATTCAAATGGATGACTCAAATGAAGTAAATAGCCATCCAGTGGAGCCAAATGAGAACGCCCAGATTACGTTAACGGGTGCTGAATTAAAAGCAATCATAAACGGCGCTGTTACTCAGGCTTTGGATAGGCAGTATGAGGAATACAGTGGTACTCGAAGTAGGACCCACTCTGCATCACATTCAAAGCCCAAGACACATTCTGAGGCTCATAGCAAGCCTCCTCCCAAAAAGAATGGACCCAAGAAAGATGGTGATGACCGTCAGTCCACCAACCATCAAAGTGTCCCATCTCAGCATTTAGTACTGCATCAAGAAACCCGTAACAAGGGTTGCACCTATAAGTACTTCGTGTCTTGTAAACCCAGGGATTTTACTGGGGAAAAAGGAGCCGTCGACTGTATGACTTGGCTGGACGAGATGGACACGGTGGTAGATATCAGCGGGTGCGCTGAAAGGGATATAGTTAAGTTTGTGTCACAGTCCTTCAAGGGTGAAGCGTTGGCATGGTGGAGATCTCTGATGGAGGCCTCCGGAAAGATCCCATTGTATAATATGTCATGGGATCAATTCATTGCCCTAATCAAGGAAAATTTCTGCCCTCAACATGAGGTGGAGAAGATAGAATCTGACTTTCTATCGTTGGTGATGAAGAACCTCGACTGTCAAGCTTACCTGACAAGCTTCAATACGCTGTCCCGGTTAGTTCCCTACCTGGTAACCCCGGAGCCAAAAAGAATCGCTCGCTTTATTGGTGGTTTAGAACCCGAGATCAAGGCAAGCGTAAAAGCTTCCCGGCCAGCTACCTTCAGGTCTTTAACTGACATTTCCTTATCCCTCACTCTGGATGCGGTCAGGCAGAGATCGCTGAGGAATAAGGAGGCCGAGAAGAGGAAGCGTGAAGATGATGGTTCACGAAGGTCGAACAAGAAACACCGTGGGAACGGTGATAACAAGAAGGGATCTGAGTCGAGGAAGGATGGGCATAAGTCTGATGAGAAGCCCAAGTGTAAAATTTGCAAGAAGCAGCACTATGGAAAGTGCAGACTGGAGTCGAACTCTCAGACTCAGTCAAAACCCTTTGCTTGTGGAATTTGCAAGTCCACGGATCACAAGACCCTGGATTGCAAAAAGATAAAAGACGCAACGTGCTACCGTTGCAATGAAAAGGGGCACATCAAGACCAACTTCCCTAAGTACAACAAGAAGCCTGAGGAGGCTAAGAAGACTAATGCCAGAGTCTTCAGAATGGACGCGAAAGAAGCTGTGCAGGACGATAATGTCATAACAGGTACATTCCTTGTAAATGATGTCTTTGCAAGAGTACTTTTTGATTCAGGCGCAGATAAGTCTTTCGTAGATCATAAGTTTTGTAAATTGTTGAATTTACCTGTCAAAACCTTAAACGCAAACTATGAGGTAGAGTTAGCAGATGGTACCATAGAAACCGTCTCTACTGTGTTAGATGGATGTGTTATATCCATTAAGAACCATTCTTTTCCTCTGTCTCTACTTCCCTTTAAGTTGGCCGGTTTTGACATAGTTCTGGGTATGGACTGGTTATCTCATAACCAGGCCCAAATTGTCTGTAACCAGAAACAAGTGGTAATAAAGACTCCGTCTGGTGAATCACTTACCATTCGGGGAGATACCCAGTATGGACTGCCTGAGCAGGTGACTATGCTCAAGGCTTCCAAGTGTTTGAAGAAGGGGTGTGTCATTTACATGGCGCAAGTGATTATTGATGAGCCTAAACCGAAGATTGAAGACATCCCTGTCATTTCTGAATACCCTGAAGTGTTTCCAGAGGATCTACCTGGTCTACCACCAGATAGACAAGTTGAATTCAGGATCGACATCATCCCCGGAGCGGCACCAGTTGCTAGAGCACCATACAGATTGGCACCCACATAAATGAAGGAGTTGCGGACGCAGCTAGATGAATTATTGGCTAAAGGTTTCATTAGACCTAGTTCATCTCCTTGGGGAGCGCCAATCTTGTTTGTCAAGAAGAAGGATGGGTCGATGCGTCTGTGCATCGACTATCGCGAGCTTAATAAAGTCACGATTAAGAATAGGTATCCTTTGCCCAGAATCGACGATTTGTTCGATCAGCTTCAAGGGGCAAGTTACTTTTCGAAGATTGATTTGAGGTCAGGCTACCATCAGTTGAAGGTAAAAGATGAAGACGTTCACAAGACTGCATTTAGGACTCGTTACGGTCACTACGAGTTCCTAGTGATGCCTTTTGGGCTCACTAATGCACCAGCCGCGTTCATGGATATCATGAATCGCGTTTGCAAGCCTTACTTGGATAAATTTGTCATCGTTTTCATCGACGACATTCTTATTTAATCTAAGAACCAAGCTGACCATGAGAAACACCTTCGTTGTATTCTCAAACTTCTACGTCAGGAGAAGCTCTACGCCAAATTCTCTAAGTGTGAATTTTGGCTACGAGAAGTCCAATTCCTTGGACACGTGGTCAGTGAGCATGGTATCCAGGTGGATCCCGCTAAAGTTGAAGCTATTATGAATTGGCAAGAGCCAAAGACGCCTACGGAGATTCGTAGCTTCTTGGGATTGGCAGGATATTACAGACGCTTCATTGAGAACTTTTCAAGGATTGCTGCGCCCCTAACCTCCTTAACTAAGAAGAAGGTTAAGTTTGTTTGGGGCCCTAAGCAGCAAGAATCCTTTGATATTCTGAAGCAAAAGTTGAGCAACGCCCCGGTACTGACACTGCCAGATGGGATCGAAGACTTTGTGGTTTATTGTGATGCTTCGCACACTGGCATGGGGTGTGTGCTTATGCAAAAAGGCAAAGTTATTGCCTATGCTTCAAGACAATTGAAAGTGCATGAAAAGAATTACACCACCCATGACTTGGAGCTGGGTGCCGTTGTATTCGCACTGAAGCTTTGGAGGCACTATCTTTATGGTGTCAAATGTGTGATTTATTCTGATCACAAGAGCCTCCAACATCTGTTTAATCAGAAGGAATTAAACATGAGGCAACGCCGTTGGATGGAAACTTTAAATGATTATGATTGTGAAATCAAATACCATCCCGGCAAGGCGAATGTAGTCGCCGATGCCTTGAGTCGGAAAGAAAGGGTTAAGCCCATCCGAATTAACGCCAAGCGTATGGAGATAAAGAATAATTTGATGGAAAGGTTGTTAGCTGCACAGAAAAAAGCTGTGTTGGAAGCTAACTATCCTAATGAAAAGTTAGGAGTAACTGAGGAGCAGTTAACTCTTAGCAAGGACGGAATTTTACGATTAAACGGACGAATATGGGTTCCAATTTATGGAGGACTTCGAGATGTCATCCTCCAGGAAGCCCATAGTTCCAAATACTCCGTTCATCCTGGAGCTGATAAGATGTACCAGGATTTAAAGGCAAATTATTGGTGGATAGGCTTGAAAAGGTCTGTAGCCGCCCATGTAGCAAAATGCTTGACATGTGCGCAAGTCAAAGCTGAGCATCAGAAACCGTCAGGTTTGCTACAACAGCCTGAACTTCCTACGTGGAAGTGGGAAATGGTAACTATGGATTTTATTACCAAGTTACCCAAAACAAGGAAAGGAAATGATACGATATGGGTTATAGTTGACCGACTGACTAAGTCAGCTAATTTCTTACCCATCAAGGAGACTTATAGCTCCGACATGTTAGCCCAGTTATATGTTGATAAGATTGTAGCCCTACATGGCATACCTGTAGCTATTATCTCTGACCGGGATACTAGGTACACGTCACATTTTTGGAAGAGTTTCCAACAATCTTTGGGCACACGTTTGAATTTTAGTACGGCTTATCATCCTCAGACTGACGGTCAGAGTGAGCGTACTATTCAAACGTTGGAAGACATGCTACGTGCATGTGCGATCGATTTGGGAGGTAGCTGGGATAAGAACCTACCATTAATCGAATTCTCCTACAACAATAGCTACCATACCAGCATTAAGGCTGCGCCTTTTGAGGCATTATACGGTAGAAAGTGTAGATCGCCAATTTGTTGGGCGGAAGTTGGAGAAGTCCAGTTATCAGGACCAGAGATTGTGTTCGAAACGACGGACAAGATTGTCCAGATTCGTGACAATCTCAAAGCTGCCCGGGATAGGCAGAAGAGTTACGCTGATCCAAATCGTAAGGATTTTCATTTCGAAGTGGGTGACAAAGTCCTACTTAAAGTGTCACCCTGGAAAGGGGTGATGTGATTTGGTAAGAAAGGCAAGCTAAGCTCGAGATACATAGGACCTTTCGAGGTTATCGAACGTGTCGGGTCAGTTGCCTATAAGTTGAACTTACCAGAAGAGCTCAGTGGAATTCACAATGTGTTCCACATCTGCAATCTAAAGAAGTGTTTCGCTGACGAATCACTGGTTATACCACATACAGATGTGCATATAGACGCGAGCTTAAAATTTTTTGAAAAACCTTTGTCGATTGAAGATCGACAGGTAAGGAAGCTTCGAAGGAAGCATATACCTTTTGTAAAGGTCAAATGGGATGCCCGTAGAGGTCCCGAATACACGTGGGAGGTTGAATCCACGATGAAAG
This sequence comes from Helianthus tuberosus, assembly GCA_030545235.1. Taxonomy (NCBI): domain Eukaryota; kingdom Viridiplantae; phylum Streptophyta; class Magnoliopsida; order Asterales; family Asteraceae; genus Helianthus; species Helianthus tuberosus. Next base: position 12,695,188 of record CM060420.1, read on the forward strand.
AAAATTACCCTTACTTATTTCAGTAAATCTTGGGTCGAGATTTATTTTAAGGGGGTGAGGATGTAACACCTCGGAAATTCACGTCCTATAATATGTTGACACGTGTCATAAAGTTTAAACGTGTGAAAGAAAATGTTATGGAAGGACTAAAGTTGACAAACATGGAAAGTATGTGAATATACGTATTCTAAGTGTCAACTGTGAATAAATATAATGTATATTAACCTTACACGATGCTCATACCTTCAAACGAATAAATCATGGATCATACGAAGCTAAAAGTGGGAGATCTCAAACTACAGGGACCAAATGTGTCAACATGTTTAAATTATACCTCTGAGTGACCTTTTGACAAACCCGAAGCTTTGTAAATATTAATTATGCTCATGAGAGTGCACCATAAAAATTTCATAAAGTTTCGCTAACGTATGAGAAAGTTATGATCAAATTCGTGTGCGAAGTGTTAAAGCGTAAACGTTGAAAGTTAGGACTTTTCGGGTGACAATAAAGTTACCCGGGGTCTTGGCAAAGTGGGTATATGTTTTAAGGCCTTATTAGATCAATTGTGAGGGTTTAAAAAGCAAGAAACAAGTGCCTATTCGAGTTTTGAAGAGCCAAGGACTGAATCGCAAAATGTAATCAAAGATGTTGATCTGCAGGTGCTCGCGCCACGCGAGGGGTCCCTCGCGCTACGCGAGGGATGCCCAGAACCGTGAAAACGGGCTGCTGTCTCCTAAAGCCTATATGCGCGACCTTTACTCGATTTTTCACATCTCCTGGCCCCTAAAACACCCCCTAAGCCTCTAGGACACCTGTTGATCGATTGTGGGCACTAATAGACTTGTTTGTCAATCAAATGTGGTGAGTGAAACCACTATATAAGGCCCTTCAATGTCACATTCATTCTCACACCTTCTCCTGCATTTGTGGATCATTTCTGGAGCTATCAAGCAGCCTTAAGTGATCAATCTCGTGCATAGGACTCTTGTAAGTCTGCTAGTTCTTGTTTGTTTGAGTTTAGCTTAGTTAATTAGCTAAAAGTCAAACCGTCGTAATTACGGTTTGACTTCGAGATTAGTCAATAATGGCTCAGTCATATCTCGAATTAAAAGTTGTTATAAGTTGGTATTTATGTGGGTAATAAAACCCCAAAAGGGTTTCCCCTGATCACCATCCTAACCAGGTCAAATGTCGGGTCAAACTTTTAATTAAAAAGTCAACATAATGCTTAAAATGTCATTTATGCATAATTAACTATCTAGAACATATATAACCTGTTTGGTCATTGTTATAACTTAGTAATTAGTGTAAGAACATGTCTAAACATGTTCAACCCGACTATTTCCTGTTTAGACCCGGTTCGGAACCGAAAGTCACGTAGTTTGACTTTCACTTTGACTTTCAGTTCTGACCTGTTTAGGCATATTTTAGAAATGCCTTAGAGCTTTAATTGGACTAGGTTACATGTTAGAACAACCCTCTGTGATTATACACCTCGGTTCATTAGTTATCCAATTAATATGCATGATTCCGTTAATTGCTCATATGTTGACCGTTATGCCCTTATTACCTTAAAACGTGATTTATGAAAATGTGAAAGTGTAGAAACCTTTGTTACTGATATATAGACTTGTATGCAAAGTTTGACATCAGTTTGACTTGTAGATTAAGAGTTATGCTCGCTATCGCAAAATTAATGCTTTGTGTTAATAAAATGGCGTAATTAGTGTATAGCCTAGTTAAACATACGTTTTGGTATCAAATCTTTTACCCACTGATGTAATATATTATTTTGGGATTTTTAAAGATTTTTAATTAATTTTAGGCTGAGCATAACTCATAGTCGTAGGCTTAATTCGGTAATTGTCGGTTTTGCCCTTACGGGCCATAAAATGAGTTTTACATATCTAAACGACCCCAAACCTTTTGCTACTGATCACATATGATAAATAAATTATTTTAAGCCTTCTGGAAATATAAAAATATCAGATTTAAGTATCGAACCCGGTAATGGCCTTTAATCGCCTTAATTAGCGTTTTTAACGCATAGTATGTTTTAAAATCATATTGGACATACCCGGGTTGATACCTACTGATATAAGGGGCAAGTTATAATATTTTAACAGTAAGCAAAGTTTGATAAACTCAGACTTCAGTTTTGAGCTTTTCGGCTTATGTGAAATTACCAAAATACCCCTACGGGGCCTAGTTTGGTTAAAAATGATAAGTTTCACATACATGCTTTAACCTACTGATGTAACTTAGCAAATTGAGTATATTTGCTGATTACATCAGACCTGTAACTCAGGTTGTCACTTAAACTCTTTTATAAACTTTTAAATGACCAAACTACCCCTACGGGGCCTAGTTTGTGTCTAAACACGTTTCGGGCATAACGAAAGACACCTTACTGATGTCACAACATATTTGAGACATAATTAACTTAGGAAACCTGTATATAGCTCTCAGGACTACCCGTCACGCTTATTACGCGTACGGTTCGGTTTATGTAACAAGTTTACATAAATTAGCCGAAACGGGTCAAACCTTAACAGTTTTATCTCAAAATCCAGAATGTGAATAATAAACCCATATTAAACAAGTCTTCAAACTTGTCAGGTCTGAATCACATTCTATCCGGTCTTCGCTTAATCGTGCGTACGAACCGTATCTTGAAACTAGCCGGTCTAAGCTTAAGCTTAATAAAAGACCCGTTAGCATTCTAATAGGTTATTATAAACCTTCGTTCCAGATTAGGAGAACCAGTAAAAGCTACGTGCATTTTGCTTGTTGTGATTAATACTTACTCAGGTAAATACTTTTAACTTATTTTCCCTATACGGGCTTGGGTTACGGTACATAGCGTACCGCTTGATCGAGCATCAAATCTCCACATTAAGTGGGTAGTTGAATAATTTGATCGGCTAGTTTAAACAGTCTTGTTTACTTTACAGCCTTTGGGGGGTTAATGACCATGTCCCGGATATCCTTGGCATCATCTTACGAGATGGCCGCGACCTGAGCACGGGGTGTAGGCGTACACCGTCCGTGTATAACTCAATGATGTGGTGTGTGTATTGATCTTTAACCCGGACTAGATCCGGGCTACTGAACGCATAAGTAACATGTAATTCGTTCACAAGATTATATTATTAAATAATTCTCCCAAGTTAAATAAAAATGTTTATGACATGTGCATCCAAACCAATTTTAAATCATTTTCCAAAATGAGTCAGTTGAATGTATTTACCAGTGTAAACTGACGTATTTTCCCAAAAAGACTGAATGCAGGTACTAAACGAAATTTGGCTGGATTGTCTCCTAAGCATCAATAAAAAGTCTCGCAAGCTTAGGATGCCAGAAGTCTGTTGAACCATTAATATTATTTTGTTTCGATCCGTTCTGTGGATAACTTCCGGATATTGTTACATTGATAAACAATATTAAATTCGGTTGTATCATATTTTAAATTTTGCTTCCGCTGTGCATAATATTATTGTGTTGTTTGACTATTACGTTGCCAACCACGTCACGATACTCCCCCACCGGGCCCACCGGTGACACGTGGAAATTTGGGGTGTGACATAAATTGTGATGCACTCGCCAGTATTTTTTGCTGATAAAATATTTTTAAAACGCGTTTCAGGTAACAAAATATGAAAGCCAATAGAAGCCAGCTGGAGAACACTGAAGGCTTGGAAAAGTGGCTATAAAAGTTACCTGAATAAGAAAGAAGTTTTATTTCAATAAATTATGGTTTATCCTTTTAAACTTATTATAATGAAAATTTGGGTTTTTCCCATGTATTTATTATTTATAAAAGTGTGGTGTTTTAACTCTGATAAACTATTTCTTAACTACGGTCCTGATGTTTAATTTCCGCTGCCAAATTAATAAACACTGATACCACCGGCTCTGTGTGTTGCTCGCGGCTGCCCGCCCCTCGGGGAAAGGGGTCGGGGGTTGCGACATAAAGGTCCGGGCAGCCTCACTCTCTTGACAACACATAGTCATGGAGTGTCTTGGGTCACAGTCGTAGGGTAAACGATGTTAAAAGTCGCCTAGGTTTGGATGCTTCCTATGTCGTCACATATGTTAATGTTCTCGCGAAACATTAGCGATCTCGATTCCATTTCATTACAACTTACATTTTACAATTACATACCATGCTTTTATACAAATACAAATGTTACATTTTACACAATCTGCATGAATTCACACCAACTTTTGTTGACGATTTTTAAACTTACATGTATTTCAGGGAATTAGTGGATAATGCTCGCGGACTCCTTGTCAAGATGTTTAGTGTCTAACCTCCGTTGCCATCTTTTGTGGATTTGTTTACTATATCCCATCTTCTGTGGTGATATAGGAAACAAAACCTTGATATTTGTTTTGAAATCGCGTTGTGAACTTTCAAACAATATCTTTTATTTATGATGTAAACTTTAAACAAAATTCTGTATTTTGGGATAATTTAACTTTGAATGGCAAGATGGAGTTTGTTTTATATCATGTAGCATGTTTACTTTTCGTATGCAATGAAAACCACTCAGATCACACCTCGTGCTTCCACCTTTGAAAGGGGTGTGAGAACTGACCACCACCATCCGATTTTATTCATTCATCCTTTCTTGCCAACCAAACAACAAAAGGTAATGATTCATTTCATTCTCACATGGTAACCAAACAATACATGAAATGGTAATGATCAATTCCATTACCTCGTCCATTCCATTCCACCTACTATTCCATTACCCCATACCAAACATACAGAGCAATGCCAGGTGTCAATAAGGGGTTTAAGCAAATGACAAGTGGCAAAAGATGTTTTGCTTTAATACAATGTATAGATAAACTGATTATGGACAACATATGTTACCATGCTTTGAGATTAGACTAGTCACTGAAGGTTGCCGACGGTCAAAAAAGGGTTGAAAAGTATGCGGTGAGTAGTCCCCGGCCTTTTCAGCTTACCAATCGATTTTTGGGGATGATAGCGGTGTTATCGCGCGGTGAGGGTCACCGCAAGCCATACCCAAACTATGCCCCGCACACCCTTATCAAACGTTAAAGATTATTATTGTAATAATAGTAGGTGAACGAGTTAAGTCCTACAACATTGCAAGGTAAAGCTAAATGTTTGAAATTCTATTATAAAAATACGGAATTATTTATACACAAAAAGGCGTGAAGGTTACATGTTAACGTTGGATAAAGAATCAATCAAAATTTTCTATGATGCGTCTATTCTTATATAATACTAGCCTAAGATCCCGCGAGTTTCGCGGGTGGCTTAACACAAACATATAATATTTACTGGCATTGAAGCCCATGTAGATCATCACTTTTTTTCTAGGCCTTTCCAAACTTAGGCTTCACGTCTAAGGGTTGAAACAGGTCCTAAATAGATAATACACGACCCTAACCGGTACAAACCCAAAACGGAACAGAGTGATCACTTCCCTCTCCAAAAACCTGTTACATACCCGCGAACCTTTAATAGATCAACGAAAGGTCATGGTTTTCATCTTTTGATTGACATCAAGTTTATATAAACTTCAATACCTAAATTCTTATTTAGATTCATATTAGTTCATATAAAACTTTACTTACATATGTGTAAACCCAAACATGTCTTTTTAAGAAACAAAATTAGATGTGAAAAAGTGAAAGTTAAACCATAAAAAAACAAATATATCCAGAATCAAAGATCACTTAGTTGTAAGGGGGACAACCGGCCTGTAAGTTACAATCTTGGAAAATATGATCACGTAATCTTCTAGATATACAATATGCCAATAATTAAGTTAATGCTTTATTTACTTTGTAACATATTTTCTGAAGTATTCTTGCATTTTTTGTGACTAAAACCGCCAACAGTAACAATTAGCTAGTTGAACTCAAAGCTATTTTCAGCAAGATAAAATTAGTCCATTCCTTCTCCTATTGTCTATCATCCTTGCATAAGTGTATCACAAATGACTTCATCGCTTTTAGAACTCTACAATGCCTTGAGAGCAAGTGTAAAAATCAAACACCACAGCTAAAGTTATGCCTGACATGTTATTTGCATGTTAGCCGAAGCAATGTTACAATAGATTGTACAAACCGTGCCATCTGTCCGTTGCCAAGTGAGTATAGCAAATCGAAGTAACTGCACAACAGATCATTAATATACAATTACAAATACTTAAGTTATTTCAATACCTTCTCTTCCTAGTAGTGACTGTTGCAATGTCTCAATAGCATTCTCTTTGGGCACAAAAGAACGGTGCAACTCTTCGAGATTGTCCCAGAGTCTAAAAGAAAGCGAGATAAAGAAGTCAAAATAGGAATAAAACAATAGCACACAGGGGGCGGTGTGCTGGCATGGCGCCGCAGCCCAACGGCCCGGGGACGTCCCCCATACCGTCCGGTCTAACAAATAGATGAACAATCACTATATTAAATATAACTTTGATTTCACTTGAAGGATAAAAAGGGGCGATATTTTAAAGATAGATACAGAACAGCCGAAATAAAGTATGTAAATCATAACATAAGAATATAAATACAAAACGTCCAACATTACCCCCAGCTTGTTAGGCTAGTCGGTAACGGGTCAAACAGGTCAAAACTGAATAAATAAAAACTTAAATGTTACTTGTATTAAATATATCTTACGAATTGCGGTAGCACTTCATACATAATGAATATATGAAATTGGGCAACACCACTTGCTATTCGTCTCCACGCAAATTCTCGCAGTTGGCATCTCTTTCCACATTAACAGCCAATTTATTTAGCAACAGCAAACTGTTAAAAACTAAACTTTCATAAAAAACTAATATTCTGTAATAAAGCAATTTTTCTAAATATTCAAATAAAGCATGTTTCTAAAACACCAATGAATCACTCTTCTAATTCTTCTAATTCAATAATCAATTTTGTTAACTTGTCATCAACATTCAATACTTTATTTAAAAATCTTTTCAAATAATTAAAGTGCATTCTTCATTGGGCGCTATAAACAAACCGAAGCATAAATCAATCCGACATAGAAGAATAAATAAAAAAAAAAAAAAAACAACTAATATACTCATCTAATCCCTAACCACAATGATTCAAATCAATAGGTAATAGGTAACAGAATACATAACCCTAAAATTCCGTCAGAAAAATCAACTGTAGATCTATATCAAATAAAACTCACTTAAGGACATGAAGATCACAAGAGAGCATTCGCATGACAGAGATTTCGCGAAGTAGTTGGAGGGACGACCTTCATCGTCTTCGTTAACAGTGATCGATGAAAAGCCCTCATTTAGATCTGATGTAGGTCAAAGGCGACTAAACATAAAAAATCAAATAAAAACCTAAGAGATTAATTGAGATAAAAGTATGAATCTTACCTCTTACAATTGAGTCAAGAGCATCTTGCAATTTTTTAAAGAATGCGTGATGGAGAAGAAGATGCGTCATGGAGATGAAAACGTTGTCAGGTCAAGAAGATGGAAATTATTAGTCAAAAGATAAAGTTGACGGTATCCTGTTAAACTTTGAAATAAGATAGCACTTAATCAACGGCACTACCACAAATCGTTTGAGAGATGCAATGCTTAAGCGACGGCACTACCGCCCTCTTCTATTCCTAAATTACATGTTTAAAATGATAGTATGAGAAATGCAATGCTTGAACGGGTGAGAAGAATCAATAGAGAGTGAGATTGAAATAAGAATGAATAAATAAAAACCTGGGGAAATAGTGAAAGAGATGATGGATTCGTCCATTAGGGTTTCTCAGAAGAGGGGTGAGAGAGATGATGGTGGCGTCCATTAGGGTTTCTGCGGAGAATTGTTAAAAGGAAAGGTTCTGGAGAAGCGCGTGAAAGATAAAAAAGAAGGAGAAAACAAATTGCCGCTCAAAAGAAAATTGCGAGGAGTATTAAGTTGCCAGGTGGCAATTAGTTGATTAAAAATATGCCAAGTGGCACTAAAATGTATTGTTTTAATATAGATAATAGATCTCTTTAGACATTGCCACAAAAACATGATTGACATGTGGTTTGGTATTAATTTCTTCAAATTATTCCACGTAATCAACTATCTCTATTGTATTACCTTGTTTATATGGACTGAGTTATACTATAAGGGTGAGAGGGGCACTCCCCTAAGAGGGGAGTCCCCTCTCTTACGCACCTCCAATCAGATAGTGTCACGTCAACTCCCCTCTTAAACTCCCCTAACACCCCATTTTGATGGCGGCACTCCCCTCTTTAGGGGAATTGGGTTTTTATTTATTTATTTTTTTATTTGTTGTAAAATTATGCATGTTTATAAATTAAAAAAATATTAATAAAAATAAAAATTAAATAAAAGACATTTCATTAAATTAAAAAAACAAAACAACCTAGAAAAATAAAAATTACATTCAAACTAGAAAATAAAAATTACATTAAAACTAGAAAATAATAATTTTAGAAATCGCACGGCCACCCGTACTTGTTAGCGATGTCGCGTTTTCGGGCGAGGATGAACGGCAACATATTTGGCGGAGCATCGTCGTGCGGCTTGATGAATATTTCCATATCTCGATCGTAATTGTAGTTTTTCATCGTCTCGCGTTGTTCCGCTATGAGCTCGAGAGCCTGCGCCTCTCTTTTCTTCCTCAATTCAACCGCCTCCAATTCAATCGCGTGCTTCCTTTCTTTCATGGCGGTGTACTCTTTGAATTGTTCCGCCAACTCGGCCGAGCTTCCCCCGGACGATGTCGCTTGACGCTTGTCTCGCCGTTGTGCTCTTTGTGGCGAGGGGTCTTCGTTCATATCGGGTATGGAAGGGTCCACCTCAACGGGCTTTCTTTTATTTCCCGAACCTTCCCCTTCCTCACCCAACAATGGGACTTGGGCCCATTTGTCGTGTTTTCGAAGGACCTCCCACGCCTCGACATGTTGAAAACCGTTCGGATATCTCTCTTTAAATTCTGTTAAAGCGACTTTCATCACGTCGAGATCCTTGACTCCGCTTCCTCGTGTGCGATCCTACATGTTAAAAAAATATAAACTTAGTAAAGAAAAATAAAAAATATACAATGTTAAAAAATATAATTTTTACCGCTTGTTGGTATAGGCCGTTGAAAAAGTTTATTTTCGTTTGCATCGGGCCCCATTTAGACCGTACTTGATGCACGGTCCGGTTACTTCCACCGACGGTGGCGTTAAAATGATTTAAAATCTTACGCCAAAAACTATCGCGGTTTTGTTGATTGCCCTTCTTTTTGTCGGTAGAGCAATGTACATACGCCTTCGCCAACGCCTCTTCTTGGACCTTTGTCCATTTTTCGCTCGTCATTTTTCCCTTTTTTTCCCGAGCGTCATCTTCTTCGTTGCCCAAATCTGCATTCACATTATATTCATCGTCCTCGTCGCCCAAATTTTGAGTTTCGGGCACTACCTCATCGTCCTCGTCGTCCCAAATAGGTAGAGGACGTTCAACATTTTCTTGGACCGATGGAACTTGTGGGGAACGAAAACCATATGGGTCGAAGGCGGGGGAGTGAGGAGGAGCATCCATTGATAACAAATTTTGAAAACCATAGCCGAAATTGGGTTGAAGGTTGGTTGCTTGGGTGTTGTAAAAGGAGGGGTGTGAAGGTTGTTGGAAAAAAAAACGGGAGTTGTGGAGTATATCCGAAAGGGGGTTGTGATTGTGCACTTGCACCGCTCGAACCACCACGAGACGGTTGCTTGCCTCGTCCCTTAGTTTTTTTCTTGGCTTCGCGGGGTTGGTTCTCCATTGCTCGGTTTGAGAAGTGGGTGTGGTTTGAGAATATAAAAAATTTGTGAAGTGGGTGTGGTTTGAGAGTATAAAAAAATGAAATTTGTATAAAAAATGTGGTTTGATGAGAGTGTGGTTTGATGAGAGTATGAAGGTGTGGTTATTTATATTTGTATAAAAAATGATTTTTTTTTTTTTTATAAAAATGACCGTTGTCAAACGGTCCTCTTTCGAAAATCGTGCCAAACCACGCGGTAACTCCACACCGCTCCCTATCACCGATTCGGGTCCCCGCTTTGATGGCGGCGGTGTTCCCGATCGGTGACTAGGGTCACCGCTGCCCTTCCCCGCGAACGCCCCGTACACCCTAAGGGTGAGCGGAGTGGAGCACGGTTTGAGGCGGTAAACGTCTTTACCAAAGCAGTAAACCACCGCCAACAACCTCTTTACCGATTTTGGTTGAGGGGTTCGGTGAAGCTACACCAATTCGGCGAGAGGGGAGAGATGGGTGTGTGGTGGGGTCCATTACTTCTCAACTAATCACACATTTTTTCCTTTTAAAAAAAATAGCTTACCTAAACCGCATTAGGTAAACCACCAGCCCACCGCCAACATTTTTGAGCATTAGGTAACTTATTTAGATGAATTGACATGACAATGTGTGATTGGGTGAATTAGGAGTTTACCTATTTGAAATAGGTAACCACTCCCTTCACCCTGAAGTGATTCAAAAAATAAGAAGGGTAACTAGTTAGCATAGAGTGACAAGTATCTAAATGTTAAATTGATCAATAGAATTAACATGTGTCTTGCAACGTGGAAAGAGAAAGTAAATAAATGTATGATTCTTTCTATATCATTTCACTATTTTCTTTTCTCTGAAACTAATCTCAACCCTCAAAATCTAAAATTAATACACTAAAATTTTTCTAACACTTCTTATTTATTTGTATTTGATCTTAATGCTGTTTATATTTTTGAAAAAAAAAATCATACATTTTAATTAAATTTTATTACAAATCTCGTGAACCGAACCGACCGTTGACTTCTATTATTTTCTTTTCTATTTTCGTAAAAACTAGAGTTATCCATTTTTGGCATTTCTTTTATCTTGTAACTTATTATTAACTTTTCATAAGTGATAAGTTAGAAATTCTAACTTCTCATTTTCTCCTTTTTCAAGTCATAAAACTCATTCTTAACCCTTATCCAAAGAAATTCTAACTTTTTATTTTCTCCTTTTCAAGTCATAAGGTTAGTCGGTATGGTTTCGGAGAGTGAATTCACCAATCGGTGAATCAAACCGTGTGTTTAAATGGAGAGTGAGGAGTAGGAGAGAGAGTGTTTTTTCGGTGTATACTCACCAAAGGTGAAGAAGAACAAAGAGAGGAGAGAAGAACCAATCAAAACTTTTTATTTTTTAATTGAGTAGGTGTTTGAACCATACCTAGTGTTTGAGTAGAAAATATGAGTGAAGTGCGGAGTTGACATGGCTTTATATCATTGGGTAAATAAAACTCAATCATCCTAACTCACCCCAACCATACCGTCCACCCTAAAACTCATTCTCAACCCTTATCCAAATACTATCAAAATGACTTGTTACACTTCAATAAGTTAAAAGTAGCTCCAAAATAAAACCAACCTAGCCATTTGATTTGTTGTTTTCAAAACGTTTTTCAAAATCGTAGTTAAAACTAGTCGCTTGTAATTTGTTAAAACGAGTTTTTCAAAATCGTAGTTAAAACTGGTCGCTTGTAATTTGTTAAAACGAGTTTGATTTGTCGTTTCTCAAAAACGTAGTTAAAACTAGTTGTTTGTGGTTTGTCATTTTTCAAAGACTATTTTTTGAAAACGAGTCATACCAAACCAGCCAGTTTTATTTGTTGCTTCTCAAATCCAACCCCACCCCCAGTTTAATTTTGTTTTTCGAAACCGTAGTAAACACTCAAACCCGAATTTCTCATCAAAACAACCCAATCAGAACCAACCATTAACTCATTTTACCACACATGTGAGTTTAGATCAAGCGTTACCATGGTTAATTCCTTGAAAAGGAAGGATCATGTTTGGGTTTATAGATATAGATATTTCACAGATTAAGCTGGAATTAAGGATTAAAAAAAGTACAACAGATAGGATATGAGTTTCAGTCATCCAGACTAAAACTAGTTTGCATTCCTAATCACTACCATACCATTGAAATTAACCTTGCATTAAAACAAGTGTTATACAAAAGAACTTGATCACATATCTTCTTTTTCATTCATCATCATCCTCATCCTGCAAATCATCAACATCAATTAACCAACAATAATTTTAGGTTTATCTTGTAATTATATACAATTATACCTCTCCACTGTCATCATCATCATCTTCATCATCATGAACTTCTGACTTTGACTTGTCAGATTCATCTTCTTCCTCCTCTTCTTCAGGCTTTCCCTCAGCCTACAAATTTCAACATCAAGCTTTTAGATTCTGCAAATATTAGGTTTTCGATTTCGATTTTCAGCGAATTAATTACCAGTTTTTTGTTGTAAGCCTGGAGAGTTTTATCATATTCAGACTTCCTCTTCTCTGCTTTAGCTACAAACGGAGCTTTCTCCTGAATTAAAACATAGATCCAAAATTAATTGGCGTTAGCATCAAACAAAATTAGACAAACTTAAACAAAATTGAACAAAGCTTGAAGAAGAAGAAACTCACAGATTCAGACATCGATTTCCATTTCTCACCGCCAGCTTTACCGACCTAGCAAATAATTATTCATAAATAAACAATTTAAACACAAAATCACAAAACTAATTGTAAAAATTCAAACACAAATCATGAAACAAAATGAATAAAAAACTTCAAAAAAATCAAAAACAATTTAAACGCATCGATTCACAAACAATTTAAACACAAAATCACGAAACAAATGACCAGAAAACTACAAAAAAATTCAACACATCGATTCACAAACAATTTAAACACAAATCATGAAAAAAACTGCAAAAATTCAAAGCGATACTTACAACAGAAACCGATTTGTTGTTCGGATGTTTCTCTTTGTACTGTTTCCGGAAATCCTCCCTATAACAATCATAATCCACACCGATTAACATCACATATCATAACAAAAACACACAATTATCTACAGATCTAACAGAAAACATACATGAACACGAAGAACGCACTCGCAGGCCGTTTCGGTTTGTTCGGATCCTTCGCCTCCTTCGCTTTCTTCACCGGCGCTTTCTTCTGCTTCGGAGCCTCTCTCTTCTTCACCGAGAGCCTAAAATCACAAATTATTAACGAATTAATCAAATTTTTTTGTTTTTTTTCAACGAAAATGAATGAAAACTGACCTGCTGTCTGGTTTTTTGGATTCAGATTTGGATTTGGCACCTTTCATGGCGAAAAACGGTGTGACTCGGTGGAGAGCGGGTGAACTCAGTGAGTTGAGGGTAAAGGGTAGGATAAGTAAGGGGAAGTGAGTGGGAGGAGAATAATATAAGAGGAGAGGAAGGGAGGAAGAGAAAAGAGATATGGTTTGGTTGGGTGTAGGCTAGTGTATTGCTCTTGCTGTGTGTACTGCAAACATATAACTATGAAATATGAAATATATCAACTCCTGATTTAGGCGGGATTCTTTTCTTATTTTACTTTCTTTTAGAAATTTTTAAAAATGGAATTGTAGCTAGGTTTAATACAAATTTTATGTTTTCAATATGATTCAAAACTATGAAATATGAAATAGTCATAAGCGTATATTACATCCAACAAAATAATTATGCTTAGGATAATTTGTTACAATAAGATTATGTAGTCGTTTAAGTAAAAGATGTAAAAATGACTATGTGGTGGATCTTTTACTAACTAAACCCTAAAAAGTGTATGATGTTTAACAAAAAAAGAAATATGATATGTAGTGGCTTGATTGGCTAAAAAGGGTTAATTACAAAACCAACCCTGACTCCCTTTAAGCTCATGGTGTCGTCACCCTTGATGTCGCTTCATGCCCCTTCATGAATGGTTTTTGGTGCCTATATGTGGTGATGTCAAGTGGGGCGCTAACTCACTACGCATAGTCTATTAGTGTGTGATTGAGATGCCCTTGCTAAATGAATATGTAATTAGAGAAGTACAACTAACGTTTTAGTGTTTATGCGGTTTTTAGCAAATTTTATAGTTATAGTTATGCGGTCTTTACTTTTTCTTTCTCATCCCTATACACACAACTAATGTTTTAGTGTTTATGCAGTTTTTAGCAAAATTATACCTTATAATTTTTGGTATACGCACATGCTCAAACATTGTCGCCTGATTGCAATTTTTATAAGGTATAATTTTGTACGAAACCGACATGTATATGTGTATAGGGATGAGATTGTGCACGAATAAGTTTTTTTCTGGACGAACAAGAAAAATACACACACAGTAACATTTTAGTTAATAATATAATATAATAGCTATACAACATATTGCATTAAGGTAACTATAATTACCCTATTATACTATAGATTATAGAATAACAATAATTATATACCACTTCAATTTTATTTCTAAACAATTATATACCACTTCAATTTTATTTCTAAACAACAATTCCTATACAGCCAACATTCACTTTGCACGAATACTTATGGAATATTGAAATTTAAATATTTTCTTTTGTAAGCAAAAGAAAACAAAAATATAATTTCTAATTATTTCTTTGGTAACAATCCTGAATATAAAGTCAGCCGTCTATATATCCATATATGATATGATAATAAGATATTTACATAGCATAAGATATTTATATCGCACACGTGCCTACAATAATACAATGTTCTCTAGATGCCACATCCCCGATCCGTGTGCTCCTCTATCACAAAGACATTGTGTTTTCATTTGTGTTTCTTCTATGAATCTAGATGCCACGTGTCAAGATCTAAAACAAACACATGCACGTGCCACCCATCCGTGCTAGTTGGGTGTGGTGGTAATGAACTAATGACTCATCAATGTTCAATATAAAAGTGTTCAATGTATTTACCATTTCTACCCTTATTCTTTAGTTTCAACCCAAATTACATCCTCTTGCTTTCTTTCCTTTGTTATTTTATTACTCGGTTTAAAGCTAGTGGAGAATAGTTTAACAAATTTTCTGAATATATAAATTTCAATCAACATTATAATATTAAATTTATAAAGAGTAAACTGCCATTTTGGTCCCTGAGGTTTGGTCATTTTTTGCCACTTTACTCCAAAACTCAAACCTTTTGCATTTAGGTCCCTGCGGTTTCAGTTTTATTGCCATTTTGGTCCAAAAGTGAAATCAGGTCATATTTATCTTATAAAATCATGCTATTTTGTCTTTTTTTTTCTCATGAGCAAAATGGTCATTTTAATTTTTTTTAATTAAAATAATAAAATTAAATGATCCATTTATATAAAAGAACTTATCATCTTCCCCCAACCCCTAACCCTAATCCATCATCTTCCCCCAAAACCCCATTCTCCTGCAAGTTTAATAGTATTAATTTGCAATGGTGTCCGGAACTTGAAAGCCATAAGAAAAACGAAGGTCACACATCCTGTAGAAAATCCTGGATGGAATTCCCAAATGTTTATTAAACCACAAGAAAATAGAGCTCGCCCCGTCATCATAGCCCCACCACTACACCACCGCACAACCGCTATCCTCGCAGTCCCCACCACCATCTCACAAACCACCGCCACTCGCCGTCAAAACTGTCAAACCCCGTCGAACCCCCTGAAACCATCGTCGCATCACCTGAAAACCACAATCGAAGCCCTTGAAAAACCCGTCAGTTGAGAGGTGGAGATGATCGTTGACCATCAGATCTGAGTAATACTCAAACCAACACACTCGAAACTAGTGATGAGATAGGATCTAGGTTGAAGATAGATCTATGTTTCGTCTTCAACTCTCGTATTTCTGGTAAGAGGGTTTCAGATTTGTGGAAACAATAGGTATGACAAAAAGGTTTCAGGTGGTTGGCAGGATGGTTCAGATCTGGGTTTCAATTATCAGCCACTTTGATCCCTGCAGCCACCGTTTGTAGGATCGAGAAACGACCTAAACGAGTCGATCAGAAATGTTCTAGACCAAAACGAGAGGCGGAAACAGACGTTTCGGTTTCGAATCAGCTTGATTTGCACTTGAAAGTAGTTTAACTATCTCTTGTATTGATATGAAAGCTTTACACGGTCTGGAGATACCTCGGCAGAGCTTCGCTACCGGAAATGCCAAAGTTACAAATGAAAAACTCAAGTCACATATTTATACTATTTCCAGTTTGTTTGAACAGGCATTTCCAGTTCGTTTGAACAGTCCACTTCGTTTGAACAGTCCACTTCGTTTGAGCTGTCCACTTCGTTTGAACTGGCTTGTTCACCTTTGTTTCCTGTTTAACTCGAACTGCGTGACTTGATCTTTAATTACTAATCTAAGACTCGAACGAAGATGAAGTTGACAGACAACTGCACTAACAGACTCCCCCTTGAATGTTGACGGAATCTTCAGTGAGAGTCTTCAACATGACGACTCTTCAATCTTGATCGATCTCCTTTTTTTTCTTAGCATGGACCAGGA
This sequence comes from Helianthus tuberosus, assembly GCA_030545235.1. Classification (NCBI taxonomy): domain Eukaryota; kingdom Viridiplantae; phylum Streptophyta; class Magnoliopsida; order Asterales; family Asteraceae; genus Helianthus; species Helianthus tuberosus. Next base: position 12,711,536 of record CM060420.1, read on the forward strand.
TCTTCTCTTTGGCTCTAACCTCGTCAGACTCCCCCTCTCATCATGATTGGATCGCCATCTGGAATTAGCTATCACCTTGAGATCAAATCCTGGCTTTAACTCTTGTTCAGCACATCTCCTGCACACTTCTCACCAAAACATAAGTTTTTACTTAAATCAATAAGAAAAACTTACTAGAAATAGTTACACCAAGTTCAAATTAATGATCTCGATTAACTAATCAAACTTCTTTCTCAAAATAAATTTCTCAATTCAATACACACACTCCCAAACTAGTTCATCATGTTCAGCACTTGAAATTTTGAATATCAGCTTTTCAACATCAGTTGTCGAAAATATTTTTGTATTTTATCAAAATTTTATGCTAAAACACACTAAAATCTTTTTGGATTTTTGAAAAGAAAGAAACGCAGTAAAGAAAAATATTTACATACAATATTTTTGTGAGTTTGTGTAAGAGGATCATATCAGCTTCTGAGACAAATCACCAACACCGTTAAGCTTCATTTCATTTTAAGTTCTAAACAATTCACCTAGATTTTCAGTATAGTGATCCACTTAAATTTTCACACAAAGTTCAACTGTTTCGAGATACGATATTAATGTATTAAGAACTTAAACTCAATCGCGTGTCCCACCTCAGAATATACTCCCGTATCCATATCCCAATATTCAGTCTTACAGGTAATTATGACACAAATGATATCTGTAGGGGTTAATAAATTATGAAGAATCATGAGAGCTCAGGTCAGAACTACCGTTCAGCAGAGAGATCATGACTCAACTTTTGGGCGTGTCCCCTTTAGAGGATCTTTTTTACAACAGCATTGCTAAGCAATTTTATTGTCTTATCATATATGCTGAGGGTGATGCTATGTTTCAAGCATTGCGGAAAGTATTATTCGAGGACTAGGTCATAACTTCCATTCAGCAGAAGTCCAAGAATAATACCCCAGATATCACTGAGTATAAATACCTAGTATATCAGAAAAAGGAATATTTCAAACAAGATTTCGGGGGTTACCCATATATCCGAGAGATGTTTCCCCACGATATAAGCAAGTTTGAAATTTAGGTTTATATCTCGTCACAATCTACTAAATGTGCAAAAACCTACTGGCACATCATCAGTGAGACCGTTTATCACTTTTAACTTTCCAATTCTTTAGCATGTTGTGATTGTCCACTGATGTATTATAATTTCCTCTTCTTGACAACAAAACTCATTTTTGTTTTATCATGTTTTTGGCTTTTTCAAATTTTCTAATTTTTTTAAAATTTTACTCCCCCTAAAATCAAAATATGTCTCAATTTTGATTTTCTGGGAAAATTTGAAAACCAACAGTACAAGAAATTTGACAACATGATGAGAATCACTTCAATTCTCCATTCACTTGGCTTGAACAATCAGAACTCCCCCTGACGACAAAACATTTTCCCATAGTGATTTCAAAACACTTAAGTTTGTTTTAACCAAAATGGTTTTTCCGGAAAATTAGTTTTGTGTGTCCTTTCTCAAACATGGGGATCATTCATCACCTTGTTTTTCAACCACTTATAAAAACTAACATTTTTAAGATCAAGCCACAAACATCACTTATAGAAAATCAAATACAACTTAATGTCCCTGATTTACCACTTGTAAGACGAAATATCACTTTCGTGAATTTCTCAAGAAATGTGCCGATTCCTGTTCCACGCTTACCAACCTGGGAACTCCGGCAAGTCAGGTTTTTCATTTAAATAGATTCACCCAAGCCTGACTGTCCTTGGGTGATTTTGAATTCTTGTTCAACAATGGTGGAAAATTTGCATCATCCATTGTTAAACCTGAATTCTCAGATTTTACCTCATCAACAGGCTCTTCTGGCTTTGACGAACCAGAATCATTGCCTGCACATGGCTTGTCTGACTTTGACCTGTCAGATTCATTGCCTGATGGTGGCTTGTCTGACTTTGACACATCAGATTCATCGCCAACCATTTTCTTCTTCTTCTTTTCTTCTTTCGTCCTCAGATTTGTATCCGATGAATTCGTCTTGCTTGACCTTGCCATCGAGGAAGTCGATTCATCAGAACTCTTATTTTTACCAACAGATGAACCCGAGGACAAGATCTTCTCGAGATACTCTCTCGCCTTCTTTCTCTTCTTCCTCAGTCTGTCTTTTTGCCCCTGAGAAAGTTTCACTTTCTTTTCTTGAACTTTAGGTTCTTGAACCTTCTGTTCTTTGGGCTTGACATTGACTGGTTTCTTTGCCATCTTCTGAGAATTAACCCTCAATCTTTCATTTGATCTCCTTGGGCAATCTCTGGCAATGTGACCTCTAATATTGCAGTTAAAGCATCTCCTCGTCTCATAACTCCAACTCTGGCAGTTAACAGCAATGTGTCCTTGATAACCGCATCGGTAACACACTCTGTTATCGTACCAATCACCATTTTCAGCCCAAATACTCAAATCATAGCATTGTTTGGCTTGGTGATAATCCTTCCTCATGTTTGCTGAATTTGACTTTTGAGCACTGTGGTCCAACCTGCACCACTTATTACCAACAGTTTTTGAGTTTTCATTTTTCAATTTTTGTGATTTTAGATTTTGATTGGATGATCGATCTGATGAGCTTTTATTATCTTTTTGAACATTTTTCTCATTTTTAATTTTTTGTTTCTGTTCCACTTTCTCCCTTTTCAGTCGATTGCAAAACAGTTTTCTGAAATTTATCTTTTAATTTCAAAAACAATTTTTGGTTTTCAATTTTATCTTTTTCATCATCAGATTTCTCATCACAGTCTTCAACTTTGACTTTATCAAAGTTTGTGACATCGTCACTTATTGGAACAGAATTTAAAGGTTTTGGGCAAGGAATAGTTGAAGTATTCACAAACACCTTCAACTTTTGTTCCCATTCATTGATTTTCTTTTGAGCACATTCTGCCTCTTTTTCAAGTCGAATAATTTTTTCAAGATGAGAATTGATTGCAATTTGTTTTTCAAGATTGTTTTTACCAAATAAATCTCTCTCATCTTCTAAAATTTTTATTTGACTTTGAAAATCTTTCTCAATTTTTGCTTTTTCATTTTCCAAATTGTATATTTGATTTTTCAAAACATTTTCTGATTTTTTGAGATTTTTGTTTTCTAGTGACAAACTCTCAACATCCTTCAAGAGTTTGTCATTTACAAATGTCAACATCTCACAATTTTTTAGCAAAACAAGAATATGTTTATCATCAACTTTTGTCTCAACCTTCAAAGCTGAAATGTTTTCAACCTGTTTCTTCTTTTCATGAACACTTTCATCCTTACTCTTTTCTTCTGATGAATGATCAAAGATAAGTGCGTCTTCTACAACCTCTTTCTTTAACACTGGTTCAGGATTCACATATACAAGTTTTTCAGATTCTTCTTTCTCAACCTTGACCGATGAAACTTGTTCAATCTGCTCAGCTCTGATCTCTTCTTTAACAATAACTGTTTTTTTATTCTTTCTTTTTGCATCTTGTTTTTCTTTCAACTTTTCAATTTTATCGGCATAAAATAACTTTCCACTACGTTGATCAGATGGAAGTTGTTGTTTAAGATTTTCAAGTCTTTGGATTTCTTCTTCATACTTGTCACCCTCTTCATCAGACGAATGATAAAAAAACTAGAACTTTTTCAACAACTTCTTTTGCTGAGACTGTTTCTCCTTCTTGCTTTATCGGAATATACTGCTGAGATTCATAATTCATATACGCCAATAATTCTTCAAAATCCATGTTTTCGGTAAATAATTTCACAAACTCAGCTTTCAAACGAAAATACTTCAAGCGATATTACCCTTCTCAAACGGACTGATGACCTGGTCAATTCGTATGACCTTTCAAGCGAACTGATCCTCTAAAAGAACTGAACTCTTGAACACTTTCAAACGGACTGACTACTTCGTATGAACTGAGATCGTGTGACCTTACTGATTTTCAAACGGACTGAACCTTTCAAACGATCTGACCTCTCAAGCAAACTAGAATCCTTCAAACGAACTGAGATCTTCAAACGAACTGAGGTTCAGACGAACTGGACTCTTAAGCGATCTGGTTAAGTTTGCTTTTCCAAACGATCTGTCTCAAACGAACTGAGGTTCAAACGAACTGAGGTTCAAACGAACTGAGCTTTTCTTCGTTTGAAAACTCAAACGAACTGGATTTTTCATACGAACTGAAATCCAATTTCAAACGAAGTGAAGCATTTTTGACCAATCTGATGAGTTTTTGTCAAAAATGATATCCAAGGCTTGTTCTACAACAAATTCCGATCCCAAAGATGTATAAAATGTTCAAAAACGTCCACTGAATTGCTGTAGATTTGAGTTCAAAGTTCTGGTTCGTGTGAACTGGACACACCTTCAAACGAACTGATCGTTTTTTTATCAAATTGATTGAGTTTTACTTTGAATTTAAGCCCGAGCTGAAATATCAAGAGCTCTTCCTCCTGAGCTCTGATACCACTTGTAGGATCGAGAAACGACCTAAACGAGTCGATCAGAAATGTTCTAGACCAAAACGAGAGGCGGAAACAGACGTTTCGGTTTCGAATCAGCTTGATTTGCACTTGAAAGTAGTTTAACTATCTCTTGTATTGATATGAAAGCTTTACACGGTCTGGAGATACCTCGGCAGAGCTTCGCTACCGGAAATGCCAAAGTTACAAATGAAAAACTCAAGTCACATATTTATACTATTTCCAGTTCGTTTGAACAGGCATTTCCAGTTCGTTTGAACAGTCCACTTCGTTTGAATTGTCCACTTCGTTTGAACAGTCCATTTCGTTTGAGCTGTCCACTTCGTTTGAACTGGCTTGTTCACCTTTGTTTCCTGTTTAACTCGAACTGCGTGACTTGATCTTTCATTACTAATCTAAGACTCGAACGAAGATGAAGTCGACAGACAACTGCACTAACACCGTTGTAGACCTTGCTTCGACATGGTTGATGTTCTGAATGTTGGTGGTGTGATTTGGGAATAATAGCAAATCGTTTGTTTGGTCAAAGGATTATTTAATTTTATAATAAATAATGACCATTTTGCCCCTGAGGAAAAAGATAAAATAGCTGGATTTTATAAGACAAATATGACATGATTTCACTTTTGGACCAAAATGGCAATAAAACTGAAACAACAGAGACCCAGATGCAAAAGGTTTGAGTTTTGGACTAAAGTAGCAAAATTGAACAAATCACATGACCAAAATGGCAGTTTACTCATTTATAAAGTATTCTAATGAATGAATAAATTAAGAAATGATTAGATCTATTTCCGACATTACTACAAATAATAATATCATGTATAACTTCAAATAACATAATATTTTAAAACTTCTATTAAAATATTTCTTACAACGGATAGAAAATTATTATTATTATTATTATTATTTAAATATTAAACATCAACTTGGGGCTCCAGATGATATGAATGGAGCTGGTTTGATTTCACTTCCTTACCAACTGAGCCGAGCCAGAAACTAAACTCGTATTTGACTCGGCTCTATCTTGAGCCAGCTTTTGACTTGACGGGTTGACTTGTTTTTTCACACTTTCGTTGACCTTTTATGTCTACTTGTTTAAAAACTTTATAACATAAATTAATAACAATACCAACTGATTCATAACCTAATGATTTAGTGATATGATGTCCCCCTTAACAAATGTGAAGTTGTGAGTTCAATCCTTGCAAATATGGATTTAAGGTGTGAAAGAAATTCGCTTAAAAAACAACACGAGCAACTTGTTAAGGATGGATTTAAGGTGTAAAAGAAAAAAAACAACAATAGCAATTTGTTAAGGATGGATTTAGGGTTGTTCAAAAAGCTCGTAGCTCGGAGCTAGCTCGGATTTAGCTCGGAAAAAGCTCGCTCGATATGGCTCGGTTTGAAAGTGGGCTGAGCAAGCTCGGCTCGGTTAGAAAGTGAGCCAGCTCGGCTCGACTCGTAACGAGCCGAATTGGCTCGGTTTGGTTCGCTTGGTAGCTCAGCTCAGCTTAGTTCGGATTATTTTCTTTATAATATATTTATTTTTATATACATTATAATATATTACAAAAAACTTATTATTATCTATATAGAGTAAATTACAAAAATCGTCCTTTATGTATGTTACTTATTTCAAATTGTGTCATTTATCTTCAATAATTACAGAAAACGTACTCGATATTTGCAAACCCTTGCAAGTTATGTCCTTTAACACTATCTCAGTTAATTTTTTGTGGTGAAATCTGACACAAATGGACCCCGCATGAGGGTATTTTGGTCATTTTACTCTCATGTGAAGTCTATTTGGTCAGATTTAACCACAAAAATACGTTATGTGGGGTCTATTTGGTCATATTTAACCACAAAAATTAACTGAGCTAGGGCTAAAGAACATAATTTGCAAGGGTTTGCAAACATCGAGTACGTTTTCTGTAATTATTGAAGACAAATGATACAATTTGTAATAAGTGACATAGATAAAGGACGACTTTTGTACTTTACTCTTATTTATATGTATTTATGCTTGTAATTTGATATCCATGGCATATTTGAATCTTAATTATCTTGCTAATGAACTAATATTGTATTTCACTGAAATTTAAAACTTATTTTTCGTTGTTGAACATAATTTTGGCTTGTAATGTATTAGGATAAAGTTATTTTGAATATGTTTTTTTGAAGTATTGAATAATATTTTAGGCTAATGAATTTTGAGAGTTATATATTATATTTTTCTTTTTAAAATCGAGACCAACCAAGCCGAGCTGAGCCAGCTCGGTTTAAAACCAAGCCGAGCCCGAGCTTAAATTTTCAGCTCGGTTTATAATCGAGTCGAGCCCGAGCTTACCTTTGCTCGGCTCGGCTCGACTCATGAACAACCCTAGATGGATTTAAGGTGTAAAAGAAAAAAAAACAACAATAGCAACTTGTTTTAAATAATACGATGTTGAACTGTCAATACTACAAAACAAATATACACGAGTAAACGAGTGAGGTACTTAAACTAAATTAGATCGAGATTCATAGGAGCAATACACCTTCACTTTAAATTCGCCTTAAACATTGATACGACTCTTCGAACTCGAGCCAAATTAGCTCGATAAAGAACTAATGAATACAAAGCACAAACCACCTGTTTAAACCTCCATACCAAAACCACACCTTTCGAATTTCGATAGTAAATCTTCCACAAAAGCCCATATGAATCTTATCACATAAGCCCATATGACCCATCTAAACAAACTTCATACTCAAAAGCCCAACAAACCAGCACAATCATAAGCACGTATATATGTACCCGTGGAGCTAGCCCATTAATTTAGGGGTATCCTAAATTTTTTCTACCGTGCAACCATACAATAATAATAAAAAAAACGCTAATAAAAAAAGTAAAACAAATACCTAATTAATTTAGTCTTAAACCTTAACAAATATTGTCATAAACCCTAACAAATATACAAAGTATGATTCTACATAAACTCACTAAACAAGATATCAAAGGACACAAAAATTTACAAATTATGTCAACCCAATCGGTCAACGCCGATCAACGGCGTCGATTTCAGTCAAACAGCATGGACGATCAAACAGTTAACATCAGGGACGATTCCAGCAGGCTTCAGCACAGACGATTCAACAGCAAGTTTCAGCGGGGACGATTAAACAACAGGGGCAAGGTGAGGCGCTACCTAATGCATAATTTGATTCATTAAATATAGATAGATTATCTAGTTTTTTTCAGTAACTTCGGCTCCATTTTCTAAGAAGCTACACATTTACTTCGGTAAAAAAAAACTTTCTAGTCGTGGGCGCCATGGGTGAGGCGCTATTGATGCCTCGCCAGCATAATAGCAAGCATTCATGAGCCTGATTTGTGGGGATTTGTGCCATCTAACCGTTGATGCAACGGTAATATTTCAAAAATCAAATAATCCATCCTATATATACACACACTCCCATATTTTATTCCACAGAAAACTCCTCCATCTACTCAAATGGAGATAATTATTGAATTTATGTCATAATGATTTGATAATATTATTAGCCATGTCTCATTCGACAATAGGGCTATATAAGGTTTGGAGATATCTCCTCCACCTTTCCGGCTAATGTGCATGTAGGATCGTTTTGAGACCAGAACGAGTCGTTCAGAAGAGATTTTATCAGTTTCAGATGCGGAAAATAAGAAACTGACTTCGAAACAGCTTGGTTATCACTTTAAACACTGATTTGATTGATATAATAACAATTACAATCAGTCTTCACACCGGCAGCACCTCGGTATGGAATTCACGAACTGTTACAAATGACAAGTTCACTACCCTATTTATAGCCTTCATGTTTCGCTTGAAAGACACACTACACATTCAAGTGAAACCTCCTAAATTGTCTTCAAGCGAAACCAACAAATCTGTTTCAAGCGAAAGTCCATGTATTTTGTCTTCTTGTGAGGTGATGCAATGATGATGTCATATTATGATGTCATCATCAAGATTGATGACATCACTCTTGATCAGATTCGCAATGCAACCCGAGACTCGATATAAGACGAAGACGACAGATGAATGCACCAATAGACTCCCCCTCAGATGTTGACGAGTCTTAAGTGTCGAGTCTTCAACGTCTTTAGTCTTTATCAGTCTGAACACTCTCTGAAATACCTCGCAGTGTAAGCATCCTCAAACTTTATCTCCTTCTCATCTTCAGCATCAACAGACTCCCCACGAATAATCTCTACTCGGATGTCTTCAGACTCCCCCTTTCGATATACTGGGATCGCAGTCTGGAATTAGTTATCATCTTGAGATCAAATCCTGGCTTTAAATCTGTTTAAGCTCATCACCTACACAATTCTCATCAAAACATAAGTTTTTACTTAAATCAATAAGAAAAACTTATTAGAAATAGTTCCATCAAGTTCAAATTAATGACCCTGATTAACTAATTTCAACTTCTTTCTCAAATCAAAAATTTTCAATTCAATACACACACTCCCAAACCAGTTCATCATGTTCAACACTCGGAATTTTGAAAATCAGCTCTCCAACATCAGTTGTTGAAAATCTTTTTGTATTTTTCAAAATTTATGCTAAAACACTCTGAAAATCTTTTTGGATTTTTTATAACAAAGGAATGCAGAAAAGAAATATATACAAACAATATTTTTGTGAGTTTGCATAAGAGGATCATATCAGTTTTTGACCAATCACTAGCACCGTTAAGCTTTAAACATTTTCAGTTCTAAACGATTCACGTAGATTGACGATATTGTTGTCCACTTAAACTCAATCTAAAAACTTTCGAAATGCTTACCGATACGTTAAGGTATATTTAGATAGCACTAAATTCTTATGGACCCCACGATCTCAGCATATCCCCTCATCATGCAATACACTGACCCAAGTAATGCCTTTAAACTTTTATCAACTGTGATTTGTGCGAAAACAAAGCAGAATGTTTAAACATTAACAATCAGGTCGATCTTTCCGTATACGCAGAGAAAGTCCAATGCTTAAACAAAATAAGAAAAATAAAACAAGTTGAAGTTGTTTAGGCTTTAACCACCAGGTCGATACTTCCGTATACGCAGAGGTGATCCAAAGCTTAAACGAAACACCAAAGAAAATAAAGCAGAATGTTTAGGCAATAACATCCAGGTCGATACTCACGTATACGCAGAGGATGTCCAATGCTTAAACAAAATAAAGAAATAAAACAAGTTTAAATCTTTGCAAAATAAAATGCACAATCACAGCGACTTTTTAGCAAAGTTGTGAAAGTTCACAAACTTAACCAGTTTTATGTCTTTCGACAATCAGCGATTACTGAATAGGCACACAATCAAGAAGGACAAAACTAAGTACTATGCTTTCAACCATGTTTCCCACTAGAACTAGGCTTTTCATTTTAAGTTTGTATCGTTCTCGCAAATCTACTAGTCTAGCTGAGCCTACCGTCACATCTTTAGTAAGATCGTTTATCACATTTTATTTCTCCATTTCTTTAGCATGCTGTGACAGTCTCACTGATCTACTATCATTTCCTCTTTTTACAACAAAAACTCATTTTTGCATTTTTCAATGTTTTTGACATTTTCAAATTTTCTAATGTTTTTGGATTTTCTAAAACTTCTTACTCCCCCTAAAATGCAAACACATTTTAGGAAATTTGAAAACCAACTGTACAATAAAGCGACAACCGATATCAAATTGCTTCAATTCGCCATTCACTTGGCATAAACAATCAGAACTCCCCCTCACAACAAACTATTTTCCCATTGATTTCAAAACACTTAAGTTTGTTTTAATCAAATGGTTTTTCCGGAAAATAAGTTTGATTGATTTTACCACTTGTAAAGTTAGGGTTTGGTTCATCACATTGTCATCAAATAGCACTTGTAAGAAATCAGATACAACTTAATGTTCCTGATTTACCACTTGTAAGTGCGAAATATCACTTTTGTGAATTTCTCAAGAAATGTGCCGATTCCTGCTCCACTCTTACCAACCTGGGAGCTCCGGCAAGTCAGGTTTTTCTATTTAAACAGATTCACCCAAGCCTGACGGTCCTTGGGTGATTTTGAATTCTTGTACAACAATGGTGGAAAATTTGCATCATCCATTGTTAGACCAGAATTTTCAACTTTTACCTCAACACACGGCTCTTCTGGCTTTACCACACCAGATTCATTGCCTGATCGTGGCTTGTCTGACTTTAACGAGTCAGATTCATTGCCAACATGTGACTCATTTGTTTCCGAAGAAACAGATTCATTGCCACAAACTCTCTTTTTCTTTTTTCCCTCTTTCGTCCTCAGATTTGTATCTGATGAATCCGTTTTGCTTGATTTGTCATTCTTTGGCGAGCAAGACGATTTATCAGAACTTTTATCTGTTTTACCAGTTGTATCCGAGGACAAAATCCTTTCAAGATACTCTCTGGCCTTCTTCCTCTTCTTCCTCAGTCTGTCTTTTTGTCCCTGAGAAAGTTTCACTTTCTTTTCTTGAACTTTAGGTTCTTGAACCTTCTGTTCTTTGGGCTTGACATTGACTGGTTTCTTCACCTGCTTCTGAGATTCAGCCCTCGATCTTCTCATTGATCTCATTGAGCAATCTCTAGCAATATGGCCAATCATGTTGCAGTTAAAGCATCTCCTTGTCTCAAACCTCCAACTCTGGCAGTTAACAACAATGTGTCCTTGATAGCCGTATCTGTAACACACTCTGTTATCATACCAATCACCATTTTCAGCCCAAACATTCAGATCATAACACTGTTTGGCTTGGTGATAATCTTTCCACCTCTTGTTTGCTGGATTTGGCTTTTGAGCACTGTGGTCCGACCTGCACCACTCATTACCAACAATTTTTGAATTTTCATTTTTGAATTTTTTAATTTTTGATTGCGATTGGATGATTAATCTGATGAACTTTTATTCTCTTTTTGTACATTTTTCAAATTTTTCTCTTTTTGTTTTTGTTCCACTTTCTTCTTCAAAGGTTTTTGCTTAGAGCATTCTCCCTTTTCAGTTGATTGTGAAACAGTTTCTTGAAATTTTTCTTTTAATTTCAAAAACAAATTCTTTTTTCAATTTTTCGTTTTCATCATCAGATTTTTCATCGCAATCTTCAACTATGACTTTATCATAGTTTGTGACATCGTCACTTATTGGAACTGAATTAACTGGTTTTGGGCAGGGAATAGCTGAAGTATTCACAAAAACCTTCAACTTTTCTTCCCATTCCCTGATTTTACCTTCTAACTCTTTGATTTTCTTTTGAGCACATTCAGCTTCTTTTTCAAGTCGAATAATCGTCTGAAGATGAGAATTTATCATTTTTTGCTTTTCAATGTTATTCTTGCTAAAAACAGATCTCCCATCTTCATGAATTTTTATTTGACTTTGAAATTCTTTTTCAATTTTTGATTTTTCATTTCCAAAACTTTTAATTTTATCTTCAAAATTTTTTCCATTTTCTTTCAACTTCTTGTTTTCTGATGTCAAACTGTTCAAGTCATTTAACAGTTTAACATTTTCAGATTTTTGCTTCTCACAAATTTCCTGCAAAATAAAAATCTGTTTAACATCAGTTTGCTTCTCATCCTTCAACTTTTTGACTTCCAATGTCAAACTTTCCACATCTTTCAAGAGTTTGCCATTGTCAGCTTCAAGTTTATCACATTTAGAGCACACTGATGCAGAACTTGAAGATTCATTCTTCACAAATTCTTCATTTTTTGGAACTTCCTTTGTTCTTGTCTTGAATGATCCTGCACAAAAAATTTTAACGAAATTAAGAGGATTCACATTCTCATCAATATAACAACCCCTCTTGTTATCGTATTTCATAACATATTTTGCCTTAACACATTCAACAATCCTTTTGTTCATTTCGTCAATCACATCTAAACTCATATCCACCAAATGTGTTTCCAAGACTTTTATCAATTCTTTCCTTTTCTTTTCACTTTCATAATCATGAGTTTTAAGTTTGCTGATGAATCCTTTTAGATGTAATTATGAAAAATTTGAATCCTTTCTTAAATTTTTCAAACATTCACTCCATTCAATAGGTAATGCATCTGCAAACTTTGCTATTTTTTTAGCATCTGTCAAGAATATCTCATGATCTTTTAGATAACCAAGTAAAACATTATATCGGTTTTACTAGATCATCCAAGGTTTCATTTTTCAAACACACAAAATATTTAAACCTTTTGACCCAACCATCCTTTTTCACATCTCTATAACTATCATCTATAAACCCTCGATTCTAATTGTTAAATCTTTCAAAATAATAATTTTCATTCTCATCAAACATCTTGTCCAAAACAATCTGTTCAAACACTCAATTCAACACTTATAGTCACAAGTGGTCGACAAAATTTAGAATAAATCACATGCACACTCAATTCGAAACTTGCTGACAACTATCAAAAACTCACATGCAAACTTGAATTCTATTGGACCATTCACTCTTGAACAACACAATCAGCACATGGGCGGTAAAATTTGTTTAATTGTTTTTTTAATATGAGCCGCTATAATGAATATCACATGAACTGACACTATGTCCAAATGTTAACCTAGTATGATTGGACCGATAAATCCACTAAACCGACAATATTAAAACCCAACACAAATCTATTTGACCTCAACCTACTGATCACATGCAACTGATTTTCAATTTACGAGACTTGGAAACTTTAAAAATGAAATGATAATATCACTGCACTTTCAAGCGGTGTGTCGGTTTCAAGCGGTGTGTCGTTTCAAGCAGTGTGTAGTTTTCAAGCGAGACCAACAGGTATATCAAGCGAGAGGCCAGGTTCAAGCGGACTCAATACGTATTTCAAGCGAGAGGCCAGATTCAAGCGGACTCACGATGTAATGTTCAAGCGAAAGGTCGATGACATCAGCATTTCGAACAAATTTCAAGCGAAACCATGATTTTAACCAGTTTTAAGTCGATTTTAACGCTGAAACTTTCCAGGATTTGTTAAAACATGATTGCGCATAATATGTGTGAATTTGAGCCGATTTTATCCGTGAAAAATTTTTAATTTTGAAAAAGAATTGTGTAGAAATCAGAAAAAGTGATGAAAACAGGCTGTTTTGGCAAGATCTCTTCCTCCTGAGCTCTGATACCACTTGTAGGATCGTTTTGAGACCCGAACGAGTCGTTCAGAAGAGATTTTATCAGTTTCAGATGCGGAAAATAAGAAACTGACTTCGAAACAACTTGGTTATCACTTTAAACACTGATTTGATTGATATAATAACAATTACAATCAGTCTTCACACCGGCAGCACCTCGGTATGGAATTCATGAACTGCTACAAATGACAAGTTCAATACCCTATTTATAGCCTTCATGTTTCGCTTGAAAGACACACTACACATTCAAGCGAAACCTCCTAAATTGTCTTCAAGCGAAACCAACAAATATATTTCAAGCGAAAGTCCATGTATTTTGTCTTCTTGTGAGGTGATGCAATGATGATGTCATATTATGATGTCATCATCAAGATTGATGACATCACTCTTGATCAGATTCGCAACGCAACCCGAGACTCGATATAAGACGAAGACGACAGATGAATGCACCAACAGTGCACCACATTGTCACATCTGCCGGTAATAAGAATTTATGTCTTAATGGTTTGATAATATAATTAGTCGTAGTCTCATTCGACCATAGGGCTATAAGGCTTGGAGATATCTCCTCCACCTTTTCGGCCAGTGTGCACCACATTGTCACAACTGCCAATTATAATTGTCAATAATTTAGGCTTTGCCATATGGTTATCAACCATTAAGAATATTTTGTTGATTTCGGACAGATCAAATAAAGTTCGAACTAAATGTCGAGGCAAACGCTTGAATAATTGTGAAAAGAAAATAAAAGATAATTTAAAATTTTCAAAAATGAATATTAAGACTACTAGGCATTGCGTGGAGTCGCAAATTCCAATATGCATTTACCGAGCAGCTCTAGCCTATTCCATATTTGCTAACCTACGCTTTGTCTTTTGAAAATACGTCAGTTTTCACTGGTAAATACAATTAACCGACACGTTTTGAAAATCTTTTCAAAACCATTTTATATCATTTGTTATATCATTTTCATAAATAACTTGGGACAAACTATATCTTTTATTACCAGTATTACATGCTTGTCAATACATATGGGGCCCGAAACTAAACTCTGATACATGATTAACCGACACACCACTTTTTAATAAAAGTATAATAGCATAATAGCGTCTGTCAGGTGTATGCCTGTCACGGCCCCGACCCGTTTTGACTGGTTCGGAAGCCGCGGGACAGAAACCCGTGGTATTAGTATTTAATTTGGCAGCGTAATTTTCAACATGACCGTTTGTCAGAAAATAATATCAGAGTTTTAAAAGAAAACATCGAATTATTTTATTATAAGTCTCGGAACAAACCCCGTATTTTACAAGAAAGGAATTTCCCTGGGAAATCCCCTGATTACAGAAAGCATGTTTATTTCTATTTACTGAGCCACTTTATTTAAGCTGAAGTGCTACGCTGCACTTTTCCTTTTCCTCATAGTAAATCACCTGAAACATGTTTTCAAAAGATTTGATCAGTGATAAATACTTGCGAGTGCATTCAATTTATATAAAAGACACATTGTTATAATATACAGTATTAAGAGCTATTACAATGTTTATATCAACCAATTTCCCCAAATCGTTATTTGTCACTTGGCCGGATATGTGACTATGGTCATATCACACATTGGCTAACCCGTTGTCCAATGGTGAAGATTATCAAGTAGTGTATACATAACCCCACATACTGGCAGTAATTGTAGATTACAAAGACTTAATCACTGTAATTACAACTTCGAAAATAAGCAGGGTTTTGAAAACATTTACTAAAAATAGAATGACTCACATTGCAGATTTAAACTTGTCAGAGTCTGCCTACTGGTTAAGCTTGATAAACCTAATTAAATATAATGCAAACGAAACTAGGTTAGTAACTTAATTCAACATTTACGATAATTCACGAGATCGAAACCCTCACGACGAATGACAAAGTATAGCCCAATGTAGGCAGCACTTAAACATCCATCGGATTGGTTTTAATCGATCGGATATTGTATCATAGCAGTGATCGAGTTATTACCCTGTTATCGTAGTAGAATGTCGAGACTCGGATTGTATTTTTTTTGAAAGAAATAGAGTATATATCAACGTACGAAACGAATTTTTACGTCGTAACAAGCAAACAGTTCAAGTGCCAAGTCCCAGGATTTATACTGAGTTTTGGACTCCCCCGCGTGTCGCGCCGGCTCCCCTAGCCCCTGGCGCGTGTCCCGACGGTGACCCGTCTAGGCTAGGGTAGCCTGGTGTCGGGTATAGCTGGATGTGTTGTTAATTTTCGAAAATACGTGTTCTATACCCGTTTTTGTGAAGTACAGACCATTTAGGGGATCCCCCCCTTGAGTTTAGGGGGCCCTGTTACTGGTTTCTTCCGTTTTTAAAATTTCGCATCGCACCGCACCACTTGGGAGTTTCAATTAGGGTTTCTTAATGTACATTTTTTAGGAATAGGCAATAGAAATTTTTGCGAGGGTTGTTATATCCCCCCCACCTTGTTTAAAATCTCGTCCTCGAGATTTACTGAAATAGGTAAGGACATTTCGTTTCATTTCTGATTCCAGCTTCCAGGTATATTCAGGTCCCCTCTTTGAATCCCATTTTACTTTGACCAGAACTAATCTCTTGTGTTTGAGATTCTTGACCTTTCTATCTTTTATTAGAAGAGGTTTGTAACACCTCGAAAATTCACGTCCTATAATGTGTAGACACGTGTCAAATGTTTAAACGTGTGAAAGAATATTATAGAAGGACTGAAGTTGACAATCATGGAAAGTATGTGGATATACGTGTTCTAAATGTCAACAGTGAATAAATATATTGTATATTAACCCTACAAGATGCTCATGCCTTCAAACGAATAAATCATGGATCATACGGAGCTAAAAGTGAGAGATTACAAACTACAGGGGCTAAATGTGTCAACATGTTTAAGTTATACCTCTGAGTGACCTTTTGACAAACCCGAAGCTTTGTAACGGTTAATTATGCTCACTAGAATGCACGATTTAATTTTCGTAAACTTTCGTTATCGTATGAGAAAGTTATGATCAAATTCGTGTGCGAAGGGTTAAAGCGTAAACGTTGAAAGTTAGGACTTTTCGGGTAACAATTAGGTTAACCGGGGACTTAACAAAGTGGGTAAATGTCTTGAAGCCCTTAAAAATCAATGTGGAGGGTGCAAAATGCAAGAAAGGAAGTCTAAGCAAAGTTTGAAGGGGCAAGGATCAAAACATAAAAATCTAAAAGATAGATTTGAGTCAGACATGGGGTCGCGCGACGCGAGGCCCAGGGGGGGGGGGGGTCCGTCGCGTTACGCCTAGGGCCACCTGATGCGAATTTCTTGGTTATTTGTCTGCCATAGCCCTTGTGTTCGACTCTTAACTGATTTGCCTCATCTTGGACGACCCCCAGGCACCCCCTAAGCACTAGGAACACTTGTTGATCAGTTGTGGAGAGTTGTAGACCCAAGTGTCAACTTCTTATGGTGGATTAAACACTATAAAAGGCCATGGAGTTGCAACTCATTCTTCACACCTCTTCTCAAGCTTTCTGATCATTCCTGGAGCTCAAGTCTGCTTCCAAGTGATCACTAATCAAGCTTAGGACTTCAGTAAGTTACTAATCCTTTCTTTTATTGAGTTTAGCTTAGTTATTTAGCTAAAAGTCAAACCGTCGTAATTACGGTTTGACTTCGAGATTAATTAATAATGGCTCAGGCAAATCTTGAATTAAAAGTAGTTATAAGTTGGTAATTATGTGGGTAATAAAACCTCAAAAGGGTTCCCCCTGATTCCCACTCTAACTAGGTCTAATGTCGGGTCAAACGTGTAATTAAAAGGTCAACAGAAAGTTTAAATTGCAATTTATGCATGATTAGCAATGTAGAACACATACAACCTGTTTGATCATTAATATAACTTGGTAATTAGTGCAAGAACATGTCTAAACATGTTCAACCCGACAATTTCCTGTTTAGACCCGGTTCGGAACCGAAAGTCGCATAGTTTGACTTATACTTTGACTTTCGGTTCTGACCCGTTATGGTATGTTTTAGAAATACCTTAGAGCTTTATTTGGACCAGGTTACATGCTAGTATAACCCTCTATGATTATACACCTCGGATCATTAGTTATCCAATTAATATGCATGATTCCGTTAATTGCTCATATGTTGACCATTATGCCCTTTTCACCTTAAAATGTGATTTTTGAAAATGTAAAAGAGTAGAAACTTTAATTACTGATATATAAACTTGCATACAAAATTTGACATCAGTTTGAGGTGTAGGTTAAGAGTTATGCTCGTTAGCGTAAAATTAAAGCTTTTTGTTAATTAAACGGCGTATTTAGCGTATAGCCTACTTAGACATACTTTTTGATATCAAATATTTTACCCACTGATGTAATATATTATTTTGTATTTTTAAAGATTTTTAATTAATTTTAGGCTGAGCATAACTTATAGTCGTAGGCTTAATCCGGTAATTGTCGGTTTTGCCCTTACGGGCTATAAAATGAGTTTTACATATCTAAACGACTCCAAACCTTTTGCTACTGATCACATATGATAAATAAATTATTTTAAGCCTTCTGGAAATATAAAAATATCAGATTTATGTATCAAACCCGGAAATGGTCTCTAATCGCCTTTTTAAGCGTTTTTAACGCATAGTATGTACTAAAACTATTTTAAACATACAAGGGTTGATACCTACTGATATTTGAGGCAAATTATAATATTTTAACAGCAAGCAAAGGTTGATAAACTCAGACTTCAGTTTTGAGCTTTTCGGCTTATGTGAAATTACCAAAATACCCCTACGGGGCATAGTTTGGTTATAATTGATAAAGTTCACTTATATACTTTAACCTACTGATATAACTTAGCAAATTGAGTATATTTTCTGATTACATCAGACCGGTAACTCAGGTTGACACTTAAACTCTTTTACAACCTTTAAAATGACCAAACTACCCATACGGGGCATAGTTTGTGATTAAAGTCATTTCGGGCATAATAAAGGACATCTTACTGATGTCACAACATATATGAAGCATATTAACTTAGGAAACCTGTAAATAGCTCTCATGAATACCCGTTACGCTTATTTCGCGTTCGGTTCGGTTTATGTAACTAGTTTACATAAATTAGCCTAAACGGGTCAAACCTTATCGGTTTTATCTCAAAATCCAGAATGTGAATGAAATACCCATATTAAGCAAGTATCTGAACTTGTCGGGTCAAAATCACATTCTATCCGGTCTTCGCTTAATCGTGCGTACGAACCGTATCTTTAAAACTAACCGGTCTAGGCTTAAGCTTAATTAAAGGCCGTTAGAATTCTAATAGGTTATTATAAACCTCCGTTCCAGATTAGGAGAACCAGTAAAAGCTACGTGCGTTTGCTTATTGTGATTTATACATTGCTCAGGTAAATACTTTTAACTTATTTTCCCTATACGGGCTTGGGTTACGGTATATAGCATACCGCTTGATCGGGCATCAAATCTTCCATCATTGGGTGGTTAATTGAATAATTTGATCGGCTCGTTTAAACAGTCTTGTTACTTAAAGCCTTTGGGGGGTTAATGACCATGTCCCGGATATCCTTGGCATCATTTTACGAAATGGCCACGACTTAAGCGCGGGGTGTAGGCGTACACCCGTCAGCGCACAAAAGAATATTGTGGTGTGTCTATTGATCTTTAACCCGGACAAGATCCGGGCTACTGAACGCACAAGGAACATGTAATTCGTTCACAAGATTATAATATTAAATAATTCTCCCAAGTTAAATAAAATGTTTATGCCACGTGCATCCAAACCAATTTTCAATCATTTTCCAAAATGAGTCAGTTGATTGTATTTACCAGTGTAAACTGACGTATTTTCCCAAAAAGATTAAATGCAGGTACTAAGCGAAATTGGCTGGGATTTCTCCTTAGCATCATTAGAAGTCTCGCAAGCTTAAGATGCCTGAAGTCTGTTGAACTATTGTTTCTACTTTATTTTCGATCCATCTGTGGATAAACTTCCGAATATTGTGACATTGATATTACAATATTAAATTCGGTTGTATTATATCTTTTCAATTGCTTCCGCTGTGCATATTAAATATTGTGTTGTTTGACTATTATGTTGCCAACCACGTCACGATACTCCCCACCGGGCCCACCGGTGACACGTGGAAATCGGGGTGTGACAGGTTGGTATCAGAGCTAACATTGAGTGAATTAAACACTAGCCTTTTGTGTTTAATCTCAATAACACAATTGCACATTTCTAAACTTTCGAGTCTAGACATATAACATAGGACAAATTCCACTTTGTTTGTGTGTCCTTTATTTTACATATGTTTTTGTTGTTATCTCATGATATATTGACAGGAATTAAAAATGCCGCCAAGATTCTTCAGGAGAAGAGGAAGAGGCAAGGGGCCAATCACCGCCCCCAATGATAATGAAGCTGGACCTTCGAATGTGCGAGCTCCATCTACAACGAAGAGTGACGATCCCCGGCAGAACCGGAGAAACCTCTTTGAGCCGGCTAGACGGCCGGTCTCACATAGTTCAACACCTCCTAACCCATATGGGCCTCAACCGGAGTACGAGCCCAACAACCCTCAACCTTCATACATACCATTGCAGCGATCTTTATCGCATCATTCTTTTGGTGACCCTACACCAGTTTTTAGGGGCCGGTTTAACCCGGCGAATTATATACAAGAACCAGTGGGTTTTAACCCATTGGGGCCAGAGGATCACTTCTCTGGCGATCATGCGGACGACATGGACGAGGATACGGACCCCGTCGAGCCTGCCAGTGGTACACCAAACCACCCGATAGAGATCTCTGACGGATCTTCTTTCCATGGATCACCCTATGTTGGTCCAGATAGCTTTCAAGCTATGTTCACCAGGCACGAGTGGTACTATACACCTCTTCACCATTCGTCTCCTCAGCAGCAGCAGCCGCAGCAACAACAGGATCCCTCTGTGGATTCCAGATTCGTGGCAGTCACGCCACCGCCTCCACCGCCGCCAGTGCAGCCGGCACCTCCGCAACCGCCGAGGCGAAGGAGAACCGGTGCGCGCATGTCGTCACGAGCAGGGGATTTCCATTTCAGTTCCCCACGTCAATCCAGTGGCAGCCACTATCCGCCACATCAGGAGGACCCACAAATGGGTGGACCCTCTAACCCAGCTGTACCGCAGCCGCCACCGATGGGTTTTGACAACCCAATTCCAGCATATACGGGTTCCATGGCATACAACCCGTTTAAGCCACCGACTCAACACAACTACGGGTACGCAGAGGCCGACCCTTACATGGTAGCGGCTAATTATAACGCCTTGCACCCGGAAGGACCATACGGAGCTCCATGGGGAGTAGGGTACCCAACACATGGGTACCAGATACCTCCTAGGCCTATTATTCGGACTCAATCACAGCCGCCTAGGTTCTCCCCACCTGAGCATGAAGAACTCCTTCAGAGGCTGGATCAAGTTGAACGGGAAGTTCACAGAGACCGCAGGGAGAGATAGACTTTCTTCCAAGGATTAACAAGCTTGATCAAAGGGAAGAGCAAGAAGGATCATTGAATCCTTCCACTATTGTTTTTCCTTGTATCAGTTGAGCCCCTGCGTGGGCCTGTATTAGCTGTAATTGTTTAAGCCCCTGCGTGGGTATGTATGTGTGTTTGTTTTGACCCCTGCGTGGGTCTATTTTCCGTTAACCCCTGCGTGGGTATGATGTTTGTTTGTTTAAAGTCCCTGCGTGGACTAGTATATTGATTGACCCCTGCGTGGGTAATTGTTGTTGAAAAGACCCGTTTAGGGCAGCGTGTAATATTATAATAAATTAATGGAATGTTTGTTTTATAAATTTCATGTTTGCCATTATGTGCATAGATAAATTATGTATGAAATAAATAAATTAAAATCATTCCTTTTGAAATAATATCTGCCTATGTAAATTTTTAAATAAGAATCTTAAAGTGTGAAACCTAGCCTTCGGGTCATTATAAGGCCGGGCCAAGATGGTAAGACCTGTTTAAAAGATTCGTATCCCTGTTAACATCGGAAAACATGTTAACACTCCTGGTAGAAGTGATTCGTTAAAATCACACACGTCATTTTTATATAAAAGGATCTTTCTAAAGATTCCTAACCCAATTCTATGATCTCTGAATCATGGGTTTAGGTCATCAATTAAGATGATCATAATTAAACCATACGTGGTAATATGGTGCCTACGGGCCCTGCTCATTTCCATATGAGCCAAAAGACAGTGGTAGCGATGACTCCCTGTCAGATAAAGGTAATGAACTAGGTTCAAACCTTCATGCTTTGATTCTCTGAAATCATAGCTTATAATTTATAAACGTCCTTGTGACTAGGCCTATTGTGCCAATATACCTTCAGGTTTTGATTCTCTGAAATCATAGCTTATAGATTAAAAATGTCCACGTGACTAGGCCTTTTGTGCCACAAATAAAACTGTTATTGTTTTATAATTAGGATAAATTATTATAGAAATCCTAAATAAATATGATTAATAAATTAACCAAATATGGTCTCTGTTTACCATGGTTAATGAATTTCCCTAAGGGGCAATTCCATAATAAACTCCCAAATAAACTATTGTCCTTGTTTTCTGCAACAGTTCAATTAAAATGGCTAACTCGGACGAGGGTAATAGTCATCCAGTGGAGAATAACGAGAACGCCCGAATTAATTTAACGGGTGCTGAATTGAAAGCAATAATAGACGGCGCAGTTACACAGGCATTGGAAAGGCAGTACGAAGAGTATAGTGGGACTCGTAGTAGGACCCTAACTACACAGCCTTCAAAGCCACCGTCCAAGAAGGACGAATCGAAGAAAGATGATGATCGACACTCCTCGAACCACAGTGCTCCATCTCAACAGGTTGTACTAAACCAGGGACCCCGTGACAAGGGTTGTTCATATAAATATTTCGTTTCCTGCAAACCCCGGGATTTCACTGGGGAGAAAGGAGCCATTGACTGTATGACATGGCTGGATGAGATGGATACGGTTGTGGATATCAGCGGATGCGCTGAGAGAGACGTGGTCAAGTTTGTGTCGTAGTCTTTTAAGGGTGAAGCGTTAGCATGGTGGAGATCTCTGATTCAAGCCACCGGAAAAATTCCATTGTACAACATGTCGTGGGAACAATTTGTTGCCCTTATCAGGGAAAATTACTGCCCTCAGCATGAGGTGGAGAAGATAGAGTCTGATTTTCTATCATTGGTGATGACAAACCTTGACTGTCAAGCTTACCTAACAAGCTTCAACACGATGTCCCGGTTGGTTCCTTATCTGGTAACCCCGGAACCAAAAAGAATAGCTCGTTTTATCGGTGGTTTAGCCCTGGAAATCAAGGCAAGCATGAAGGCTTCTCGGCCAACTACTTTTAGATCTGTAGCTGACATATCCTTGTCCCTCACATTGGATGCGGTCAGGCAGAGATCGCTGAGGAATAAGGAGGCTGAGAAGAGAAAACGTGAGGATGATAGTTCACGTAGATCGAACAAGAAGCACCGTGGGAACAGTGACAACAAGAAAGGATCGGAGTCAAGGAAATATGGGCATAATTCTGGTGAGAAGCCCAAATGCAAAGTTTGCAAGAAGCAGCACTTTGGAAAGTGCAGACTTGAGTCGAACTCACAGACTCAATCAAAAACCTATGCATGTGGTATATGCAAGTCCACGGATCACAAAACCTTGGATTGCAAGAAGATGAAGGACGCAACGTGCTACCGTTGCAATGAAAAGGGCCACATTAAAACCAACTGCCCTAGGTACACCAAGAAGCCTGAAGAGGCCAAGAAGACTAATGCCAGAGTCTTCAGAATGGACGCAAAGGAAGCGGTGCTAGACGACAACGTTATTACAGGTACTTTCCTTGTAAATGACGTCTATGCTAGAGTACTTTTTGATTCAGGCGCTGATAAGTCTTTCATTGATAATAAGTTTTGTGAACTGCTGAAATTACCTGTCAAAACCTTAAATGTGAATTATGAGGTGAAGTTAGCAGATGGCACCCTAGAAACCGTCTCTACTGTGTTAGATGGATGTGTTATATCCATTAAGAACCATTCTTTTCCTCTATCTCTGCTTCCCTTTAAGTTGGCCGGTTTTGACATAGTTCTGGGTATGGACTGGTTATCTCATAACCAGGCCCAAATTGTCTGTAACAAGAAACAAGTGGTAATAAAGACTCCGTCTGGTGAATCACTTACCATTCGGGGAGATACCCAATATGGGCTGCCTGAGCAAGTGACTATGCTTAAGGCTTCAAAATGTTTAAAGAGGGGTTGTGTCATCTACATGGCACAAGTGATTATTGATGAGCCCAAACCGAAGATAGAAGACATTCCTGTCATCTCTGAATTCCCAGAAGTTTTTCCGGAAGAACTACCTGGTTTGCCACCAGATAGGCAAGTGGAATTCAGGATTGATATCATCCCCGGAGCAGCACCAGTTGCCAGAGCACCCTATAGGTTGGCTCCAACGGAGATGAAAGAATTGAGGACACAGCTAGACGAATTGCTAGCCAAGGGTTTCATAAAACCTAGTTCGTCTCCTTGGGGAGCGCCAGTCCTGTTTGTCAAGAAGAAGGATGGATCGATGCGTCTGTGCATCGATTATCGTGAACTTAATAAGGTCACGATCAAGAATAGGTATCCTTTGCCTAGGATCGACGATTTGTTCGATCAATTGCAAGGAGCAAGTTACTTCTCGAAGATTGACTTGAGGTCAGGTTACCATCAATTGAAGGTTAGAGATGAAGACGTGCACAAAACAACATTTAGGACTTGTTAGGCCCTAAAGTGTGAGACTGACGCATCAAATTAACATAACGGGTTATGGTTACGAACTGGGTCTTACCGGGTTAGTTTATATTAGGCTGTGGACCTTTATAGGTAACTTGGGCCAAGCTTTAGGCCATGTGGGCCAAGCAGGCCCAAGGGAAGCCCATGTGGGAAGTGGGCTTGTCTATGTATATAAACAAGTTTTCAACTTGTTTTTAGGTTTGAACCTCTTAGATCCTCATTGTTACAGAATTTCGCTAGAGAGGGAGACGATCGATTGTGGTGTAGGAACTTGTACCAGACGGTTTTGCTAGTTGATAGTAATAGAATCGTGTGCAAGTTTGAAAGTGATTCGGTATTGTGTTCTCCGTATTTCTTGTTTTTTGATTTATCTTGAATCTCACCAAGTTTGGATTCCGCACAAACTTGGTGATTGTTTGATATCATTGAAAGATCCGTTTCACGGGACTTACAAGTGGTATCAGAGCCATTAGAACCTGTTTCTAGGCTCGGTGTGATATCAAAGATTCAAGATTTTGAAATTTTTGTTGAAAATCATCAAGAACATTCATCGTGTTCTTCGTAGTGTTCTTCGAAAGTTTATTAAAAATTAGTATATTTTGGTGTTTAAATTTTGAAAAAGTCTGTTTAAAGAATAGACGTAATCTTTTTATTTTCCCAAAAATATCTTGATTTAAAAATTCCCAAAGATTTCGGTGGAGAGTTGTTGAGTTATTAATTCTTTCCATATATTATTATAATATACAACAGCTCCTCCTTGTTCATCTTTATCTCTATGATCTGTTTTCGAGTAGCAACCACTGATTAACGTCATCATCTCACAACTTTACAACAGAGGTTTCGGCTCATCCTGTTTGGTTTCGACTCGCAATTTTCATCAGTTTCGGCTCATCCTGTTTAGTTTCGACTCACAACCATCATCATCAGTTTCGACTCATCCTGTTTGTTTTCGACTCGCAACCATCATCAGTTTCGGCTCATCCTGCTTTGGTTTCGACTCGCAACCATCCACGGTTCCGAGTCGCAACCGAGATCTCGAGTCATCTCGTTTTGTTTTCGAGTCGCAATCATCAAAGATCTCGAGTCATCTCGTTTTGTTTTCGAGTCGCAATCATCAAAGGTCTCGAGTCATTGATCATCTGTGTCACAACAATCTTTCACGGAACCTGCAACTCTGTCTCCGGTCATCGTTCATCATCGTCAACTTTGTCGACTGCCGTTCTCCTCCGACAACCTGCAACTCCGGTCGTCTTTCATCCACGGCCATCATCACCACCTCTGAACAACCATCGTATCTCCGATCACCGCAACCGTCATCATCTTCATCATCTTACTCTACCCCGCACAAGACATCACACCGCCCTGCATCATCACCGTTTATCATCTTCTCCGGGTCACACCTGCAACTTGAAATCATTTTCTCAAGGACTGTTAGTGACACTTGGGTGTCGGGAAAGAAAGCAGTGACAAGAACATTCACACGAAGAAGAAGATATACAGTTATTTTTTAATAATATATTATATATTAGGGTATTAATAATTATTTAGTAATCTTTACGTAATCATTAGGTTTAATAATATTAATAATAATATTAAAATCATTTGGTAATCATTAGCTAATCATTGTTTTATTAATATTAAAAATTATAATAACATTAATAATATTATAGTATTTAAAAATAATAAAAATAATAAAAAAAGGGGTTTGTTTGTTTGTGATAACGGTTTTGATAGATTTTTGAGGTGCGGTTCAGAAAACGGGTTCTTTCGCCTGCAAAGGGTTTGAGTTAGCGAGTACACAGGTTCTCGCTTTGGGCTTGTGTTGAAGTTAAAAGATCACATTGTTGAGAAATCACATCTTAAAAATGTCTTCTAAGAGAGAGGTGCTTGAGCAGGAACTCCAAGGATTCAGATACTCATATGGTGAATCTATAGAAGCACTTACAGGCCGGTTTGCTGAACTGCTCTCTAAAATGGAGAAGGCAGAGATGGTGGTGTCTACTCGCATGAGCAACAGAAAGCTTCTGGATGCTATAAAAGAGATTCCAGATCAGGCAAACTGTAGTTGGTTTATCAATGTTAATCAGATAATAGTGACAACCGATTGTTACAAAATGAAGCCGGATGAGCTGATCTCAATCATCAAATCATATGACAATGCTGACAAACAGTCTACTCAAGGCAACACATCTGCTGCAGTTTGCTCATCCACTCAAAATTCAGCATTTATGTTTAACAAACCCCTGGCTCAAGAAATTACTCGTGATCGTGAAGAGATACTTTCTGTCTTTTGCACTCCTGAGTGTAGAGAAAGAAATGAGGCATATCGGTTACACAACGCTGAGTTGATTCAAGACTACAACGACATAAAAAATAAAAATTTTACTTTATCAAAGAATGAAAAGCTTTATAAAGATAAAATTGAAGCTCAGCGAAAAGACATCATCAAACTTAAGGATGATGTAAGTGTAAAAACAGCCCATTTCTTAGAGGCACAGGAGAAGGTATGCATTTTGATCAAAGAACTGGAAGATATCAGAGAAAGATATCAAATTAACGAACTTAACATTAAAAAGTATGATTCTTCCAGCAAATTGGTCAAAAACTTGTGTGATCAACAGCTCGCATACAAGGAAAATAAAGGGCGTGGTTTGGGTTTCAATCAAGTTCCTCCTCCATATAATGACAACTACACATATTTACCCATGACTGAGGAGGAATTGATGAATGAGGACAAGATGGCTTACGGTCCTAAAACTGATAAGTCATCAATCAACAGCAGACCTTTTGATAAACGAGCGAGTCCTTCGGTAAATTTTGATATAGAGGGTACTTTTGATCCTAATGCTTCGTCTTCCCCTGCAGATGAAGTAGTTGAAGTAAAAGTTGAAAATGTAGTTAGGGATGAACAAGCATCAGAGTCTGGTTCTTATGAAAATTTAATAAATGAACTTAATCAAGACTCTATTTCGTCGTGTGATATTTTTAACTCGGTTTTTCGCTCTGTGATTAATTTCAGGCCTGACGGTTTGGGCGAAAACGTTGATGCTTGTGAAACAAAGACTGAAACGACAAATGAAACGAATGAGCCAGTTGAACCATCTGATTCCAAATGTGAATCATCTGAAGCAACTGATTCTGAGAAATTGGAATCAGTTGATTCTAGTGGATTCAGCTCAAAGGCGTCATGTGCAGAACCGTCTTGTGCTGAAAATTTGTCAAATGTTTCAGATGAAGTTCCTGCTAAAGTTTCTGGTATTTCATCTAACAAACCAGAACTCTCCGATTCTGTCAAAGCTGATGACATGAAGGATGAAGAGAAGATTGACGTGAACAAGGCTCCAAGTGCGCAAGCTAAACAATCTGAACCTTCTGTTAGTGATGAAAAGGTTCAGATCAAGCAACAAGAGTCGAAGCGAGCAGGTAAAGGACGCGGAAATAAGAAGCCTAAACATCAAAGACGATCAGGCTCTCCACAGTCCTCAACGGGCAGCAATCATCCGCAAAAGGCTCGTAATGAGAAAAATGCTTTCGTTAAGCCAGTCTGTAATGGCAAATGTGAGAAATATGCATTTAACTGTGCTAACAAAGCTTTCGAAAGGACTGGTGAGATTTCTGAACAAGACCTGCAGTCTAATCAAAACAAGAAGAATCAAAAGAAATCTCAACAACATAAGGCCCCTGCAAACGATAAGTATAGACATCCAAATTCATCGTCGTCTGCAAGAAATGTGCAACAACATCAAGCACAGAAAGGATCGGTTTGTCCTTCAGGGCCTGCAAAAGCAAATCCAGCTGATCAGAATGCTTCCTACATAAAGAGACAAACATGCTTCAATTGCGGAATTGCTGGTCACATTGCTCGAAACTGCACACATCGTCCCTATATACCCTATTATGTGCAAAATCAAAGGGTTACACCAAAGGATAAATACCATTCCAAGCCAATGAAGGTATCATCACCTAAGGCAATGAAGAATATGAATCCCAAGGTTAAACCTTCTGATGGGGATTGGAACGCTGCCAAAAACAAACGCAAAGCTTTTCAGGAACAAAAATGTGCTTCTAAAACTAACAAATCTGAAACAGCTAAAGTTGCTCAACCGACGGCAACAAACACGTTTGTTAAATCGAAACAGATTTGGAAACCCAAATCCAAGGCAGCAACGTCTCCAATCCTTGAAACGAAAGGGGACTTGTGTTTAAAAGAAGTGTCTTATTTTGATGCTTTAGGAAATCCCAGGACCACGATGGCCTGGGTACCCATGTCTTACTAATCTCCTTACCTTTCAGGAACAACCAAGGAGGAGCTGTTAACAATCTCTGGAGTGTTGATAGCGGTTGTTCCAGAGATAGAACGGGTAACATTTCACTGTTGCAAAAAGTTCAAATTTTTTTTACAGATGATATGTTTCCTTTGGAGGAGATAACAGAAGTAAGAAATGATCAGCAAAAGGTACCGTTTAAATTCAGTACTTTGATTTGAATATTGATTAGTCTTCAATCTGATGACAGAATGGTTAACCAAATTTTTTTTTTCCTTTTTTAGTTCATTATCTTTGTATATAAAGTGTCCTTTCTCTAGTAAATGGTAAATTTGCGCAAAAATACAAGATTTATGCACAAATTTAGGGGGGGGGGGGAGAGGAACATATGGATAGATATAGAGTTTAGGAGGAGAAAACTCAGAAAATACAAAAAGAGTTTGCAGTAAATATGTATTGTTTTAGGGGGAGAAAATGAGAAAAATACAAAAACATTAGAAAATGAAAAAGCGAAAAAGAAAGATTGCATGATATGGGAAGTGAAATAAATGTTTGTGTTAAAGGGTTTGACTAACACATGTAAGGTGCCATAGCTGAAAAGACTAGGATCTACTGCGATATGTCGATAGGCTTGACGCTCAACATGATAAAAGATACTAAGTGATATAAACATAACGAACTATGTATCATGTGAGTAACATACCAACGGCGTATGATTTTATGGTCTTAAATCTTGCGTTGATAGATAGCCAACATCTGAGGTTTCGGGTCTTTATATTGTTGAATCATCCGGGGATATCTTGGATGTCCTTCTGTTCAGAACTAAAATTGTACATGACCCCAGGAAAGAAAGTCACTTGGAATTATCTCATTTCTATTTGAGTGTCTGTATGTTGTCCCGATACACACAATTTTGATCTGATTCTGAAATCTTCTCTGAAAAAATCGTGTACCTCCTCTGCTGCATCCAGATATATGCTGACCTGGAGGTGCTAGGCAACGACAGCTTCTGCTGCATCCAGATACATGCTGACCTAGCTGTACGTTGTCGCGCTATAGATCTAATACACCCAAAAGAGGCCCTCTAGTGCCCAAAAGAAACCCAAGAAACCTATATCAAATTGAGAAAAACTCATTTGATCTGTATATTATACCATCTCTACTTAAGATCTATTCTGTTCTCTTCTCAACCTATTCCCAGTTAAGATTTCAGAAATCTGGATTGGACTTGTGAAATATGTGGTAGGGAAGATACTTGCATGATAGAGTGTGCTGTTTATATTTCCAGGATTTGATTAGTATTTATTTGGGTGTTCATTGTTAATAAATCAAAACATGATAAAATAGATTATATGCAGACCTAGACACAGTCAGGATATCTTAAAGGATGACATCAGTATACTCACCTGCTACGATGAATTGTTGTGCTTACCTTGATCGCGGGGGTATGCCTTGGAATGGGACACACGGGTATAATAGTATAATGTTATCTAAAGCATATCACGAAGTTGAAAAGTTGAAAGTTGAGCGTTAAAGTTTAAGTGGACAAACATATTGGCAATCGCATAGACCAGTTTGATTAGGCTCGTACTGAAAAGTGTTCCTTAGTCTGCCTGAGAACGAATTTTGATCCCATTGCAATTGTAATTGTATATTATGGTAGTTGTTTATATTTTGAGTTGTTATTTGTTTTATTTCTTAAAATTAAAAAAATTGAAAAATTAAAAAATACAAAAATAGTGTCTTGCTTTTCTATAAAACCAAAATTCCAAAAATAGAGTTTTTAATTGTTTTTCTTAAAATTAAAAAATGTAACCGTTCTTGAAGATTTGACTGATCATCAAAAGTTGAAAGAATTTAAATTGTGAAATCCAAGTACAAGTTCTTGGATGTACCTAGTGTTCATATGGTACTCTCCCTGTTGCATAAGAAATGTTTGCTTATGAGTTTGTGAGCATGTGCAGAACTTGGTTTCAATCAAGAACAGGGGTTGATGAAGACTAAGATGCTGTTAGTTGCTGAAGAAGCTTGAAGCAGCTCAACAACAAGATGTACCTGAGTCAGAAGAATCGGATACGAATTGCTGTCTGACAGTGATAGTGCATTTAAAGAAGTACCGTGAACCTGCTTGAAAGAAAAAGACTGAAGAAGAAAAGAGCTGTCGAGAATCCTCCTCTCACATTCTTTTGACAAGACTTCAAGCAGATGCTGATCGAGATCCTGATATGAAGCTAACCACAAGAGCTGAAGAAAAGAGACCCAGTGCTGAGAGTTCAGAAGTCAAGAACTTCCACAACATCTGCAGCATAGCGTCAACCATAGACTTCGTTGAAGACGTTGCTGAATTCATGCTATGAAGACAATTTGATGGCATCAGTCTAGGGGGAGATTGTTAGGCCCTAAAGTGTGAGACTGACGCATCAAATTAACATAACGGGTTATGGTTACGAACTGGGTCTTACCGGGTTAGTTTATATTAGGCTGTGGACCTTAATAGGTAACTTGGGCCAAGCTTTAGGCCATGTGGGCCAAGCAGGCCCAAGGGAAGCCCATGTGGGAAGTGGGCTTGTCTATGTATATAAACAAGTTTTCAACTTGTTTTTAGGTTTGAACCTCTTAGATCCTCATTGTTACAGAATTTCGCTAGAGAGGGAGACGATCGATTGTGGTGTAGGAACTTGTACCAGACGGTTTTGCTAGTTGATAGTAATAGAATCGTGTGCAAGTTTGAAAGTGATTCGGTATTGTGTTCTCCGTATTTCTTGTTTTTTGATTTATCTTGAATCTCACCAAGTTTGGATTCCGCACAAACTTGGTGATTGTTTGATATCATTAAAAGATCCGTTTCACGGGACTTACAGGACTCGTTATGGTCATTACGAGTTCCTAGTGATGCCTTTTGGGCTCACTAATGCACCAGCCGCGTTCATGGACCTCATGAATCGCGTTTGCAAGCCGTACTTAGATAAATTCATCATCGTTTTCATTGACGACATTCTTATCTATTCGAAGAATCAAGCTGACCATGAGAAACACCTTCGATGTATTCTCAAGCTCCTGCATCAGGAGAAGCTCTTTGCCAAATTCTCCAAGTGTGAATTTTGGCTTCGAGAGGTCCAATTCCTTGGACACGTGGTTAGTGAGCGTGGTATCCAAGTGGATCCCGCTAAGGTTGAAGCAGTTATGAACTGGCAAGAACCAAAGACGCCTACAGAGATTCGTAGCTTCTTGGGATTGGCAGGATATTACCGGCGTTTCATTGAAAAATTTTCAAGGATTGCTGCACCCCTAACTTCCTTAACTAAGAAGAAAGTAAAGTTCGTTTGGGGCCCTAAGCAGCAAGATTCCTTTGATATCCTAAAACAGAAGTTGAGCAACGCTCCAGTACTAACATTGCCGGAAGGTATCGAAGAATTTGTAGTTTATTGTGATGCATCGCACACTGGCATGGGGTGTGTGCTTATGCAGAAAGGCAAGGTTATTGCCTATGCATCACGTCAGTTAAAAGTGCATGAAAAGAATTACACCACTCATGACTTGGAGTTGGGTGCCGTTGTATTCGCACTAAAACTGTGGAGGCATTATCTTTATGGAATCAAGTGTGTGATCTATTCTGATCACAAGAGCCTCCAGCACCTGTTTAATCAGAAAGAGTTAAACATGAGGCAACGCCGTTGGATGGAGACTTTGAATGATTATGATTGTGAAATCAAGTACCATCCCGGCAAGGCGAATGTAGTCGCCGATGCCTTGAGTCGAAAGGAGAGGGTGAAACCCATCCGAATCAATGCCAAGCGCATGGAGATAAAGAACAATTTGATTGAAAGGTTGTTAGCTGCACAGAAGGAAGCTGTGTTAGAAGCTAACTATCCTAACGAAAAGCTAGGGGTAACTGAGGAGCAGTTAACACTTAGCAAGGACGGAATACTAAGATTGAATGGACGAATATGGGTTCCAATTTATGGAGGACTTCGAGATGTTATCTTCCACGAAGCCCTTAGTTCCAAATACTCCGTTCATCCTGGAGCTGATAAGATGTACCAGGATCTAAAGGCAAATTATTGGTGGATAGACTTGAAGAAGTCTGTAGCCACTCATGTAGCCAAATGCTTGACATGTGCGCAAGTCAAAGCCGAGCATCAGAAACCGTCAGGTTTGCTACAACAGCCTGAACTTCCTACGTGGAAGTGGGAAATGGTAACCATGGATTTTATCACCAAGTTACCCAAGACAAGGAAATGAAATGATACAATATGGGTTATAGTTGACAGACTGACGAAGTCAGCACATTTCTTACCCATCAAGGAGACTTATAGCTCCGACATGTTAGCCCAGTTGTACGTTGATAAGATTGTAGCCTTACATGGCATACCTGTGTCTATTATCTCTGACCGAGATACTAGATACACGTCACATTTTTGGAAGAGTTTCCAACAATCTTTGGGCACACGTTTGAATTTTAGTACGACTTATCATCCTCAGACTGACGGTCAGAGTGAGCGTACTATTCAAACGTTGGAAGACATGCTACGTGCATGTGCGATCGATTTGGGTGGTAGTTGGGATAAGAACCTACCATTAATCGAATTCTCCTACAACAATAGCTACCATACCAGCATTAAGGCTGTGCCTTTTGAGGCATTATACGGTAGAAAGTGTAGATCACCCATTTGTTGGGCAGAAGTTGGAGATGTCCAATTATCAGGACCAGAGATAGTCTTTGAAACGATGGACAAGATTGTCCAGATTCGTGACCGTCTCAAAGCTGCCCGGGATAGGCAGAAGAGCTACGCAGATCCAAAGCGTAAAGCTTTTCACTTTGAAGTAGGTGATAAAGTGTTGCTTAAAGTATCACCCTGGAAAGGAGTGATGCGATTTGGTAAGAAAGGCAAGCTAAGCCCGGGATACATAGGACCTTTCGAGGTTATCGAACGTGTCGGGTCAGTTGCCTATAAGTTAAACTTATCGGAAGAGCTCAGTGGAATTCACAATGTGTTCCACATCTACAATCTGAAGAAGTGCTTCGCTGACGAATCACTGGTAATACCGCATACAGATGTGCATATAGATGAGAGCTTAAAATTTGTGGAAAAACCTTTGTCGATTGAAGATCGACAGGTAAAGAAGCTTCGAAGGAAGCATGTACCTATTGTAAAGGTCAAATGGGATGCCCGTAGAGGTCCCGAATACACGTGGGAGGTTGAATCCACGATGAAAGAAAAGTACCCTTATTTATTTCAGTAAATCTTGGGTCGAGATTTATTTTAAGGGGGTGAGGATGTAACACCTCAAAAATTCACGTCCGATAATGTGTAGACACGTGTCAAATGTTTAAACGTGTGAAAGAATATTATAGAAGGACTGAAGTTGACAATCATGGAAAGTATGTGGATATACGTGTTCTAAATGTCAACAGTGAATAAATATATTGTATATTAACCCTACAAGATGCTCATACCTTCAAACGAATAAATCATGGATCATACGGAGCTAAAAGTGAGAGATTACAAACTACAGGGGCTAAATGTGTCAACATGTTTAAGTTATACCTCTGAGTGACCTTTTGACAAACCCGAAGCTTTGTAATGGTTAATTATGCTCACTAGAATGCATGATTTAATTTTCGTAAAGTTTCGTTATCGTATGAGAAAGTTATGATCAAATTCGTGTGCGAAGGGTTAAAGCGTAAACGTTGAAAGTTAGGACTTTTCGGGTAACAATTAGGTTAACCGGGGACTTAACAAAGTGGGTAAATGTCTTGAAGCCCTTAAACATCAATGTGGAGGGTGCAAAATGCAAGAAAGGAAGTCTAAGCAAAGTTTGAAGGGGCAAGGATCAAAACATAAAAATCTAAAAGATAGATTTGAGTCAGACATGGGGTCGCGCGACGCGAGGCCCAGGGGGGGGGGGTCCGTCGCGTTACGCCTAGGGCCACCTGATGCGAATTTCTTGGTTATTTGTCTGCCATAGCCCTTGTGTTCGACTCTTAACTGATTTGCCTCATCTTGGACGACCCCCAGGCACCCCCTAAGCACTAGGAACACTTGTTGATCAGTTGTGGAGAGTTGTAGACCCAAGTGTCAACTTCTTATGGTGGATTAAACACTATAAAAGGCCATGGAGTTGCAACTCATTCTTCACACCTCTTCTCAAGCTTTCTGATCATTCCTGGAGCTCAAGTCTGCTTCCAAGTGATCACTAATCAAGCTTAGGACTTCAGTAAGTTACTAATCCTTTCTTTTATTGAGTTTAGCTTAGTTATTTAGCTAAAAGTCAAACCGTCGTAATTACGGTTTGACTTCGAGATTAATTAATAATGGCTCAGGCAAATCTTGAATTAAAAGTAGTTATAAGTTGGTAATTATGTGGGTAATAAAACCTCAAAAGGGTTCCCCCTGATTCCCACTCTAACTAGGTCTAATGTCGGGTCAAACGTGTAATTAAAAGGTCAACAGAAAGTTTAAATTGCAATTTATGCATGATTAGCAATGTAGAACACATACAACCTGTTTGATCATTAATATAACTTGGTAATTAGTGCAAGAACATCTCTAAACATGTTCAACCCGACAATTTCCTGTTTAGACCCGGTTCGGAACCGAAAGTCGCATAGTTTGACTTATACTTTGACTTTCAGTTCTGACCCGTTATGGTATGTTTTAGAAATACCTTAGAGCTTTATTTGGACCAGTTTACATGCTAGTATAACCTTCTGTGATTATACACCTCGGATCATTAGTTATCCAATTAATATGCATGATTCCGTTAATTGCTCATATGTTGACCATTATGCCCTTTTCACCTTAAAATGTGATTTTTGAAAATGTAAAAGAGTAGAAACTTTAATTACTGATATATAAACTTGCATACAAAATTTGACATCAGTTTGAGGTGTAGGTTAAGAGTTATGCTCGTTAGCGTAAAATTAAAGCTTTATGTTAATTAAACGGCGTATTTAGCGTATAGCCTACTTAGACATACTTTTTGATATCAAATCTTTTACCCACTGATGTAATATATTATTTTGGGATTTTTAAAGATTTTTAATTAATTTTAGGCTGAGCATAACTTATAGTCGTAGGCTTAATCCGGTAATTGTCGGTTTTGCCCTTACGGGCTATAAAATGAGTTTTACATATCTAAACGACTCCAAACCTTTTGCTACTGATCACATATGATAAATAAATTATTTTAAGCCTTCTGGAAATATAAAAATATCATATTTATATATCAAACCCGGAAATGGCCTCTAATCGCCTTTTTAAGCGTTTTTAACGCATAGTATGTACTAAAACTATTTTAAACATACAAGGGTTGATACCTACTGATATTTGAGGCAAATTATAATATTTTAACAGCAAGCAAAGGTTGATAAACTCAGACTTCAGTTTTGAGCTTTTCGGCTTATGTGAAATTACCAAAATACCCCTACGAGGAATAGTTTGGTTATAATTGTTAAAGTTCACTTATATACTTTAACCTACTGATATAACTTATCAAATTGAGTATATTTGCTGATTACATCAGACCGGTAACTCAGGTTGACACTTAAACTCTTTTACAACCTTTAAAATGACCAAACTACCCCTACGGGGCATAGTTTGTGATTAAAGTCATTTCGGGCATAATAAAAGACATCTTACTAATGTCACAACATATATGAAGCATATTAACTTAGGAAACCTGTAAATAGCTCTCATGAATACCCGTTACGCTTATTTCGCGTTCGGTTCGGTTTATGTAACTAGTTTACATAAATTAGCCTAAACGGGTCAAACCTTATCGGTTTTATCTCAAAATCTAGAATGTGAATGAAATACCCATATTAAGCAAGTCTCTGAACTTGTCGGGTCAAAATCACATTCTATCCGGTCTTCGCTTAATCGTGCGTACGAACCGTATCTTTAAAACTAACCGGTCTAGGCTTAAGCTTAATTAAAGGCCGTTAGAATTCTAATAGGTTATTATAAACCTCCGTTCCAGATTAGGAGAACCAGTAAAAGCTACGTGCGTTTGCTTATTGTGATTTATACATTGCTCAGGTAAATACTTTTAACTTATTTTCCCTATATGAGCTTGGGTTACGATATATAGCATACCGCTTGATCGGGCATCAAATCTTCCATCGTTGGGTGGTTAATTGAATAATTTGATCGGCTCGTTTAAACAGTCTTGTTACTTAAAGCCTTTGGGGGGTTAATGACCATGTCCCGGATATCCTTGGCATCATTTTACGAAATGGCCATGACTTAAGCGCGGGGTGTAGGCGTACACCCGTCAGCGCACAAAAGAATATTGTGGTGTGTCTGTTGATCTTTAACCCGGACAAGATCCGGGCTACTGAACGCACAAGGAACATGTAATTCGTTCACAAGATTATAATATTAAATAATTCTCCCAAGTTAAATAAAATGTTTATGCCACGTGCATCCAAACCAATTTTCAATCATTTTCCAAAATGAGTCAGTTGATTGTATTTACCAGTGTAAACTGACGTATTTTCCCAAAAAGATTAAATGCAGGTACTAAGCGAAATTGGCTGTGATTTCTCCTTAGCATCATTAGAAGTCTCGCAAGCTTAAGATGTCTGAAGTCTGTTGAACTATTGTTTCTACTTTATTTTCGATCCATCTGTGGATAATCTTCCGAATATTGTGACATTGATATTACAATATTAAATTCGGTTGTATTATATCTTTTCAATTGCTTCCGCTGTGCATATTAAATATTGTGTTGTTTGACTATTATGTTGCCAACCACGTCACGATACTCCCCACCGGGCCCACCGGTGACACGTGGAAATCGGGGTGTGACAAGGTTTCTCCACAAACTTTAACTTTTCATTTACTTCTATATCTTGGAGATGTACTACCAGTGATTCATCAGATAAGCATTTCTTAAGGTTGGATACATGAAATACATCATGTACATTGGCTAATTCTTCTGGTAGTTATAATTGATATGCGACTGGTCCTATTCTTTCGATAACTGTAAATGGTCCTACATACCTTGGATTCAATTTTCCTTTCTTACCGAATCGCACACTCCTTTCCAAGGAGAAACTTTCAATAGTACTTTATCTCCAACTTGAAAGTCTAACGGCTTAAGTCGATTATCGGCATAACTCTTTTGACTATCTCGAGCCGTTTTTAGCCTTTCCTTGATTTGAGTTATCTTATCGGTGGTTTCTTGCACAATCTCGGGACCTGATAATTGACTTTCTCCTATTTCTGCCCAACATACTGGAGTTCGGCACTTTCGTCCATAAAGAGCTTCGAATGGGGCAGCATTAATGCTTATGTGATAACTGTTGTTATAGGAGAATTCTATTAATGGTAAATGGTCGTCCCAATTTCCACCGAAATCTATAACACATGCCCTTAGCATGTCTTCTAAGGTTTGAATTGTCCTCTCACTTTGTCCATCAGTCTGGGGATGGTATGCTGTACTTAAATTTAATCGTGTCCCCATTGCTTATTGGAAACTTGTCCAAAAATGTGAAGTGAAACGACTATCCCTATCTGATACAATGGAGAGTGGAACCCCATGTAGTGATACTACCTCATCCACATATAACTTAGCTAGTCTTTCCATACTAAAGGTTTCCTTCATTGGTAAGAAATGAGTTGATTTGGTTAATCGATCTACAATCACCCAGATTGCATCGTTACCCTTTCTTGTTTTAGGTAG
Organism: Helianthus tuberosus; assembly: GCA_030545235.1. Lineage (NCBI taxonomy): Eukaryota > Viridiplantae > Streptophyta > Magnoliopsida > Asterales > Asteraceae > Helianthus > Helianthus tuberosus. Next base: position 12,749,997 of record CM060420.1, read on the forward strand.
CTTAGTAACAAAATCCATTGTTATTAATTCCCATTTCCATATAGGCATTTCTAGCTGCTGAAGTAAACCTGAAGGTTTCTGGTGTTCTGTCTTAACTTGTGAACAAGTTAAACACTTAGAAACGTAACTAGCTATGTCCTTTTTCATTCCTATCCACCAAAAGTTATTCCTCAAGTCTTGATACATCTTGTTGTTACCAGTATGCATCGTATACCTAGATTTATGGGGCTTCTTCTAATATTCTAGCTCGTAGATTTCCTTGTCTAGGTACCCAAATTCTTTTCTTATGGAATCTCCAAATTCCATCAGTTCCCTGTTCTAATTCCTTTATCCTTCATTTCATTCCTTCAACATTATCTTTGATTGTTGTTTCTTGAATACTTTTCAATTGTTCCATTAAATCTAATTGCAGCTTCAATCTAATAGCACGAACTCGTCTTTGCTTCTCATGGTACTTATGACTTAAGGCATCTGCTACTACATTTGCTTTCCCTTCGTGATATTGAATATCACAGTCGTAATCACTTAAGATTTCCATCCACCTTCTTTGCCTCTTGTTCAATTCTTTTTGCCCAAAAATTGTGACAACTGGCACCCAACCGGTAATTTCCGTACACTTTAATTATTATTTAATGACTGCAATTATGTGCTTAAATGTCAACATTGTCTGATTACATACTATACAAGTGAATTCATGCATGTTTTATACTACAATATATTGCTTTATGCATTAATGAACAGCGTTGCGTCAGAAATACTAGTAAACTCACCTGTAAGACACATTGTGTCAACAATTCTGCAGAAAGCAGTCAGACAATAAAATTGGAGCCTAGGTGTAGGTCCAACGTCAAGAATACATTAAAACCCAAGAGTACATACAAGGGTTAACATGTAGACTTTTTGCAAGCTAAAATACGCACTAAAAAGCACCCGAAATGCACTTTAAGTGCAGAATTTTACAGAATTCAGCTATATTCAGCTTTATAACCTCAAAATATTATGCAAAATTCATGTTTTTATCATCTAGAATATTTCCCTAAGTGTCGGGAATTAAAAGGATTACAAAAGGATACATAAAGGACACTAAACGGTGCAATTTAGCACTTTAACGAACCGGTATTTAACCGAACAACCGGACATTACCCGGAATATAAAAATATTACTAGAAGCATTGTTTTAATGTTTCTGAACTAGTTATGGTCCCCGAACACCATAACACCCCTTATAACATAATAACACATCAAGTCCCTAAACTTTCCATTTGAAACTAACCTATTTATGTATACTAGAAATTGGAATTTACACATTACCCCCCCCCCCCCCCATTGTGATTTAAGGTCACAAGATAGTGGCCCCACCAAATATTTGCTAAATACTACAATATCCCATTAGATTTATTTTGATATATCTTGGATTCTATTTGATTTCGTAAGGATCTTGTGAGATATGAAAAGATTATAAGTATCATCTTCCTTATTTCACCACTCAACACTCCATCTCACTTACTCTCTTTCTCCCTCTCGGCTCACCTTAAGGCCGCCACCACCACCACCTTGCCACCACCATCCATCCACTTTCAAGCTTATTTCAAGTACTAGAAGGTGGTACATGGAGCTTGAAGCTTGAAGATCTTGAAGAACCTTCTCCATTTGCTTTTACCCAACCCATTTGTCATCTTCATCTCCAAGTGTTCTTCCCTAGCCCTTGTGCTAGTAGTAAGCTCCTTGTAACTTGTTTACTTCTATTTTGATGAATAAAAGATGATGAAAATTGATAAACTTGATGAACACAAAAGAACATGATCATGATACTTTAACATAAGCTTAAAAATATAAGAATACATGTGGAATATGTTGATTTGCTTCTTGTTGATTTATTATTAGTGTTGGTGATGTTAGCCATCATATGGAGCCTACTAGATTGTGAGTAAACACATGATCTAGTGAGTTAAAGTGGTGATCTTGTGAAAGACCAAGATCTTCATACTTTATGTCTTCATGAACTTGAATAATGAAATGGGTTTTCTTATGTAAAGATGGTTTAAACAAAATACAATTCTTGTAAATAGATGATAACAAAAATGATTTTCTCAAGAAACCAAGTTTATTTACAAGACTTACAAAGTCATGGTTTCTAAGTAAACTAATAATAATTTTTAGTGTTTAAACAAGAATAGAAACATGTTTGTAACAAGAAAAATACAAGAGAAGTATTTTTAGAAAAATCATCTTACAAGTTGTAAATGACTAGATCTTTTAATAAAGAAATTTACAAATGAATAACCATGTTTTTAAGGGTAACTAAACCTACTAAATAACATGGCAAATTACTACAAGTTTTTACAAAGCTTCAAGTTCATGATGTAGTATAATTTACCTGATTTTAGCACTCGGTAGTGTTAAATGAGTTGTTGATTCTTGTGATGATTTTAAAAGAAAATAAACACATGTTTTGAAAACATGGGAAACCTCCATTTTTAGGGGAAACTCTGTCAAAATTTCTATAAATTTTGACACTTAGAAAATATAAGTTTTGGTGAAACTTATTCCCTAAAAATGTATCTAAAAATATTTACCAAGGTTTCCCTAAGTTTTGTGTTAAGAAATGATGATTTCTTCAAGATAAAAATTGGTATTAAGTATGTATATTTTTGAGGAAAATATATATATATATATATATATTTATCACCAAATTGTGTGCTAAATGTATGTAGTATGTATTATGTGTAATAGTGTATTAGGACTTGAAAATACACTAAATACTCCTAAGGATTGAACATACAAAAATACACATACAACATACATAAACAAATACAAGAGATATATTTATGAAAAATATATTACTTGATAGATTAAATAACTTGGACAAATTATGAACATGAAATGAAGTTTTGGACAAAATACATAACTCGGGTGGAAAATACAAGAAACTTATATTTATTTTTGAGAGAATAATATAAGTAAGATACATAGTTAAAAATATTAATTATTTTTTTAAACACACAAAGAATACATAAATGATAGTGACTTGTACTTGTGCGATACAAGTCTAGTGACTGACGTTAATAAAACACATATAGGTCACGACGCTATATAAGCAAATCCGGTGAAGTTTACGGCGCAAGAAACGCAAAGTTGTGAGTTCATGCTCCTCTTTTTCTTTTAACTGGTTTCAGTTTTATAACTTCGGGGGTGAAATACATGTTACAAATGTTACAATATTTACAAATGGTATGATGGATACAAGAATTGAGAAATGATACGAGAAATCATGTCACGAATAGGGTACCATAAGCACCATTAATCAACAATATACCTAGACCGCAGAACAAAAGGTTAGATCTAACGGGTTTTCGGGCAGCCACACTCTTGGTGAGAACGAGTACCGAGTAGTGCTTTTGTGTCTCAGTCGTGAATCGACAACTAGAAAAATGCCTATGGTTTGGATGCTTCCTATGTCGTGTCACATGTTAATGGCCTTGCAACCCATTAACAACCCTGATACATACAAAATTACATACCATGTTTTCATACAAAGTATACAAACGTTCAATACAAGAATTGCATGAATTCACACCAACATTATGTTGACGTTTTTCCAAAACTCACATGTATTTCAGGTAACTAAAGTGGATGTGCGCGCGGTCTTACTCTTGCTCGTGGATGTTGTTTATGTTTGTCTTTGAATAAAGTTGTAATCTTTTTAGACAATATGTTGTCTTGTGATGTAAACACTTAAACCATGTTTTCAGTTATGAAATGTTTGGTATTTGAAGTTATTTTTACGAGCATGTAGTATGTTTACCTTTCGTATGCAATGAGAACCTTTCATGATCACACCTCGTGCTTCCGCCTTAGAAAGGGGTGTGACAGATTGGTATCAGAGCTGCGATTGTAGTGAACCAGGATTCCTTATCGAGTCTAGTCTACAATCTCTAGGATCCTTTCACGAAAACAATTTTTCAAAAGTTTTTCATTGCATAAAACTTTCCGCGACATCCACTACCTGAAACTGTTTACAAAGAGTCAAGAAAGAACACTATGAGACTTAGGGTGCACTGGAGTAGCACTTGTCTTCGACTAGAAATTACTTACAACTATGTGTGATAATTGATACTTACATATACTAGAAATAGAATATCTCAGGTATTCATGACTTTACCTGAAAGCAATGGCCTATCTGAAGGAAGTGATACGAGGATGAAACAAACTGTGCGGACTGTGCAAGTACTTATGTAATTATGGATGCATACATAATTATGGAATTCAGTGCACAGAAACCACAGCAAGTCTTGTCACGTATCATCAGAGATTCCTTCAAATACAAGAGAAGGTTAAACGTGAACACCCTTACCCCAGCCTATTAAACACTGTTTTAAGAGTAATGATTTAGGGTATAAAGACATGAACCGCCAATGTGAAATAAGATATTTGACTTTTACATATATTAAACTTGTACTTTGGGGAGATGTAACCCTTACGCACTTTGTGAATCTTGCAAACAATAACGTAACAAGTTGCCCTGATATGTGTAAAGACTCGATGAATATCTTATGACACAACAATATTTGTCTATTTATGCATGCTTGTTGTTGTATGAATTGATACATTCGGCGGATTGTTTGATGTCACTTGTGTGGTACATGCCTGTATATATATATACTACTACTATCTCGCATGACGATATCAAACAAAATGTCTAACCCTATTGTGTTATGTCCTTTTAGAACATGGCACCAAGGAGAATTGTGAACAATCGGGATGCTAATCAACCTCCTCCTCCCCCACTACCAAGGACTGCTGAAGAGCTAAACGCCCTACTGGAAGAAAGGATCTCCGTAGCTATTGTTTTGGTCAAAAATTACCGAAGCAATTTAGTGATCAAAATAGTAAAGTGAGGTAGTGTGCTAGAAGGTGTATTGAAAATATGCTTGTCAAGTTATTTAGAAAATCAGTATGCAGGATACGGCTCAGGATATTGAGCTGTATCTATGATCAAACTATGAGCAAAAGTAAAGTAAACGACACGAGATGTACGAGGAAAGCCCTTGATCAATCTAGATCGCCGGCATAAAACCTCGGGAGCTGACAATCGCAGCTGCCTTGTTCTTCTTATTACTTCAAATATCAGGATACAGTGCAGGATGTGGTGCGGATCGACTATGTGTTACAATGAAATTTGAATATAAGTGTGGTGTTTGCAATGAGCTAGAGAGTGAAAGTGTTCGAGAGTGTTAGTGTAAATTGTGTGCCTTAAACTGATCCGCCCCCATCTATTTATAGTAAAGATAACGTAACAAACTATCCTAATCTTCCGGGATCCAGCGAATATTCCCACTTGAACGTTGAGGACCAAGTCTTTCGGGTTCAACGGCTTCCTCATAACAAATACGCCCGAGTCTTGAGGAGAAGAAGTCCTGATGACCGTTAGTAACTTACAGCCATTAACCTGCACGTGTTTAATTCACTCAAACTTAGGATATCGCCCAAGATGTTAGCAATATCCCCGTCCAGCATCCTGGTCACAAACAAACAATTAAAAGCGGGATATTAGTCAGGATATGTATATTCAGAAAATGACCCATAACAATTGTCCCCAAATATATCGGTTGGTATACCAATCCAACGGATATATTTCAAAACCCTTTCTCGTCGATCAAGGCTATTAAAATGAAACGATGGTTGAAATGACAGTGTGCCATTTTCAATGCAACATTTACTCTTTACCCCCTATATTCAGCCTATATTTAGCCAAATCATTTCCGCTTCTTTTTATCTTTCTTCAAGCGATTTTCAGGTAATCACTTCTCTCTCTATCCTCTATCCTTCTTTCTTGAATTTCTTTTAGTTTGCTCAACACCTTTAATGGCATCACGAACAAGATCCCAATCGGACAGACCGGCCTCAAGCCTCGTAAGTAAAAATTTCATCGTTGATCCAGCAAAGGAGATCTGCTGCTTCAACAACGCCGACATCGCTGCTCTTAAAGATTCCGGCGCCTTCCCCACCGGAACAGTCTTTCGCCCTTTTGATCGGGAAGCCCGATCAGACGCGATATCCGATGAGTGGGTTTGTTTCTTTGCCTACCCCTTCTCTCTTGGACTCCGGTACCCATTTCCACCCTTTATCTTTCGCTTTTTCGAACTCACCGGCCTTAGCTATGCCCAGATTATGCCAATGGTTTGGCGAGTTTTAATAGTGCTGGATCAAATCAAATCTCGTCATTTTCCTGACCTACTTGTTGAGGACCTCCCTATAGCATACCGGTTGAGATCCCACGGCAATCACCGTTTTCTCCTGTTTTCTACCTCCAAGAACCCTCTGGTTCTTAAAGCCACCAAGAACGAGGATCGATGGCGACGCAAATTCTTTTTCGTAAAAAGAGACTCTATTGATAAGGGTTTCGATCTACCGGTTAAATGGTTAACCAAGGGTAGGATTTAGGGTTTTAGGAATATCCCCAATTATATCTTCAAACTGTATCCCGAACTTATATCCTGATGTTTTTATGCAGCGAATTTCAGAGATTTAGTGCCTCCTAGTGCAGAATCCGAATCCAAGATCAAGGAAATCTACCGACTTCCTGCCAGTGAAAGAACTTTCTCCCTGTCTCTTACAGATTCAAGCCAGAAATCAAGCTCAGAAATGTCTGGTAAGCACATTCTCAACATATATTTTAAATTAATTACTTTTCAAAAGTATGATGAGTTTAAGAATATCTTCCCTTGTGCAGTACCAGTTGTCAACCTTGAAGGTTTCCAACTTGACGAGTTGGATTGCTACTCTAGCCTCGCACCCATCAAACAGGAATCCAAGCCAAAATCGTCTGCTACACCAAAACCTACCTCTTCAAGGACCATTTCTGCTCCTAAAGCCCCTCCGGCATCTAGGACCCGAGCATCCAGTTCTCGGAAGAGAAAGGAGTTGGATTCTCCAACTGTTTCCGAAACATTCTCTCTCGAGAACCATGGGTTTAACGAAGCCACCTCATTCCTCAAACAGGTAAAATTTTCCTTTCAACATCCTGCACAAGTATGTTAGTCCTTATCCTGCTTATTTTTACATCGATACCTGTGTCTTTATCGATAGGGTTTGGATCGTCTTATGCACTTGTATGAAGACGCATGCGGGCTTAACAAGATGTAGGAGATCAAGCTGGAGAAAGCTGAAGCTACCATAGCCGACCAAGGAACCATTGCAGCTGCCAAATCCCAGCATTACGAAGACAAATATAAGGCCATGATCCAGGAACACCAAGCTACCCTCCACAAAGCCAATGAGGATGCCCAAGCCAAACTAGATGCTGCCCTTCTCGGGCTTCTCCAGTACCAGCAGAATATGAGTTCCTATCGGACAGCCTCAAAGCATCCGTGGTCGTCTCTCTTCTCCAAGCCAGGATAAGGATGGCTTACGAAGCCAGGGATTTGGGCTTCGAATGCCCCTCCTGGAACATAAAGACTTGGGAGGCGAAGCTAAAGGATCTTGGAGGTCAACCCGTTGCTCATCCTGCAAAGCATGCTGGTGAAGAGCCTTCTAAGGCGACAGAGGAAGTGGCCAATGCTGACGATGGTGATGCCGAGAAGAATCCTGAGGCTGATGCTGGTGCAGATGCTGGGAAGGAAGCTGTTGATTAAGAGGGTACCGCTTCTTAGGCGGTGAAGTGGGCGATGATGGATATACGTGCCAAGGCCGGAGCCCACTTTTAAGTTTTATGGTTGTGGTTATGTAAACAATTTACTTTTCCTGTCTTCAAACAATTTATATTCCCTGCATTAGAACAATGTGATGACCAAAGGTGGATGGGTCCTAGGTTTTAGGACGAAGCCCTTGGTCATCAATTAGTATAACTTGTTTTGAATGTGGTAACAGTTGTAGGTGGACAGGTCCTGTTTTGAGATATATCCTGCAACCGTTACACAAGTATGGTAAAAACTAATTGTGCTTTTGGCGGATGGGCCTTGGTTTAAGGTGAAACCAAAAGCACAACTTTTGACTCGTTAATAATATAACTATCTTTTGACTTGTTTGTTATTGCCTTGCATTACTTAATGTAACTTTTAGCTTTGTAAAAATTTTATCTTGTTATCTTATGAAAATACCCTGATCAGTATACTCAGCAATATATTACAAAAACTTTTTTATTAGATAGGACTCCCAAATGCTCGTTTAACTTTGTAGAAAGCCTTTGAATAACAATCTATTTTTCCAAAACCAGTTTTCAATAATACTTAAATGATCAAAGTTCCAAACTAATACGAGTTTCAAACACCTTAATCAAATATCCTGAAAAGTACTTTGAGAATATATCAGGATACTTAACCTTTTATAAAACATAGTGTTACTAAAAACTTAGACGATGTTTACAAAGGAAAGATCATACCCGGAGTAGTATATGACCCTATTACCAAGCCTCAATCCCTTTGCAACCTCTTCAATGAAGATGTCCCCTGTGCGAGGTACTTAGTGCATTAGTTCCGAGCCTTATCCTTTTAACTTTACATCACCATCTTGGTAGGAATGTCCCCTGTGTATAATATCTTCAAATACTTTAGAAATCTTCTGAATGTCAGTTTCCATTGTATAGGCAATTTTTTACGTCCCAAGGGTAAAACCCAAGGATGTACTGGAGATAAATCCCTTGTATCCTGGGGAAAATCCCAGATTTTCATGCGCTACAGGTGGGAGTGTATAAACTCCAAGACTTAGAAAGGTGAAAACCTTTAAACCTTAGAGAGTATGAAAATACCCTTTCGTGAGAGAGGGTGATCAATCCTCATATACCTTTAGGATTCAGGATATAGCCAACAGTAACGAAATTGTCAGCCACTTTTACATGGACTGGTCCCGCCACCTTGAACTATCCCTGAATAACTTGCGCTCCAGGCGGGGTGTTCAAACCCAATTCGGAAGAAAGGTGAATACCTTTAAACCTGAGAAGGGATCAGGATCCCTTGTACGTGAGAGAGGGGGCCAATCCTCTAATCTTCTGAAATATCCTGAGTGAGCATCCCGGAGCTATATCCCGAAGCATATACTGCAAAACATCCTTACACTAAGGTGGGTGTTAGCTTGGCTAACACCCCTCCGATGCTTAAGTCAGTATTGGGTTACAAAGAACAAATTAAACCAAACATATTTAAAAAAAGGTAGAATTCATACCATCCTGAGTTAGAAATTAAATTCTAAACTCACTTGAAATAGAGCTTAAGGTGTATAGCATTCCAAGATCTCGGTAGCATATCCCCCTCCATATTCTTGAGTCTGTATGCTCCTTTCCCTGCTTCTGATTCAACTTCGTATGGTCCTTCCCATTTTGGAGCTAACTTGCCATCGGCAGGATTAGTAGTATTCTGAAAAGCCTTTCTTAACACCCAATCTCCAACCTTAAATCTTCTGGTCCTAATATTCTTGTTATATGCCCTGGATATTCTCTGCTGATATGCTGCCATCCTTAGCCTTGCCGCATCTCTCTTCTCATCTATAGTGTCTAAATCCTGACTCAAGGCTTCAGGATTCTGCTCAGGATCACTTAGGGTAGATCTTGCAGTAGGTATTGTCATTTCCGTTGGAATCATTGCTTCTGCTCCAAATACCAAGGAAAATGGGGTTTGGCCTGTCGCATTCTTTACCGTTGTCCTATCAGCCCACAAAACAAAGGGTAATTCTTCTGCCCATCTTCCTTTTTTGGCTCCAAGCCTTTTCTTTAAGTTATTGACAATTATCTTGTTTGAGGATTCTGCTTGTCCATTCGCTTGAGGATGTACTGGAGTAGATGTTATCATTTTGATTCCCCAACTCTTGCAAAAGTCAGTAGTTCTATTGCTTATAAACTGAGAACCATTGTCACAGATTATCTCAGCTGGTACTCCGAATCTGGTCAGGATATTCCTCTTTATGAAGGATACTACTTCTTGGTCTCTAACTTGAACAAATGCTTCAGCTTCAACCCACTTAGAGAAATAATCCGTCATTGCTAGCATAAAGACTTTTCCTCCCGGAGCTTTTGGTAGTTTTCCCACTATATCCATACCCCACTTCATAAATGGCCAAGGGGAAACAATAGGATATAATGGTTCAGCAGGTTGATGCAGTATGTTACTATGTCTTTGACATGCGTCACATCTTCGAGCATATTCTGCGGCATCTTTTCTCATTGTTGGCCAATAATATCCTGTCCTTAATACTTTTGAGAATAACGACCTGCCCCCAGTATGGTTACCACAATCCCCTTCATGTATATCCTGAAGTACTTCTTTAGCTTCAGGATCCTCCAAGCACCTCAAATACGGTCCTGCAAGAGATTTCTTGTATAAAATATTATTTATAATAGTGAATCGTGATACCTTCATCCTAAATGCCTTAGGATTTTCATTTCCAGGGATGTGTCCTTCTTTGAGATATCTCATGATTGGAGCCGTCCAGGATTTAGGATCCTCTTCAGGATGCTCTGCTCCAGGATCCTGAATACCCGCTACTTCTTTATCCCGAGGATTCGTTGCAGGATATAAGACATGTAATATTGGTATTTGGGTTCCTTCTGGTATCCTGATCGATGATCCCAGATTTGCTAAGGCATCTGCTTCAGCATTATCCTCCCTTGGTACCTGTTCAAGTGTAAAAACATCGAAATATCCTGCTAATTTTTTGAGAATATCGAGGTATTCGATTAATTTCTCACCCTTGACTGCATAGGATCCATTAAAATGGTTAGTAATTAACAAGGAGTCAACATATATTCGCAAATTCTTGATACTCATACTCTTAGCCAATTCTAATCCTGCAATTAAAGCTTCATATTCTGCCTCATTATTAGTAGCAGGAAATTCACACCTAATAGCCTGGGGTAATATGTCCCCCTGTGGCGATTTTAGTAGTATACCTAAACCTACACCTCTTATATTGGATGCACCATCAGTATATAATGTCCAGGATCCTGAAGATTCTTCTAACTGTTGAACTTCTAGGTCTACCTCATCCTGAATATCACTACTGAAATCAGCCACAAAGTCAGCTAAAGCCTGAGACTTTATGGCATTTCTAGGTTCATATACTAAATCATAAGCACTTAACTTTACTGACCACTTGGCCATCCTGTCTGACATCTCTGGTTTCCTAAGCACATTTTTGACAGGATAATTCGTTTTAACATGTATCCTATGTGTCTCGAAATAATGTCTAACCTTTGTTGACGCCATGACTAGAGCTAATATTAATTTTTCTAAATGAGAATACCTAGTTTCAGCATCTAACAAACTTTTACTAACATAATAAACAGAATATTGCTGACCTTCATGGTCTTTTATAAGAACGACACTTACAGCATTCCCTGATACAGCAAGGTATAGGGATAGTGGTTCACCATTTTCAGGCTTCATCAATAGAGGTGCGGTTGAAAGATATTGCTTTAAATCCTGCAGGGCCGCTTCATGCTTCTCACCCCACTCGAATTTTTTGTTCTTCTTCAGGATATCATAAAAATCTTTGCATTTCTATGAGGATCTTGAGATAAATCTGTTTAATGCTGCCACTCGCCCCGTTAATCGTTGAACATCCTTCATATTTGAGGGCGATTTAATATCCAAGATGGCTTTAATCTGCTCCGGGCTCGCTTCTATCCCCCTTTTTGTCACCATATATCCAAGAAACTTTCCTGCCCCCACTCCGAAATGGCATTTAGCAGGATTCAGCTTCATGTTGTATCGATCCAGGATATCAAATGCTCCCTTGATATCCTGGAGGTGATCCTCAGCCTTTTTAGATTTCACCACCATATCATCGATATATACCTCCATGGTGTCCCCCAGTTTGTCTTTGAACATCATATTTACCAATCTTTGGTATGTTGCACCTGCATTTTTCAGACCAAAAGGCATAGCTGTATAACAATAAATACCTGTTGGTGTCATGAAGGCAGTATCCTCCTGGTCAGAAGGCTCCATTTGGATCTGTTGAAATCCTGAGGATGCGTCCATGAAGGTCAGCATTTCATGCCCGGCAGTGGCATCTACCATTGCATCAATGTGGGTAAGAGGAAATGGGTCTTTAGGACAAGCTTTGTTCAAGTCTGTGTAGTCTACACAAACTCTCCATTTCCCATTTTTCTTCTGTACCACAACCACGTTTGCTAGCCACCTTGGGAACTTAACCTCTCTGATCATCCTGGACTTCAATAACCTCTCAACTTCCTCTTGGATAATCGTATTCCGCTCAGGAGCAAACTTCCTTCTTTTTTGCTGAACAGGCTTGAATGATTTATCAATTCCAAGCTTGTGAGTGATAATGTCTTTGGATATGCCTGTCATATCCTCATGCTTCCATGCAAACGTTGACATCCTGCATTTCAAAAAGTTAATTAATTGTTCTTCAATATCCCGAGGGATATTGGTCCCTACGAGCACCGAAATATCAGGATTATCCTGGTCCAGGATAATTTTCTTCACATCCTGCTCCGGATCCTCCACGATATCCTGGGCCCACGTCTTTAATTGCTATGCTGCACTAGGTTTGGTTGAGGATTTCATCGAGGATGAGTAGCATTCTTTCGCCTCCTGCTGATCACTATCAACTTTGACAACTCCCCAAGGGGTAGGTATCTTGATGCATTGGTGATATGTTGATGGCACAGCCTTCATATCGTGAATCCACGGTCTTCCCAGTATGATGTTATAGCAGGATAGAGAATCCATCACACAGAAACGTTGTATCGAGTTGACTCCTTCAACGTATACTGGCAACTTTATCTCTCCCACTGTGTTTCTAGCCTCTCCACCGAACCCAACAAGCACGGTAGACTTTGAAGTGATATCCATTGGAGATACATTCATTCTCTTTAGAGTCTCTAGTTGGATTATGTTAACGGAGCTGCCATTATCAACCAATATCCTGCGTACAAAATGGTTAGCCACATATAACGTTGTTACCAGAGCATCATGGTGAGGATCCTGGACAGTATCCCTGTCATCAGCATCAAAAGTGATCACTTTGTCAGTTGTGAGGGTAGTCATCCTGACAGGTTTGTCTCCCCTTTCAGCCTTAGATTCCTTTGCATGTCTCTTTGCCGCCGAATACGAAGTCCCACAAATGTCGGATCCTCCCGAAATGAAGTTGATTATCTTGGCATCCGCATGAGGTGATGCTGCTCGCTCAGGATCCTTCTCAGTATCCTGACCCTTATTCTTCTTTCTTCCTAAGAGATCTTTCAGATATCCCTTGCTTAGAAGATAGCTTATTTCTTTCCTTAGAGCAATGCAATCCTCAGTCATATGTCCGAAATCTTCGTGGAAAGCACACCATTTTGACTTATCTTTCCAGTCAGCTTTCTGTTGACTCTTTCGAGGCCACCTAACCTTGTCTCCTAGACCAGACTTCCTGTTGGTCGACTCATAGGTGTTGAATGAGTTCATTCTCTCTTGCATCTTCTTGTCATCTTCCAGACGGATATATCTCAAAGCCCTGTTACGAGCTTCGTCGAGATTCCTGCAGGGATTCATTACAAGATCCTGATAAAACTGAGAATCCTTTTGTAATCCCATCTTAAAAGCTTGCACAGCTGTTGCAACATCAAGATGTGGGATATCCAAGGATTCTCGACTGAATTTGTTCACATAATCCCTCAAGGATTCCTGAGGCCCTTGAGTTATCCTGTAAAGATCACTGGTTAATTTCTCAAAACTCCGACTACAAGAAAATTGACTGTTAAATAAATTAACCAAATGAGCAAACGAAGTAATTGAGTGAGGAGGAACGTTTAACAGCCATTTTAAGGCTGATCCAGTTAGAGTAGAACCAAATCCCTTGCACAAGCATGCTTCCTTGAGCTCTGGAGGGATAGGGTTAATCTCCATTCTTTCCCTATACTGAGCAATATGCTCCTCAGGATCCGTAGTTCCGTCATAAAGCTTCATGTTGGGGGTTTGAAATCTCTTCGGGATCTCAGCATCACAGATAGGATATGCAAAATGAGATATCTTATGGCTGTCTTGGGACACTTCCGGGATCGGCTGGACCACCCCAGGTACACTGGATATCATGTCCTTCAACTTCTGAAGTTCCCTAGTAAGTGCTGTTGTTACACCTGTATCCTGCAAAGATCCACTATTAGTAGCATGAGTATTATTATTATTTGACACGTTACCCGTTGGAGGATTTTGCCCATATCCTAAAGCATATCCTGAGCTCCTCATGGTTGACATCCTGACCGAGGAGGGTATTTCAGGAGTATGATTCTGAGGAAGGCTGGGCACAATATTCCCCCTGTTATCCTCAGTATACACAGCTGAACTGAAGTTCAACGTTCTGGGATGTAATGGAGTGACAATATCCTCAGCAGATCTGCTCGAGCCAGACTTCAGGAGTTGTATTTCCCTTAAAAGCATTTGGTTTGTTTCCTGTTGCTGCCTCATTTGTTCCTGCACACTTCCAAATAAGGTTAAAATTTCATCGTTAGAGGCTAAAACAGGAGCAGATTCCTGAACACTGCGGGTAGGGATAACATCCTGAGGTCGTGAAGAGGCTGGCATCCTTGGAGGAGGTGGTGGAAGCACCGAACCGGTAGTAGCAGAAGTCATAGCAGACACAGTGGAGGAGCTCATGTTTGATCTTGAGGCCATTATGGACAATGCGGCAAAAAGTTTTGAAAATAGAAAGCCGATTAGCGATTTCACAAAAAATTTTAGTAAAGAGAGCACCACTTGCCCCACGGTGGGCGCCAAATTGCTTCGGTAATTTTTGACCAAAACAGCTATCGCCCAGTACGAGGCGAACCGTACTGAACAAAGTGGAGGACCAAGCAATGCTAGACACAATGGGAATGGAGATTCATCTGGAGGAAACGCAGCTCAGGGCTGCACTTTCAAGCAGTTTCTCGACTGCAAGCCGCTGAACTACGACGACACTGGAGGTGCAGTGGTGTTTGTATGCTGGATGGAGAAGACTGAAGCCACTATCCGCGTGAGCAAGTGTACAACGGATCAACAAGTCACTTTTGCTAAGGGGTTGTTTGTTGATGAGGCTCTGACTTGGTGGAATTTGCAAGTCCAGACTCTGGGTGATGATGCTGCGTATGGCATGACGTGGGATACGCTAAAGGAACGTATGAGAGAGAAGTATTGATCTCGTGCTGAACACCAAAGGTTGGAGACTGAGTTTTGGCACTTGACCATGGAAGGTGCTGACATTACTGGTTATACTCGACGGTTCCATGATCTGTCGAGAGTGATTCCCAACATGGTGACTCCCGAATTTAAGCGCGTTAAACGCTACATTTGGGGATTGGCCTCAGAATTTCACAGCATGGTAACTTCGGCCAAACCTCAAACGATCACTGAGGCTGTAACTCTGGCAGTCAGCCTTACTGAAGATGCTGTCCGTATGAAGAAGCTATCACTGAACCCTACTGAGAATACCGAGAAGCATGCTGAGTCGTCGAGTGATAAGAAAAGGAAGCATGCGAATCTGAATTAAGCAACCCGCAGCAACAACAAGGGTTCAAACAACAAGAAGCGTGACCCTAACCCACCTAAGGAGGCGAGAACCTTTGCAGCGGCAAATGATACTACAGCCAAAGGATACCAAGGCACCCTGCCTAAATGCCAAAAATGTAAGTATCATCATGAAGGAGCTTGTCGCCTTCCAAGATGCGACAAATGTGGTAGGTTGGGTCATCAAACAGAAGACTGTTGGGGAAAAGGAAGGAACGGGAATGGAAATCGCAACGGTGCTACTGATAGAAACAACAGTGGAAATGGCAATGGTGGTGCTAATAGGAATGGCAACGGAAATGGGCAGAAACAAGGATGCTTTAGTTGTGGAAGCAAAGATCATTTCATAAAAGATCGCCCAAGGGGAAACAACGCTCAGGCTAGAGCATTTGTGATTGGAGCAAGGAACGCACGCGAGGACCCTAATGTGGTCACCGGTACGTTTCTCGTTAACAATCACTTTGCATCCATATTATTTGACACTGGTGCCAATTTTAGCTTCATGTCTGTGGAATTTAAAAGTAAGCTTGGAATATAATCTTGTAGGATCGATTTGTGACCCAAACGAGTCGTTCAGAAGAGATTTAATCCGTTTCAGAGGCGGAAACTAAGAAACGAATGTAGAAACAGCTTGAATATCACTTTAAACCTCGTGTATATTTATTTAACAGTAATTACAATCACGAAAAATACCGGCAGCACTTCGGTATCGATTACAAGGCTCTGATCTGTTCTGTTCGCTTCAAAATGACACACATGATGACTATATATAGGCCTAGCTTGACCGCTTGAAATGAACATGCACATGTTCAAGCGGTCAGATCATCTCAAGCGAATATAACAATTACAATTACAAGCGAACAAGACTTTTTGTCCGTACATGGAATCTGATTTCATTTATGCATGTTATCTCCACTTGATGTCATTGATATGATGTCATCATCAATAATGATGACATCATCTTTCTTTTGAACCGCAATGAACCCGAGACTCGATATAAGACAAAGACGACAGATGAATGCAACAACAGACTCCCCCTCAGATGTTGACGAGTCTTAAGTGTCGAGTCTTTGCATCTTCAGTCTTTATCAGTCTGAACACTCTCTGAAATATCTGACATTGTAAGCATCCTCAAACTTTATCTCCTTCTTCTATTCAGCATCAACAGACTCTTCACGAACAATCTTTACTAGGATGTCTTCAGACTCCCCCTTTCGATATGCTGGGATCGCAGTCTGGCATGTTGAAATCACAAAGCCCTCAGGTATCGGAACCTTGCTTTCTATCATTCAAATAACCTGCACATTCTCTACCCAAAAATAAATTTTCTGATGACCATTTGTAGAGCAAATTTTTAAAATGATTCAACATTTATAGTCTTTGATAAACCACTTGCAGGAAAATCATTTTTCATTTTCAAAACAACATACTCTCCCAAACCATCTGTTCATCATGTCTAGCACTCAGAATTTTGAAAATTAGCTCTCCAACACCAGTTGTCAAAAATCTTTTTGGATTTTTTAAAATTTATGCTAAAACACACTAAAATCTTTTCGGAATTTTTTTAATGAAATGAAATGCAGAGAAGAAATATTTACAAATAATATTTTTGTGAGTTTGTGTAAGAGGATCATATCAGTTTCTGAAACAAATCACCAACACCGTTAAGCTTGATTTCATTTTAAGCTCTAAACAATTCACTTAGATTGTCAGTATACTGGTCCATTTAAATTCTCACACAAAGTTCAACTGCTCCGAGATACGAGATTAATGTCTTAAGTACTTAAACTCAATCGCGTGTCCCACCTCAGAATATACTCCCGTATCCAGATCCCAATATTCAGTCTTACAGGTAATTATGACACAAATGATATCTGTAGGGGTTAATAAATTATGAAGAATCATGAGAGCTCAGGTCAGAACTACCGTTCAGCAGAGAGATCATGACTCAACTTGTGGGTGTGTCCCCTTTAGAGGATCTTTTTACAACAGCATTGCTAAGCAATTTTATTGTCTTATCATATATGCTGAGGGTGATGCTATGTTTCAAGCATTTGCGGAAAGTATTATTCGAGGACTAGGTCAGAACTTCCATTCAGGAGAAGTCCCGGAATAATACCCCAGACATCATTGAGTATAAAAACCTAGTATATCAGATTATGAGACCTTTCAAACGAGATTTCGGGGGTTACCCATATATCCGAGAGATGTTTCCCCACGATATAAGCAAGTTTGAAATTTAAGTTTATATCTCGTCACAATCTACTAAATGTGCAAAAATCTACTGGCACATCATCAGTGAGACCGTTTATCACTTTTAACTTTCCAAATCTTTAGCATGTTGTGATCGTCCACTGATGTACTATCATTTCCTCTTTTATACAACAAAACTCATTTTTGATTTTATCATGTTTTTGTCTTTTTCAAATTTTCAAATGTTTTTGGATTTTCTAAAATTTTACTCCCCCTAAAATGCAAACACATTTTAGGAAATTTGAAAACAAACTGTACAAGAAAGTTGACAACTAATATCGAATCACCTCAATTCGCCATTCACTTGGCATAAACAATCAGAACTCCCCCTCACAACAAACCATTTTCTCATTAAGATTTCAAAACACTTAAGTTTGTTTTAATCAAAATGATTTTTCCGGAAAATAAGTTTGTTTTTACCACTTGTAAAGTTAGGGGTTTGATTCATCACATTGTCTACCAACCACTTGTAGAAAATCAAGTACAAATTAATGTTCTTGATTTACCACTTGTACTAAAAACACAATCAAATACAAAGAATGATGCCGATTCCTGATCCACGATTACAAACTTGGGATCTCTGGCAAGTCCACAGACTTACTGTTCATAGTATGAGCCATCCCAGTCACAAACCAGGGATGGTTCAACTTTATCTTTCTTCATCTTCTTCTCATAGAACTCTTTAACCCCTTTGACTTTTCGATCAATCATTTTACCAAAAATATATTTCACAGTGGGGTTAAAGGCCTTTTCAACATCGAAAACCTTCTTGTCATCATAAAATTGGTTTGAAATCTCAACTTTACCAATTTTCTTTTTATAATTTTCAGTCCGAAGTGATGGAAAATTTTCATCATCCACAGTCAGAACTGATTTTTCTCCTTTTACCTCAACCTGTGGCTCATCTGATTTTGTGGAATCAGATTCATCACCAGAAGATAGCTCCTCTGATTTCGATATATCAGAATCATCGCTAGAAATACCACCAGACCTTTTAACAACCAATTTCTGGTTGTCAGATTGAGCTTTTTTCTTGTAAAACTTGTTTGAACATTCACCAATTTCAATTGTAGAATTTTTGAAAAGTTTGGTTCTGTCAATTAGTGGTTCAAACACAATTTCCTTGTCTTTCGGGTTACGAGAAACTCCCTGTTTTGACTGTATTCCCTTTGAACAATCTTTGGCAATATGTCCAACATTGTTGCATTTGAAACAGGTTCTCGTTTCTTTCATCTCTTCTTGCTTCTTTGCAAGGAATTCTTTGTTCGATTGTCTCCAGAATTCTTTCTTTTCTTCCTCTTCTGAGCTAGTTCCTGAAACAAATGTCATCTTTGCTTTAAAATCACGAACATATTTTTCATTTTTCTGTTTTTCTGTTGGAGTAAAACCAAGACCTTTCTTTTTGAAATTACAGTTAGGGTTTGGTTTCTTGTGAAAATCAGAACCAGAACTGTAACCTTTTTTCTTGTTTAATCTTTGTTGTACTCTTGAGGTGTAAGGTTTAGGTTTACCATTAAGATTTAAATCTTTTATTTCAGAAATATTAATTTCTGTTAGTTTGAAAACCTTTTTGATCAATTCAGTTTTGACACCTCTTATTGGAAATTCCTCGTCAGAATATAATTTGTCAGAATCATTCAATGTATATGCAACTTTGAATGTTTCGTCACTTAAATTAGATTTTGATAACAGGAATTCTTTATTATAAACCCTTTTAATCGAAGAATTTTGACTGTTGACTGTCGAACTCGAACTTTCAGAACCAGACTTAGACTCTGACTCTGACTTTGACTCTGAGTTTGACTCCAACTTTGACTCCTCAGTTTCATCTTTATCCAACACCTGATCGACGACTTTCTTTATTAACTCGGACTCATGATCAGTGTCAGATGATGTAAACACAACATCAATATTTTCTGGCAAATTGACTGACGACTCCGACTCCGACTCCCACTGTAAATTTTTTGCTTTTTCGACTCTTTCCTGATTTGGATTTCTGGGCAAATATCCATTTTCTAACGGGGGTGGACACTTGTTGTAACCGACATCTTGTTTCTTACCAGAATCCTTTTTATCAGTCTTTTTCTTTGAGTCACTCTTCTTCTTGATCTTCTTTTCAGGAGTCTTTTCTTCAGCCACTTTTCCATCATCATTCTTTTCTTCAGTTACTTCATCCTCTTCAAATGCCTTCATGCCTTCAACAGTTGGATAAATGCTGTTAATTACATAAGAAGTACATGAGTAACTTTTTAACAAACGGTTTACTCTTTCAGTCTCAATTCTTTGCAACTCCAACTTTTGTTCTAGCACAACACACTTCTCAATGTAGTTGTTCACCACTTTTTGCTTCGTCATAAAAGTACCCTGAAGTGTCTTCATTGCTGTTGCTTGTTCTTCACTTGTTTGGTTGTACTGATTCATCGCTTTGTTCAGTACATCGTAAGATTCTTTCAAACTATTCAGATTATAGATCAGTGTACTGTTCTGCTTCTTCACAACTTCACAGTTTTCACACTTCACTGGAATCTTCTTTGCATCAACTTCTTGATCAACTTTGAACTTTGGAACTTCAACCTTTACTTTCCTTTTGATCACTGGAACTTCTTCGTCATCACTGCTCACTGGTGTTTTTACCTTTTTCTTCTTCTTTTTAACCTTTTCATCTTCACTATCACTTTCAGCAATCAATTTCATATCAGCATCAAATTTTCTCGCCCAATACTCACGATCATCATCACTATCTTCTTCAACTCGGGCTACAAAAGCTTTGTGAGCTGTATCTTGATCAGGGACATAATCATCCCATGTGAATTTTGCCCAACTAAATCCTTCAGGTAACTTTTCGTCATCTTGATCTATTATCAAAGCACTACCATTAACTCTCTTTAAAGAATCTTGATTCACCGCACACGCTCTCTTTCCAGAGTCTTCAATCACATTCCTTCCATGTGCAATTTGTGCTTGATGTTGATGTTGTTGAGGTGGTTGCTGAGCAACTTGATGGTAAATGGCTTTTCGGTAGTAATCATTGTTGTTGTTAAAAGAATTCTGAGCTCCACTTGCTTCGCGATTTTTGCACTCCCTTTTGAAGTGACCCTTCTCCCTGCAACGAAAACAAGTGACTTTAGATTTATCAAAACCTAAAGTAGAAGCACCAGCCTCACGAAGATCATCTCTTCCAGTGATTTGCTTGAAATTTTCAGCTCTCCTCAACACGCTAGCCAAACACCATTTTATGTCCATCAGTTCCATTTCTTCAGCATCGATCTGGTCGTAATCTTCCTTTGTCAGCATTGGATTCCCGATTCGACCTGCAACAAAACTACCATAAGATTCAAGAACAGTTCCCAATAAAGACATGTGACTCTTAGCAATTTCTGCTGAATAATCTTCATCATTTTCCAAATTCAGTACAACGTTGCACTGAAGTTTCTTGCCATTCTTTGTTGTTGAAATGTTCGGATCAAACGACGGAAATGATGTAAAACTTGTTTTGCTGTTTGATTCTGATGATGAACTTCCAGAAACATTCTTGGTATTGTAAGCAGTTTCTATTTGAGGAGATAGATTTGAAGACTTCTCATTCACCCCTGCTTTGTAATACAATCCAATATCCTGTTCACCATCGAAATCTTTCATCCGAATAACCTTTCTTTGCTCCATCTCCAGGGCTTCAATTTTTTCGATAAACTTACTCAGTGTCAAATCTTTAAAACCTTTCTTGTTTCTGAGCATCATAAGATAAGTACCCCACGTTTCATACGCTAACGCATCTGATAATTTTTCAATTAATTCCTCATTGTCTTTATTGATCTTCAATCGTTTCATGTTCGCCAACAGATTACAGTATCTCTCAATGATTTGCTTAGTGTCCTCATTTTTCAATCTTCGGAACAAATCAAACTCTTTTTTCAGTAAAGACTTCTTGTTCTTGACCATTTCCTCACTGCCTTGAAACTTTGACTTTAACGCTTTCCAGATTGAATAAGATGTTCCATTATGTTGTAATAGAACCAGGATGTCTTCTTTAACTGCTTGTTGAATCAGACTTAACATCATCTTCTCATCTTTGTATTTCTTCCGGTTTTCAGCACTAAGATCTTTAATCGGAATTTTCTCTTCATCGTCATTCGTTGGTCTAACGTATTTTGTTTCGACATTCTCCCATGCATCTAGATAATTTTCCTGTACCCAGTTTTCAAACTTTTCTTCCCAACTCTTGTACTCCTCGATGTTCATGAGTTTCAGAGGTTTTTGCATCGTTCCTGTTTCGTTCTCCATCATCGTGTTCTGTGCAATACTCATCGAGTTAACCGGTGTAGCGAATGCATTGTAAAAATCTTCATCCATGTTTCGAATTTTCAAATGAGTTGTATCACCTTTAAAAAAATACATGTCGATACACAAACAAAACACAATTAGTTCAAACACTTATCAATTAATTGAAGAAAACTGGTACCCAAACTGGTGATTATTCTGTGTGACTGAAGGTTGACGAACTATGCGAACAGTTATGACCCGAATCAAATTCAAAATGAGTTGACCCTTTGAAACCTTTGAACTCCAAACCGTACAAGCTGGAACTGACCACACTAAACGACTTGATTGTTCAAATAAACTGATCAATCTGTACGGATTTTCTTTTGTGAGAACTGACCGGAACAAAAACTCGAATCACACAACCTGAACCTTTTGATGCGAATTGACTGATTTTTTATACGACTTTTAGATTCAACTCAAACACTATGAAGTATAATTTCACATGACCCGATCAACTAGCACATGTAAACTAATATATCACAAACAATTCCAAATCACACTATGTATAAAATCGACAATATAATCGACAACACCAATTGTTAATCTCTGATTGGACCGATGAATATATTCACATGGGCTTTGGCTGACACTTCAATACTAGTCAAGTTTAATTTGATTTCAAAATCCACTAACTCAATAACAAGTTTGATTGGACCTCAAAACATAGTGGATCTGATGTAATATATCTTGGAATCACATGAACTATTATTACTTTTAAACCTTCAATTTTAATTTTCACATGAATATTTCAAATTCAAATCTGCATTTAACGTGCAGCCGACAAAAATGGATTCACATGCAGTAGTGAACAATCATGAGCTGACAACAATTAATACAACATCACATGCACACTTTGAATGAATCACACATGTTATCAACTGACACACTAACTCGTGATTTTCTTTTCCAATTATACTAACCCTCGTAAACTGTTATCTACAACCAAGACATGTGAGTTCCTTTCCCAACATACTGACTCTCGATAAAAAAAACATTACACAAACACGATGCACTTTTCAAGAAATGTGTCGGTTTCAAGCGGTCATGACGTTTTCAAGCGAGCAAATTATTTCAAGCGATCAGATGTTTACAAGCGGTCAGACGATGTATTTTCAAGCGATTGAACGATTTCAAGCGGACAAATGATGTTATATTCGCTTGAACAGATAATGATGTCAGCAACTACGAATCACTTTCAAGCGAGTAGACCGATTTGAACCAGATTTAAGTCGTTTTTAAAGTTGAAACTTTCCAGGATTTGTTAACACATGATTACGCACAATATGTGAAAGTTTGAGCCGATTTTAACCGTGAAAATTTTTAAATTTTGAAAAGAATGGTGTAGAAATCAGAAAAAGTGATGAAAACGAGCTGTTTTTGCGAAATCTCTTCCTCCTGAGCTCTGATACCACTTGTAGGATCGATTTGTGACCCAAACGAGTCGTTCAGAAGAGATTTAATCCGTTTCAGAGGCGGAAACTAAGAAACTAATGTAGAAACAACTTGAATATCACTTTAAACCTCGTGTATATCTATTTAACAGTAATTACAATCACGAAAAATACCGGCAGCACTTCGGTATCGATTACAAGGCTCTGATCTGTTCTGTTCGCTTCAAAATGACACACATGATGACTATATATAGGCCTAGCTTGACCGCTTGAAATGAACATGCACATGTTCAAGCGGTCAGATCATCTCAAGCGAATATAACAATTACAATTACAAGCGAATAAGACTTTTTGTCCGTACATGGAATCTGATTTCATTTATGCATGTTATCTCCACTTGATGTCATGGGTGATGTCATTGATATGATGTCATCATCAATAATGATGACATCATCTTTCTTCCGAACCGCAATGAACCCGAGACTCGATATAAGACAAAGACGACAGATGAATGCACCAACAGGTTGCACATTAGAACTTGGTGAGCAAAGATTTAGCATCGACCTCTTACCTATTCAATTGGGTAGCTTCGATGTAGTGGTCGGAATGGACTGGTTGTCCAAGAACAAAGCTGAAGTTGTTTGTCACGAGAAAATCATTCGCATCCCTCTGGGGAATGATGAAACTCTCATCGTGCTTGGAGAGAAATAAGACACGCCTCTGCGAATCATCAGCTGTATGAAAGCGCAGAAGTGTTTGAGGAAAGGATGTGTTGCTTTCCTGGCGCACGTTGTAGATAAGAAGGCTGAGGAGCCAAAACTCGAAGACATTCCTATGGTGAAGGAATTCCCTGATGTTTTTCCCGAAGATATGTTAGGACTACCTCCGCAAGGACAAGTCGAATTCCATATAGACTTTGTTCCAGGAGCCGCTCCTGTAGCCAAGGCACCCTATCGGCTTGCACCATCCGAGATGCAAGAATATCTACACAACTCCAGGAGTTGTTGGATAAAGGATTCATAAGGCCAAGCTTCTCACCTTGGGGAGCTCCAGTATTGTTCGTGAAGAAGAAGGATGGAACACTACGGATGTGTATCGATTACAGAGAACTGAACAAGCTCACAATCAAGAATCGGTATCCCCTACCGAGGATTGACGACTTATTTGATCAGTTGCAAGGATTGAGCTACTATTCTAAGATCGACCTTCGATCTGGATACCATCAGTTAAGGATTCAAGAGGAAAGCGTACCAAAGACTGCATTCAGAACGCGTTATGGGCATTACGAGTTCCTTGTGATGCCATTCGGTATGACGAACGCGCCAACGGTATTTATGGATCTGATGAACCGCGTATGCAAACCATATCTCGATAAATTCGTGATTGTATTTATCGATGATATCCTGATTTACTCGCGAACAAGAGAAGAACACGAGCAACACCTCAGAACCATTTTGGAACTACTGAAGAAAGAGAAACTTTATGCAAAGTTTTCAAAGTGCGAATTTTGGATTCGCGAAGTACAGTTTCTTGGTCACGTTGTGAATGAGAAGGGCATTCATGTAGACCCATCCAAGATTGAAGCCATAAAGAATTGGGAGGCCCCCAAAACCCCGACTGAAGTTCGACAATTTTTGGGCTTAGCGGGCTATTACCGACGATTTATCGAGAATTTCTCCAAGATAGCTCAACCGCTGACTACCCTTACGCAGTAAGACAAGAAGTACGACTGGGGTGATAAGCAGGAAGAAGCCTTCCAACTGCTCAAGAATAAGCTATGCGATGCACTAATACTATCCTTACCCGAAGGCACAGAAGACTTCGTGGTATACTGCGATGCTTCGCGTCAAGGTTTGGGTTGTGTACTCACGCCAAAAGGTCATCGCTTACGCTTCATGACAGTTAAAGGTGCATGAAAGAAACTATACCACTCACGACCTGGAGCTAGGCGTGGTGGTATTCGCCTTGCAGATCTGGCGACATTATTTATATGGTACACGATGGACAATCTTCACATATCACAAAAGCCTACAACACATATTTGATCAGAAGGAACTAAACATGCGCCAGCGACGATGGGTCGAGTTACTGAACGATTATGACTGTGAGATTAAGTACCATCCTGGAAAGGCAAATGTTGTAGCAGATGCATTCAGCCGAAAGGAAAGGGTTAAGACCCTAAGGGTTCGAGCGTTGGAAATGACTATTCGAACGAACCTCACAGCACGCATTCGTGACGCGCAACAAGAAGCCCTTAAGATGGAAAATCGTAAGGCTGAATACCTCCGAGGTATGTTAAAGAATATGATGCCAAATGAAGAGGGAACCTTATACTTTAAGGAACGTATTTGGGTTCCGCTCTATGGCGGTATTCGAGAAGTCATCCTTAATGAAACTCACAAGTCAAGATACTCGATCCACCCAGGATCGGACAAAATGTACCAAGACTTGAAGGATTACTATTGGTGGCTGAGACTTAAAAGCGATGTTGCTATTTATGTTGGAAAGTGCCTAACCTGTGCTAAGGTTAAGGCTGAATATCAGAAACCGTCCGGCCTACTACAACAACCAGAGATACCCATGTGGAAGTGGGAGAAAATCTCGATGGACTTCATAACGAAATTACCCAGGACCCTTAGAGGGCACGATATGATATGGGTGATAGTTGATCGATTGACGAAATCTGCGCATTTCCTACCAATCCGAGAGAAGGATAGCACTGGAAAGCTTGCTGAGATATACTTAAAAGAAATCGTGGCACGTCATGGAGTGCCTATCTCGATTATTTCAGACAGAGATGGACGTTTTGTCTCAAGGATCTGGCAATCCTTTCAGGAAGCCTTTGGATCTCAATTAGATCTAAGCAAGGCCTTCCATCTGCAAATAGACGGCCAGAGCGAACGGACCATACAAACGCTAGAAGATATGCTTCGCGCATGTGTTATAAACCTAGGCGGCAGCTGGGATGCTCACCTACCCTTAGTTGAGTTTTCCTACAATAACAGTTATCATACGAGCATAAAAGCCGCACCGTTCGAAGCTCTGTATGGCCGCAAGTGCCGCTCGCCCTTATGTTGGGCAGATGCTGGAGACAAACGTATGGTTGGTCCTGAACTTGTGCAAGAGACAACTGACAAGATCATGCAGATCCGAGAGCGCATTAAGGCGGCTCGAGATTGACAAAAGAGCTACGCTAATCGAAGACGAAAACCATTAGAATTCGAGGTGGGAGACAAAGTTTTGTTAAAAGTCTCACCTTGGAAGGGCGTAGTAAGATTCGGAAAGCGTGGGAAGCTGAATCCTCGATACATCGGACCATTCAAGATCTTAGAAAGAATTGGTACCGTGGCATATAAGTTGGAGTTACCGGAAGAACTTAATGGAGTACATGATACGTTCCATGTATCCAACCTCAAGAAGAGTCCAACACAAGAAGACGTGATCATCCCTGCGGATGAAGTGCATATTGATGACACCCTCCGATTTACAGAACAACCCGTTGAGGTTACAGACTGGAAAGTCAACAAGACCAGAAGGAGGAGTGTCAAACTTGTCAAAGTACGTTGGAACTCTAAGCATGGACCCAAGTACACGTGGGAACATGAAGACCAGTTTAAAGAAAAGTACCCCCACCTGTTCAAGAAGACTCCTGCGAGAGTTAGTTCAGCCTGAATTTCGGGACGAAATTCTTTTAACGGGGGGAGACTGTGACAACTGGCACCCAACCGGTAATTTCCATACACTTTAATTATTATTTAATGACTGCAATTATGTGCTTAAATGTCAAAATTGTCTGATTACATACTATACAAGTGAATTCATGAATGTTTTATACTACAAGATATTGCTTTATGCATTAATGAACAGCGTTGCGTCAGAAATACTAGTAAACTCACCGGTAAGACACATTGTGTCAACAATTCTGCAGAAAGCAGTCAGACAATAAAATTGGAGCCTAGGTGTAGGTCCAACGTCAAGAATACATTAAAACCCAAGAGTACATACAAGGGTTAACATATAGACTTTCCGGAAGCTAAAATACGCACTAAAAAGCACCTGAAATGCACTTTAAGTGCAGACTTTTACAGAATTCAGCTATAATCAGCTTTATAACCTCAAAATATTATGCAGAATTCATGTTTTATCATCTAGAATATTTCCCTAAGTATCGGGAATTAAAAGGATTACAAAAGGATACATAAAGGACACTAAACGGTGAAATTTAGCACTTTAACGAACCGGTATTTAACCGAACAACCGGACATTATCTGGAACATAAAAATATTACTAGAAGCATTGTTTTAATGTTTCTGAACTAGTTATGGTCCCCGAACACCATAACACCCCTTATAACATAATAACACATCAAGTACCTAAACTTTCCATTTGAAACTAACCTATTTATGTATACTAGAAATTGGAATTTACACATTAACCCCCCCCCCCCCCATTGTGATTTACGGTCATAAGATAGTGGCCCCACCAAATATTTGCTAAATCCTACAATATCCCATTAGATTTATTTTGATATATCTTGGATTCTATTTGATTTTGTAAGGATCTTGTTCCTCATTTCACCACTCAACACTCCATCTCACTTACTCTCTCTCTCCCTCTCGGCTCACCTTAAGGCCGCCACCACCACCACCTTGCCACCACCATCCATCCATTTTCAAGCTTATTTCAAGTACTAGAAGGTGGTACATGGAGCTTGAAGCTTGAAGATCTTGAAGAACCTTCTCCATTTGCTTTTACCCAACCCATTTGTCATCTTCATCTCCAAGTATTCTTCCCTAGCCCTTGTGCTAGTAGTAAGCTCCTTGTAACTTGTTTACTTCTATTTTGATGAATAAAAGATGATGAACAATGATAAACTTGATGAACACAAAAGAACATGATCATGATACTTTAACATAAGCTTAAAAATACAAGAATACATGTGAAATATGTTGATTTGCTTCTTGTTGATTTATTATTAGTGTTGGTGATGTTAGCCATCATATGGAGCCTACTAGATTGTGATTAAACACATGATCTAGTGAGTTAAAGTGGTGATCTTGTGAAAGACCAAGATCTTCATACTTTATGTCTTCACGAACTTGAATAATGAAATGGGTTTTCTTATGTAAAGATGGTTTAAACAAAATACAATTCTTGTAAATAGATGATAACAAAAATGATTTTCTCAAGAAACCAAGTTTATTTACAAGACTTACAAAGTCATGGTTTCTAAGTAAACTAATAATAATTTTTAGTGTTTAAACAATAAAAGAAACATGTTTGTAACAAGAAAAATACAAGAGAAGTATTTTTAGAAAAATCATCTTACAAGTTGTAAATGACTAGATCTTTTAATAAAGAAATTTACAAACGAATAAGAATGTTTTTAAGGGTAACTAAACCTACTAAATAACATGGCAAATTACTACAAGTTTTTACAAAGCTTCAAGTTCATGATGTAGTATAATTTACCTGATTTTAGCACTCGGTAGTGTTAAATGAGTTGTTGATTGTTGTGATGATTTTAAAAGTAAATAAACACATGTTTTGAAAACATGGGAAACCTCCATTTTTAGGGGAAACTCTGTCAAAATTTCTATAAATTTTGACACTTAGAAAATATAAGTTTTGGTGAAACTTTTTCCCTAAAAATGTATCTAAAAATATTTACCAAGGTTTCCCTAATTTTTGTGTTAAGAAATGATGATTTCTTGAAGATAAAAATTGGTATTAAGTATGTATATTTTTGAGGAATATATATATATTTATTTATCACCAAATTGTGTGATAAATGTATGTAGTATGTATTATGTGTAATAGTGTATTAGGACTTGAAAATACACTAAATACTCCTAAGGAGTGAACATACAAAAATACACATACAACATACATAAACAAATACAAGAGATATATTTATGAAAAATATATTACTTGATAGATTAAATAACTTGGACAAATTATGAACATGAAATGAAGTTTTGGACAAAATACATAACTCGGGTGGAAAATACAAGAAACTTATATTTATTTTTGAGAGAATAATATAAGTAAGATACATAGTTAAAAATATAAATTATTTTTTTAAACACACAAAGAATACATAAATGATAGTGACTTGTACTTGTGCGATACAAGTCTAGTGACTAACGTTAATAAAACACATATAGGTCACGACGCTATATAAGCAAATCCGGTGAAGTTTACGGCGCAAGAAACGCAAAGTTGTGAGTTCATGCTCCCCCTTTTCTTTTAACTGTTTTCAGTTTTATAACTTCGGGGGTGAAATACATGTTACAAATGTTACAATATTTACAAATGGTATGATAGATACAAGAATTGAGAAATGATACGAGAAATGATACGAGAAATCATGTCACGAATAGGGTACCATAAGCACCATTAATCAACAATATACCTAGACCGCAGAACAAAAGGTTAGATCTAACGGGTTTTCGGGCAGCCACACTCTTGGTGAGAACGAGTACCGAGTAGTGCTTTTGTGTCTCAGTCGTGAATCGACAACTAGAAAAATGCCTATGGTTTGGATGCTTCCTATGTCGTGTCACATGTTAATGGCCTTGCAACCCATTAACAACCCTGATACATACAGAAATACTAGATACATACAAAATTACATACCATGTTTTCATACAAAGTATACAAACGTTCAATACAAGAATTGCATGAATTCACACCAACATTATGTTGACGTTTTTCCAAAACTCACATGTATTTCAGGTAACTTAAGTGGATGTGCGCACGGTCTTACTCTTGCTCGTGGATGTTGTTTATGTTTGTCTTTGAATAAAGTTGTAATCTTTTCAGACAATATGTTATCTTGTGATGTAAACACTTAAACCATGTTTTCAGTTATGAAATGTTTGGTATTTGGAGTTATTTTTACGAGCATGTAGTATGTTTAACTTTCGTATGCAATGAGAACCTTTCATGATCACACCTCGTGCTTCCGCCTTAGAAAGGGGTGTGACAGATTGGTATCAGAGCTGCGATTGTAGTGAACCAGGATTCCTTCTCGAGTCTAGTCTACAATCTCTAGGATCCTTTCACGAAAACAATTTTTAAAAAGTTTTTCATTGCATAAAACTTTCCGCGACATCCACTACCTGAAACTGTTTACAAAGAGTCAAGAAAGAACACTATGAGACTTAGGGTGCACTGGAGTAGCACTTGTCTTCGACTAGAAATTACTTGCAACTATGTGTGATAATTGATACTTACATATACTAGAAATAGAATATCTCAGGTATTCGTGACTTTACCTGAAAACAATGGCCTATCTGAAGGAAGTGATACGAGGATGAAACAAACTGTGCGGACTGTGCAAGGACTTACGTAATTATGGATGCATACATAATTATGGAATTCAGTGCACAGAAACCACACCAAGTCTTATCACGTATCATCAGAGATTCCTTCAAATACAAGAGAAGGTTAAACGTGAACACCCTTACCCCAGCCTATTAAACACTGTTTTAAGAGTAATGATTTAGGGTATAAAGACATGAACCGCCAATGTGAAATAAGATATTTGTCTTTTACATGTATTAAACTTGTACTTTGGGGAGATGTAACCCTTATGCACTTTGTGAATCTTGCAAACAATAATGTAACAAGTTGCCCTGATATGTGTAAAGAATCGATGAATATCTTATGACACAACAGTATTTGTCTATTTATGCATGCTTGTTACTGTATGAATTGATACATTCGGCGGATTGTTTGATGTCACTTATGTGGTATATGCCTGTATATATATCTACTACTACTGTCTCGCATGATGATATCAAACAAAATGTCTAACCCTATTGTGTTATGTTCTTCAGAACATGGCACCAAGGAGAATTGTGAACAATCGGGATGCTGATCAACCTCCTCCTCCCCCACTACCAAGGACTGCTGAAGAGCTAAACGCCCTATTGGAAGAAAGGATCTCCGCAGCTATCGCCCAGTACGAGGCAAACCGTACTGAACAAAGTGGAGGACCAAGCAATGCTAGACGCAATGGGAATGGAGATTCATCTGAAGGAAACGCAGCTCAGGGCTGCAGTTTCAAGCAGTTTCTCGACTGCAAGCCGCTGAACTACGACGACACTGGAGGTGCAGTGGCGTTTGTACGCTGGACGGAGAAGACTGAAGCCACTATCCGCGTGAGCAAGTGTACAGCGGATCAACAAGTCACTTTTGCTACGGGGTTGTTTGTTGGTGAGGCTCTGACTTGGTGGAATTTGCAAGTCCAGACTCTGAGTGATGATGCTGCGTATGGCATGACGTGGGATACGCTAAAGGAACGTATGAGAGAGAAGTATTGCTCTCGTGCTGAACTCCAAAGGTTGGAGACTGAGTTTTGGCACTTGACCATGGAAGGTGCTGACATTACTGGTTATACTCGAAGGTTCCATGATCTGTCGAGAGTGATCCCCTACATGGTGACTCCCGAATTTAAGCGCGTTGAACGCTACATTTGGGGATTGGCCTCAGAATTTCACAGCATGGTAACTTTGGCCAAACCTCAAACGATCACTGAGGCTGTAACTCTGGCAGTCAGCCTTACTGAAGATGTTGTCCGTATGAAGAAGCTATCACTGAACCCTACTGAGAATACCGAGAAGCATGCTGAGTCGTCAAGTGATAAGGAACGGGAATGGAAATCGCAACGGTGCTGCTGATAGAAACAACGGTGGAATGGCAATGGTGGTGGTAATAGGAATGGCAACGAAAATGGGCAGAAACAGGGATGCTTTAGTTGTGGAAGAAAAGATCATTTCATAAAAGATTGCCCAAGGGGAAACAACGCTCAGGCTCGAGCATTTATGATTGGAGCAAGGAACGCACGCGAGGACCCTAATGTGGTCACCGGTACGTTTCTCGTTAACAATCACTTTACATCCATATTATTTGACACTGGTGCCAATTTTAGCTTCATGTCTGTGGAATTTAAAAGTATGCTTGGAATAGAATCTAGTAGATTAGATATTCCTTATTCCATAAAACTAGCCAATGGTAAACTCGTTGAATCAAGCGAAGTTGTTAGAGGTTGCACATTAGAACTTGGTGAGCAAAGATTTAGCATCGACCTCTTACCTATTCAATTGGGTAGCTTCGATGTAGTGGTCGGAATGGACTGGTTGTCCAAGAACAAAGCTGAAGTTGTTTGTCACGAGAAAATCATTCGCATCCCTCTGGCGAATGATGAAACTCTCATCGTGCTTGGAGAGAAACAAGACACGCCTCTGCGAATCATTAGTTGTATGAAAGCGCAGAAGTGTTTGAGGAAAGGATGTGTTGCTTTCCTGGCGCACGTTGTAGATAAGAAGGCTGAGGAGCCAAAACTCGAAGACATTCCTGTGGTGAAGGAATTCCCTGATGTTTTTCCCGAAGATCTGCCAGGACTACCTCCGCAACGACAAGTCGAATTCCATATAGACTTGGTTCCAGGAGCCGCTCCTGTAGCCAAGGCACCCTATCGGCTTGCACCATCCGAGATGCAAGAATTATCTACACAACTCCAGGAGTTGTTGGATAAAGGATTCATAAGGCCAAGCTTCTCACCTTGGGGAGCTCCAGTATTGTTCGTGAAGAAGAAGGATGGAACACTGCGGATGTGTATCGATTACAGAGAACTGAACAAGCTCACAATCAAGAATCGGTATCCCATACCGAGGATTGACGACCTATTTGATCAGTTGCAAGGATCGAGCTACTATTCCAAGATCGACCTTCGATCTGGATACCATCAGTTAAGGATTCAAGAGGAAAGCGTACCAAAGACTGCATTCAGAACGCGTTATGGGCATTACGAGTTCCTTGTGATGCCATTCGGTCTGACGAACGCGCCAGCGGTATTTATGGATCTGATGAACTGCGTATGCAAACCATATCTCGATAAATTCGTGATTGTATTTATCGATGATATCCTGATTTACTCGCGAACAAGAGAAGAACACGAGCAACACCTCAGAACCATTTTGGAACTACTGAAGAAAGAGAAACTTTATGCAAAGTTTTCAAAGTGCGAATTTTGGATTCGCGAAGTACAGTTTCTTGGTCACGTTGTGAATGAGAAGGGCATTCATGTAGACCCATCCAAGATTGAAGCCATAAAGAATTGGGAGGCCCCCAAAACCCCGACTGAAGTTCGACAATTTTTGGGCTTAGCGGGCTATTACCGACGATTTATCAAGAATTTCTCCAAGATAGCTCAACCGCTGACTACCCTTACGCAGAAAGACAAAAAGTACGACTGGGGTGATAAGCAGGAAGAAGCCTTCCAACTGCTCAAGAATAAGCTATGCGATGCACCAATACTATCCTTACCCGAAGGCACAGAAGACTTCGTGGTATACTGCGACGCTTCGCGTCAAGGTCTGGATTGTGTACTCATGCAACGCCAAAAGGTCATCGCTTACGCTTCAAGACAGTTAAAGGTGCATGAAAGAAACTATACCACTCACGACCTGGAGCTAGGCGCGGTGGTATTCACCTTGAAGATCTGGCGACATTATTTATATGGTACACGATGTACAATCTTCACACATCACAAAAGCCTACAACACATATTTGATCAGAAGGAACTAAACATGCGCCAGCGACGATGGGTCGAGTTACTGAACGATTATGACTGTGAGATTAAGTACCATCCTGGAAAGGCAAACGTTGTAGCAAACACATTAAGCCGAAAGGAAAGGGTTAAGACCCTAAGGGTTCGAGCGTTGGAATGTCTTCTTCCTGTACTTTCAGCTGATGATATCCGGAGCGCAAATCTATCTTATAGAAATACCTAGCTCCTTGAAGTTGATCAAAAAGATCACCAATTCTAGGTAATGGGTATCGATTCTTAATAGTAACCTTATTTAATTGTCTATAATCGATACACATGCGCATTGACCCATCTTTCTTTTTCACGAACAACACCGGTGCTCCCCAAGGGGATGAACTGGGTTGTATGAATCCTTTTCCTAATAATTCGTCTAATTGCCTTTTCAGTTCTAACATCTCTGTTGGCACTAAGTGATAAAGTGCCTTAGCTATTGGAGCAGTTCCAGGTATTAGATGAATTCTAAATTCTACTTCCCTATCTGGTGGTAATCCAGGTAGATCTTCTGGGAATACATCAGGGTATTCTGATACTACTAGAATTTCCTTAAGTTCCTTACTTTTAGTGTTAATGATCATTGAAATCATATACACTATGCCTTGCTTTTGTTCGTAACTAGTGACTTTCATTACTGAAATGAACTTCATTGACTTGCGTGCCTTATCTCCTGTAATTAGAATTATTTTTCCTGTTGGCGTACGAATTTCTACGGAATTCTGATCACATAGGATTCGGGCATGGTTGGCTACTAACCAATCCATTCCTAACACGACGTCGAATCCTGCTAAATTCATAGGTAGAAGGTTTGCCGAGAACTTATGCCCAGATAATTCTATTTTTCCTTCTTGAAGTACCTTATCTATACTGATAGGGTTTCCTTCTACCGTATAAACTTGACTAAGTTTGGTTAAGGGTTGCTTAAGAGTTTGGCAGAAAGAAGTATTTATAAAACTTTGGTTTGCACCAGAGTCAAATAATACTTTCGCATAAACGTCATGGACAAGGAACGTACCAGCTATCACGTCAGGAATCAGATCCGCTTCTTGTGTCGTCAACTGAAAAGCTCTTGCATTCTTCTTATTAGTTCCATCGGCCGCTTTTGCTTTGTTGTCAGTTGTCTTGGCTAATTTAGGGCAATTTGGCTTAAAATGCCCTGCTTCTCCACAATTGTAGCAGATCGTAGATTTCTTCCTGCAATCTTCCTCTCGATGCTCCGGTATTTTGCAGAAGTTACAATATTCCTTACATTTTCCAAAATGTTTCCTTTTACAGCTTTTGCAAAATAGTGGTGTGGAAGACTGACCGGATCCCTTTTTCTTGGGATTGTTATTATTACCCAAACGAAAACCTTGGGTAATTTTCTAAGCCAATTCTTTCTTCCTATTTTCTTCTCTCGTACGAACCAATCTGTCAGTCAAGGTATTGGCCAATTCGACTGCATCGTCGATAGTCCGGGGTCTAGTAGCCTTGACTATATCATGAATATCGCTGATCAATCCCCAAATGTAGTGATAAATAAGTACAGGTTCTGGCGAGGCCAGAGTCGGTACTATTCTTGCATACTCGAAGAATTTCGATGTATACTCACGGGATTTAACATCCACCATTCTGTGGCTCAGGAACTGGTTTGCCATTTGTTCCTTTTCATAGGAAGGACATAACTTATTTTCTATCAGTTCCTTAAACTCCTCCCAACTCATGGCATAAGCCATGTCACTTCCTTTAGCTTGTAGCACCGTATTCCACTATTCTAATGCCTCTTCTTTGAAAAGGTGGGCCGTATACATCACCCTATCTTCTTCTGCGCACTTACTTATTTTAATCACAACTTCTGTCTTTTCTAGCCATCATAGTGCTGTAGTTGCTCCTTTATTGCCCGCGAATTCGGTTGGCTTACAGGCGAGGAATTCTTTATAAGTGCAACCAGTTGTTACAACTTTCATTTTCTTAGCCAATGGGGCTTGAATTATATTATTATTGCCTCCATTCACGCTATAACTGAAATTATCATCACGGGTGCGTTTGCTATTGTCAGCTTTGGAAGGTTCAACTGGATTTTTAACAGCTTCGACGATTGCTGGGATAGCGTTGGCTATACCCTGAGCAACTATGTTTTCTATATCTTCTCTATTTAGAAAGTTTTCCAGATTATTTGGTTCCGATTGATTAACTTCATTTGCCGGGTGGTTAACTACGTTTGCCATCTGAATTATAGATATACACACCAATTAATATCATAAAATAGGTAGCAATTAAACACAATATGGCAACCACAAACACAACTAAGTCAGCACATATAGCCAAAATTGTCGATTATTGCGACGTTTATATATATATATATATATATGCATCCGTACAAACCATATATATACATATGTTTTATTTTAGTAGATGATATTTATATTAGTATGCATTATTATTATTATTATTATTTTACAACATATTACTATTACACAAACACCTATATTATTGTTAATCCGCCTCAAAAGTTGAACTATCGCTCGTCGTATTTCCAGACGAGATTTTCACCCACGGTTCGGATTTTGTTTCCTGCTTCCACCAACTCTTCGCCGTAATCGCGCAACTCAGCAACATTTTCTGGATTAATAGGTGGAAAGGTAGCAGGTGCAGGTTCAAACTGTGGGTAGTAAGGGTTTGGATTGTTCATGAGATTTTGAAAATGCAAATCATTGGTCCACCACTCCTTAATTAGATCAGGCAGGGGTAGTGGGTTAACAATAGGTTCAGGGATGGCAGGTTCCAAGTTTATAGGAAGTTCATTTTTGAGCGGGAAAATTCATAAGGTTTTCATCAGTTGGGCCATAAAGGTCGCAATTTGCCATCTTCCTGTCTAGTTCCTCCCAGGGTGGTAGTGCCGGAGCCTGACCAGAGCTTTCTCCCACAATCTCTTTTCCTTTTGGTTCAACAATTTTCTTCACTTTTTGAGCCGCATGTTTCTTCTTTCTTCCCCTTTTCCAATCTAAAAGCCTCCTTCTCTTCTTGGGTTTCGGTTTTTCCTGGGCATGGAACACCATTGGCTCATCTTCCTCAGCCTGGTACCCGGTCTGGTTCTCGGTAGCTTCCATGTCCGTGGAATGTATAGAGAAGTTTTGGAGAGCCTCCGATAATTCATTCATACTGTTAGTCATACATGAGGAAACACAAAAGTTCCAAATTAAATTTATTTATTGCAACTATATTTCACAGAAGCACAAAAATTCCTGTCTAAAATTTAAGTATTTTTCAAATACTTAATTTTCTTAAACCAGTGGCTCTGATACCACCTTTTCTGTCACAGCCCTCGACCCGTTTTGACTGGTTCGGAAGCCGCGGGACAGAAACCTGTGGTAGTAGTATTTAATTTGGCAGCGAAATTTTCAACAGGACCGTTGATCAGAAAATAATATTAGAGTTTAAAAGAAAACATTGAATTATTTTATTATAAGTCTCGGAACAAACCCCGTATTTAATAAGAAAGAAATTTCACTGGGAAATCCCCTGATTACAGAAAACATGTTTATTTCTATTTACTGAGCCACTTTATTTAAGCTGGAGTGCTACGCGGCACTTTTCCTCACAGTAAATAACCTGAAACATGTTTTAAAAAGATTTGATCAGTGATAAATACTGGCGAGTGCATTCAATTTATACAA
This sequence comes from Helianthus tuberosus, assembly GCA_030545235.1. Taxonomy (NCBI): domain Eukaryota; kingdom Viridiplantae; phylum Streptophyta; class Magnoliopsida; order Asterales; family Asteraceae; genus Helianthus; species Helianthus tuberosus. Next base: position 12,787,707 of record CM060420.1, read on the forward strand.
AAGACACATTCTTATAATATACAGTATTAAGAGCTATTACAATGTTTATATCAACCAATTACCCCAAATCGGTATTTGTCAGTTGACCGGATCTGTGAATATGGTCATATCACACATAGGCTAACCCGTTGTCCAATGGTGAAGATTATCAAGTAGTGTATACATAACCCCACATACCGGTAGTAATTGTAGATTACAAAGACTTAATCACTGTAATTACAACTTTGAAAACTAGCAGGGTTTTAAAAACATTTACTAAAAATAGAATGACTCACATTGCAGATTTAAACTTGTCAGAGTCTGCCTACTGGTTAAGCATGATAAACCTAATTAAATATAATGCAAACGAAACTAGGTTAGTAACTTAATTCAACATTTACGATAATTCACGAGATCGAAACCCTCACGACGAATGACAAAGTATAGCCCAATGTAGGCAGCACTTAAACATTCATCAGATCGGTTTTAATCGATCGGATATTGTATCGTAGCAGTGATCGAGTTATTACCCTGTTATCGTAGCGGAATATCGAGACTCGGGTTGTATTTTTTTGAAAGAAACAAAGTATACATCAACGTATGAAACAGATTTTTACGTCGTAACAAGCAAACAGTTCAAGTGCCAAGTCCCTGGATTTATACTGAGTTTTGGGCTCCCCCGCGTGTCGCGCCGGCTCCCCTAGCCCCTGGCGCCTGTCGCGACGACGACCCGTCTAGGCTAGGGTAGCCTGGTGTCGGGTATAGCCTGGATGTGTTGTCAATTTTCGAAAATACGTGTTCTATACCCGTTTTTGTGAAGTACAGACCATTTAGGGGACCCCCCCTTGAGTTTAGGGGGCCCTGTTACTGGTTTCGTCTGTTTTTCAAATTTCGGGTCGCACCGCACCACTTGGGGGGTTTCAATTAGGGTTTCTTAATGTACATTTTAGGAATAGGTAATAGAAAATTTTGCTAGGGTTGTTATAATGCCTACACCCCGCGCTTAGGTCGTGGCCACTTGCAATTAAGTGAGCCGTGGATATCCAGGACACGGTCGCATTGACCCCCAATGTTTAAGTTATCAAGCATAACAAATTAAAACTGGTTATTTGGATTTTGGATATTATTCGTCATTGAACCCCTATCCGAACAAGAGGGAAATATTTTAGCGTATTCCAAACCCATATAGGGAAAATAGGCTAAGAGTATTACCTGGGCTTATCTTTATAATCAAAGATATATTAAGCACAACCGTTAATTGAAACAACTAATATATGCACAATTTACTAGAGGCGTCTAGTCTGGAATTGACGGAATTATGATCCGTTAGAATGTTAACGAGTCTTATTCAAGTCATATGACTTGGACCGGTTAACTTATAATAAATAGGTACGGTTCGTTAGATTAAGCGGAGACCGGATCGAATGTGGTTTGCACCCTCAAGAGTACTATGACTCGTATAATATGGGTCAAACAATTATACATTCTGATTAGAACTGACTTGGAAAGGTTTTGACCTGATTTGGCTAACTTATATAAACTATGCTATATAAGTAAACCATACGCGTATGGGCGGCATCAAGTGATCAGATGGGTCTATGGTAAGTCCAATATGCCAAAACATGTTTAATATAATGTTACATCAGTTTCAAACTCAGTTTATATGTTCATTATGTTTCAAAATCGTTCTATGCGCAAAAAGGGCATTTTAGTTATTATTTAGGCATATTATGTGGACTTGCATAAAACCCGTCAAACGATATGATCAAATGGTATAACCTCAGAGGGTTATTCCATACAATAATATGATCATATAACAACTTCAAATCAGTAGCTAAACTATCTTAAACGGGTCAGAATCGAAAGTCAAAGCATAAGTCAAACTGTTTGACTTTCGGTTGCGAACCAAGCTTTAAATAGGAAATGACGGGCTGGACATGATTTAACATGTCCTAATATGTTATACAAACTGATATAATGTCAAAAATTAAGGCTTTGATACTTAGAAGTTCATTTTACGTTAATTACGAAAATCTGCGTTTTTGACTTTTATTTAATAAAACTTTGACCCGTCATTTGACAAACTTAACGTGATCTTCAGAAGGTGCCCTCATAGGAGATTAACACCTACATTATTATGATCACGTAGCCATGTTTGATTCGAACATTGGTTTGACCGAAATGGTCATAACCGAAAGTCAAAGCAAAAGTCAACTTGTTTGACTTTCGGCTATCAACTAGCCTATAAATGAAACGAGACTGAGTTAGAACACTTACAAGTGTTCAAGGGAGTCTTTAAACTCTAGGAGGGAAGACTCTATAGACCAGAAGCTATCCAAGAAAGATTTAGAGAATAAGAAGTGAAGGTGCAAGTTTACAAGGCACAAGATCACCTCTATTTATAGTTGCACAATGATCATGAGATGATGCCAAGTGTTCACAAGGCTTCTCTAGTTTAGATTAGTGTCTAGTGAGGTTGAGGAAGCAGAGAAAGTGTGACATTTCGCAAGAGAGGTGGCAAGAGCAGGCTGCAAATACCAGCAAGAAGAATCTGTCAGCTGCACCCCTTACGGACCGTAAGGGGTGATGCCTTATGATTCGTAAGGACCTTCAGGCGCGCACAGTCTTTCTCAATGCCTTACAGACCGTAAGGCATAAACCTTGCGGTCCGTAAAGGACCTTAAGAAGCCAAAATAATTTTCAATGCCTTACGGACTGTAAGACATATGCCTTGCGGTCCGTAAGTGACCTTCAAAAGCCAAAAATTTGGCAATTTGTTATATTTGACCCCTCCACATCCAAACTTCCACATTGTCACATATTTAGTCCCTCTCGTCCAACTTATCGGGAATATTTGAGAGTTGATTGGACACGTATTGCCATATTATTCGCCATGAATTTCCGAGGTATTACCCCAATCTACTTGGTTTTTAAAGGCTCGTTGCCTAATCAAATGTTTTTTAAAACTTACAAAGGCACTAGAAAGCTACTTATGGCATGATTATGTTAAAGCAAAACATAAACAAATGAAATAATCGACCAAGTGACCTAACAATTGTTATAGACAATTAACATGTTAGTTATATCAACCACTCTGGATGCTGAAAAAAGAGATTGCTTTGTTAAAGTTTTATAACTTTTTTAGGAGTTTAGTAATAGACCGTTTAATTTTAATATAAGCAGCTATTAATTAATTTGTCATAAACTAAAATCAAACATACATAATTTCATTGTGGTAAATAATAAAGATATTGGTCTCGGTTGTTGAGCCCAAATACATATGTCATTGTGATAAATTCCAAAAATATAATAAAGATATTGGGCTGGGTTGTTGAGTTGAGCCCAAAACTATAATGCTTATTTCCTACATACACAAAACACAACTTGAGGGAATAGTGACAGGCAGTTTGCCTGACACTTTCCTATTGGGCCAACCCATTTTTAATTTAATTTTATTCTCAGTTTAAAATTATGCTTTCGTCCTTTGTTTAAAATTACGTTTTTGCCCACAGCTCAAAATAAAATTACGATTTTGCCCCTAGCTTAAAATTACGATTTTGCTCTCGGTTCAAAAACTCACTTTTAATTTTGTTCCCAGTTTAAAATTACGGTTTCGCCCTCCGTTTAAAATTACGTTTTTGCCCACAGTTCAAAATTTGTCTGGCACTTCCCTATTCGACCAGCCCAGTTTTAATTTAATTTTATTCCCAGTTTAAAATTACGCTTTCGCCCTTTGTTTAAAATTACGTTTTTGCCCCCAGCTCAAAATAAAATTATAATTTTGCAGCTAGCTTAAAATTATGCTTTTGCCCTCGGTTCAAAAACTCACTTTTAATTTTGTCCCCAGTTTAAAATTACGGTTTCGCCATCCGTTTAAAATTACGTTTTTGCCGCTAGCTCAAAATAAAATGTTGTTTTTTCCTCTAGCGCAAAATTATGATTCTACCCTCAGCTCAAATTTACGCTTTTGCCCACCGTTCAAAATGAAATTATGTTTTCCCCCTAGCTCAAAATTATGATTTTGCTCTCAGTTTAAAAATATGATTTCGCCTCCAGTTCAAAATATAATTACGATTTTGCCCTCTGTACAGACATACATGTTATGAGAGAGAAATATTCGGCTTATTGCCCCGCAACGTGGGCGGGGCAAAAGCTAGTTACATATAAAGAAATTTCCCCTGACGGGGAATAATTTATTTTTGTGATGGCAAAAGTGGCGGCCATCAACCATGTACGTAGGGAACAGTGTTAGCAGTTGTCTGGTAGATTTCTATTGGTCAAGTTAAATTACGATTTTCTCTCGTTTAATTTTACTGTTATGTTACTGGTTTAGTTTTTTTTTTCTTTCAGTCAAATTACGATTTTACTCTCAGTTCAGATTTATAGTTTTGCTATCGTTTTTTTTTTCTGTCAAATTACGATTTTGTCTCAAGTGTAAAATTATAGTCATGCCTTCGTTTTATTTTTTTTTGGACAAAACTATGGTAGTGTTTTGTTTTAATTGGTTGACTCGTTGTAATTTTGAAATCATGTTACGAGTAGTATGTATAAGCAACCAAAATACATATGTACATGTTATGATATTTTATGTTATAAGAGAGAAATATTCGACTTAGTAACCCGTAACGCATGCCTAACAAACACTAGTTATAAATACATTATACATATGGTTGCGTACTATGCAAGTATGCATGCGTGACGGAAATTCTTATTTGTTTTTTCAATGTTTATTGAACCAATATTTCGTACCTAAATGTTTTAACTTCGCTTTTCACTCACAAATATTAGCTCTTATTAATAAAAAATAATATAAAAATCTATTTCAAGCAAAGTAACTACAAATAGTTAATTAATTTAGTATAATGAAAGACATGTTGATACACAATAAGTAGGTAATTCATCTTACGGCCTGAAGCTTTAAAATAAAATAAATAAATAATTAAAGAATCACGACCTGTATCAATCGGACCCTTTTCACCCAAAAAACAATTATCAATCATTACTTTAGAAACTTTACGTAAAAATATGAAGTAGAATACAGTTTTTTCTTCTGAAAAATGACAATACAATTTGAAGAGCATCACTACATCATGTTATGAAATGTTACTTGACGAATTGATAGTTGTATAGTATAAATTATTATAAATAAATATATATATATATATATATATATATACACACACGAATATGACTAATAATTGTGAGATTGGTGGTCCAAAAGTCACTTAATGAAGGGTCATAACAAAAGAAGATGCAAAGAAGAAAATGGGGTCACTCATGAAGGTCACATGAAATGGGGTGATTATTTGCCAACCACATGACATAAAGAAGATAGGAATGAGTACCATATTTTGGCTTAAAAGCCCCACATTTCAATCATGATCTTGGTTTTGAGGGACACAAAGATTGATCAGGGGCTCAAGGCATATTTCATGCACTTCTCTTCAAGCTTTTGGTAATTATCAAGGTGTATAAACACATGTGTTTAGCTTTTCTAAAATAAACCCAAAGTGAATATATATATATATATAGGGTAAGGTTAGATAGAAAACTCTAACAATTTGAGAAAACCCTAGAAAACCCAACCTCCCGACTTTTTTTTTTTTGAAAAAAATAACACATGTAATATAGATGTTTTTAAGAGTTTTGAGCCAAAAAAATCAAAAAAGCACCGAGTGGTTTTTTTTTTTTTAAAAATAAACAAGTTTCAGCAACTTTTTGTCTAACACATGTTAGTGAAAAAGTTGCTGAAACTTGTTTATTTTTTAACCACTCGGCGCTTTTTTGATTTTTTTGGCTCAAAACTCTTAAAAACATGTATATTACATGTGTTATTTTTTTCAAAAAAAAAAAAGTCGGGAGGTTGGGTTTTTTAGGGTTTTCTCAAAATGGAGGGTTTTCTCCCTAGCATTATCCTATATATATATATATATATATATATATATATCCGTTAGAAACCATCTTTTATTGCGAGAACCACGAGAAGCAGTGTGAACACAACAAAAAATACCTAAAAAAAATTAAAAAACACAAAAAAAATTTCTTTAAATCGCTACTTTTCGCTCAAAAAAATTAGGAGACGAAAAGTAGCGATTTAAAAAAAATTAGAATTTAGTTTTTAGCATTTAGATTGGGTGAGATTAGAGGAGGAGGGGTTTAGGTTTTTTTTTTTTTTTTTTTAAACTGTTAACACATGCCGTCACGATCTCTCACACACATATATATGTGTGAACTAATTACACGAATTAACACATGTGGTAAGATTGTATTACGACTTTGTGACAAATTTGTGGAATTTACGAATATGTTCATCACTATGCATTGAGTAAAAAAATAAATCCAAGGAATGTATCCTTGTGAATTATAGTAAAATAACTATTATACCCTTGTTTAAAAAAGGCCGTATTATTGGCACACTTTGGGAAATTAAATCGACACCTTCAATACGTATCGTATAGGCCTATACGATCTATACGATCAGTATTAAGGTTGGTTCAAAGTTCTAGGTCAGTCAAAGGCTGACAATGTCTCCTTATCAAAAAGTTATACGCATCGTATAGGCCTATACGATGCGTATTTAAGGTGTCGATTTAATTTTTTAATTTTGCAAGGTAGCTTTCTGTCACGCGGACGAAGAAGCAACACTTTGGGCATTTGTTGCTCTTCAAACATCTAGGAAACATTATTTAAGAATACCCCTGAATTTATCGAAGCTGTAGAATGAGATCTTCCACTATCGGTTAATCATCTTTCAACCCCATTTTCCCTAAATTTATTGATTCTGTTTTTTCAACGGAGATGAAATGCAATGATTCCTCTCAATTGATAGACAGACACTTGCTTCATAGGACTCACTTGAATCGTCTCGGGTGTAATAACAGTACGTTTAGCATCCATGCCTGCTTGAATTGCAGGAAGCAAAGGATAACGAAGATGAACATTGTATTTATCACGAAAGTACTGAACAACCGAGATATGTCAACATATGCTAAAATACTCTAAAATACGAAAAAAAAAACTCTAAAATACGCTAAAATACCCTAAAATAAGCAAAAATAAGCTAAAATGCGCAAAAATATGCTAAAATACATGAAAAATAAGCTAAAATGCGCAAAAATATGCTAAAGTACTCATTCTGTGTCCTAACTTGTTGTCTGTCTGTGTACTGAACTCCCGTCAGTACTTCTAGTTTGTCTGATAATTGTGCTAGCTTTGTTCTGTGCACTAATTGAACTGTTTCGGGTTGCATTTAATAATCATAAATAACATGCAACATGTAATGTATTTGTATGTCTTTGAAGGTAAACAGAAAATCATTCATATCATTAATTCATCATACACAACCATGTATCACAAGTTACTGTTCATACTGTACGGACATTACGTGAAAAAGTGCCAGTCGTCACATTCTCCCCCCGTTAAAAGAATTTCGTCCCGAAATTCAAGCTGCGTTATCGTTTGCAGGGGAGCTGTGAAACAAATGCGGATACTTAGACTTAATTTGGTCTTCACGTTCCCATGTAACTCTGGGCCATGACGTGAATTCCAATGAACTTTGACGAGTTTAATACGACTTCTCCGTGTCTTGTGGACTTTCCAGTCCGTAACCTCAACAGGTTCTTCAGTAAATTGGAGTTTTTCGTTGATGTGAATCTCGTCAGCTAGAATAACGACTGTTTCTTGAGTCGGACTCTTCTTGAGTTTAGACACGTGAAACGTGTCGTGGACACTGCTAAGTTCTACTGGAAGCTTTAGCTTGTATGCAACTATTCCGATCCTTTCCAGGATCTCGAAGGGTCCAATATACCGTAGGTTCAGCTTTCCACGTTTTCCAAACCGTACCACGCCTTTCCAAGGCGATACTTTCAATAAAACCATATCTCCAACTTCAAATTCCAACGGTTTCCGCCGCTTGTCGGTGTAACACTTCTGTCTATCATGAGTTGTCTTGATACGATCACGTATCTGAGCGATCTTATCTGTAGTTTCCTTAACCGACTCTGGACCAATAAGTTGTTTATCCTCGGTCTCCACCCAACACCACGGGGACCGACATTTGCGTCCATATAAAGCTTCAAACGGGGCGGCCTGAATGCTGGTGTGATAGCTATTGTTGTAGGAGAACTCCACTAAAGGCAAGTGAGTATCCGAACTCCCACCAAAGTCCATCACACAAGATAGTAGCATGTCTTCCAGGGTCTGTATCGTTCGTTCACTCTGGCCGTCCATCTGAGGGTGAAAGGCCGTGCTAAGGTTCAGCTGAGATCCAAATGCTTGTTGAAATGTTTGCCAAATTCTCGACACAAATTGACCATCTCGGTCGGATATGATAGAAACGGGCACTCCATGACGTGCCACAATCTCCCTGAGATATATTTCTGCTTGCTTCTTCGTGCTATCTTTCTCGCTGATTGGTAGAAAATGTACAGACTTCGTGAGTCAATCAACGATCACCCAAATCATATCATGACCTCTTTAGGTTCTCGGTATATTGGTAATGAAATCCATTGAGATCTGTTCACACTTCCATACGAGAATCTTCGGCTGTTGCAGTAACCCTGACGGTTTTTGATGTTCTGCCTTAACTTTGGCACAAGTAAGACAGTTACCCACATATGTAGCGATGTCGGCTTTCATCTTGGGCCACCAATACCAATCTTTCAAGTTTTGATACATCTTGTCGGATCCAGGATGGATAGAGTACCTTGACTTATGAGCTTCATCCAAAATAAGTGCGCGTAGATCACCGAAGAATGGAACCCAAACTCGCTCTAGGAAGTACAATGTTCCATCTTCCTTAGGCAACAATTGCGCTTCCATTCCACGTAATGCTTCAGCTCGTAGGTTCTCCAGTTTGAGCGCCTCATGTTGAGCTTCATGAATCCGAGTAGCGAGATCAGTTTGTATGGTCATCTCTAAGGATTGTACCCTTAGAGGTTTCGCCCACTCCTTGCGGCTCAAGGCGTCTGCTACAACGTTTGCCTTGCCCGGGTGATACTTGATCTCACAACCGTAATCATACAACAACTCTACCCATCTTCGCTGTCTCATGTTTAAATCTTGTCTGATCGAAAATGTGTTGCAACCTCTTATGGTCTGTAAAGATCGTGTAACGAGTGCCTTTCAAGTAATGACGCCAAATCTTCAACGCGAATATCACAGCCCCTAAATCAAGGTCGTGTGTGGTATAGATCTTCTCATGCACCTTCAATTGACGTGACGCGTATGCGATGACTTTGTCCCGTTGCATCAACACACAACCAAAGCCTTGTTGAGACGCATCATAGTAAACCACAAAGCCATCGGTACCGTCGGGTAAGGATAAAATTGGCGCGTCACAAAGCTTATTTTTCAACAGTTAGAAAGTCGTTTTAGGGATTCTTTCTTCTTGTATCCTCAATTGATGACATCCCGATCTCAAGTCAATCTTGGAGTGGTAGCTGGAACCTTGCAGTTGATCAAGTAAGTCATCAATTCTCGGTAAGGGGTACCGACTCTTGATGGTTAGTTTGCTTAACTCCCTGTAGCATATGCACAATACTTTTTCTTCATCAGTTCCAACTTCAGGATTTCCGACCTTGAACAATACTTTTTCCTCATCTGTTCTTTGATTTCCTCCTAGGTCAGGCCGTATGCACATGGGAAAAACTGTTGTCCTTCTTCCTAACAAATAACACTGGAGTTCCGCAGGGTGAGAAGCTCGGCCTGATAAATCCCTTGTCTAGCAGCTCCTGCAATTGAGTTGAAAGTTCTTGCATTTCGGACGGAGCTAAGCGGTAAGGTGCCTTCGCTACTGGTGCCGCTCCTGGCACTAGATCTATCTGAAACTCCACTTGTTGCTGTGGAGGTAACCCAGGCAAGTCTTCAGGAAAGACTTCTGGAAATTCCTTCACAACGGGGATGTCCTCTAGCTTTGGCTCCTTGGTCTCCTTGTCGAAAACATGAGCGAGGAAGGCTATGCAGTCTTTTCGGAGACACTTCTGTGATTTCACAACCAATGTGGGATGTCACAATCAGCCGCCTTATGGGGCCCAACGTTCTCGTATCAAATGTGTGACGGCCGCGTACTATAAGTGTTTCGTCATTCGCAAGAGGGATGCGAATGATTTTCCCATGACAAACCACTTCGGCTCTAATCTTGGATAGCCAATCCTTGCCGACTACTACATCAAAACTACCTAAACCAACTGGTAGAAGGTCGATAGAAAATTTTTGTTCCCTGAATTCGAATGTACAACCCTTAATAACTTTATCCGCCTTGACTAATTTTCCATTTGCCAACTCTATAGAATATGGGGTGTCTGGCTTACTTGAAACTAGGCCAAGTGTATTCTTAAATTCCATAGATCTAACCACTAAAGTTGGTGTCGGTATCAAACTAATGCAAGGTGTTGGTTTATAGAAAACGTACCCGTAGCTACATTTGGTTCCTGGCGTGCCTCGCGTGCTCCTATTGTGAAAATACTCCCACGAGCTTGATTTTTCTTCGGACAGTCCTTCCAATAGTGTCCTTTGTCGCCACATCTGTAGCAACGTTTCCAGCATGCCTCCTTGGTATACCCGGCCTTGCCATAATTACCACACCTATGGTTACTGCACGAATCCGTGTGATGATAACCACACCTACCACACTTTGGTCGTTTTCCCTGGTAGCGCTTATTACCTGTTTTAGTCGTGGCATCGAATGCCTTGACTTCCTTTGTTGCAACGGTTTCCTCATGTTTGTTACTTGATTTAGAGCCTTGCTTGGCATGCGTATACTTTCTCTTATTCCTATCCAAAGAAGACTCCACATGCATCTTCTTTTTCACTGGACTTTTATTCGATTTCTCCATCATTAATCTGCCCTTGGCAAGACCTAGGGCAAGAGTTATCGCCTGTGCGATTTCCAATATGGTTCCTCTTATTCCACCGTTTTTTGCAGTGTTGCTTGCTTCGTATTGGACGATTGCTTTAACGCCTTGCTGGTTTACAAGCGCTTCAAGCTCAGTTCGTGTTGCAGGTAAAGGTTCTGATTGGGCTTGACCAGCGTTTCCTTCGCTGTGGTCCCATGTGCTTCACATGTGTAAATCATATCGACGAAATTAATCATTTATTTTGGAATAAATTTTGTCGTCTTTGAGTGAAAGGAAAACTCACTCATCAGGCACTACGAGTATATGGGTAAGGTAATTCCTAATGATGCTTATGCAAATCTTCCCCCCATAATCATCTCATCATTGTAGCGAGGTAAAATGAGTTACTACAAAATCTTGCTAAGTTTATATCGACTTTTATATACACCATATCAACTTGTTGCAATTAGTTTTGTGAAGAAAACCTCCTCGGAGTCACCTCACTCCGGTTGATGCAAGTCATCCAGTGTTATACAAAATACGGTGAGGCCTTCTCTCACCTTGTTCCATGTTTATTCCTCAAGTCTCCGACTCTTCCATAGTCCTTAGTTTTGAAAAAAACGGGTATACTTCCCAAAAGATGGGGGGGGGGGTTGTGCATCACTACCACGTATACTTCGTGTGCCTCGATTGTCCGACATAGGGAGGACCACTGTACCACACTGGATTGTGCGACACATACATTGATTTTGATTTGGGCTCAATGAGTCCCAATATGGTTGGCATGGTCTTCATGAATGCCGAATAGAGTGTGGTAAATGGGTTATACTACAGTTTGCGCCATGCTGCCTCCTTGGGGTAAAACGGATGTCAAATGTTGGGGTCTATCATAGCAACTACCATGGATAAGTTGGGGTGTTGTAGGCTCTGTACAAATTTAAACGTAAGAATCCTAAAGTGTTGAGGAAAATCTTTCTTGAGTGTTAGCCATCTTCACTGGCTTAGGTACCGGGTCCCAAACAACTCGTACTACAGGTAGAAGTGTTAAGTGCGAAGTAGACAAAGACAGACTTCCTACTTTGTAGAGTGTTATTGGTGTGTGTTTGGTGTAATATGTTTTTCTTTATATTTTAAGCCCTTTTTAACACATTAGTCAAGTTTTAAATTTATAAAACACGATATTCTACTAACACTAAACACACACATGCGCAAGTGCACCCATCGTGAGCGTAGTATAGCGTTGGTAAGATACCGAGGTCGTCCAATGACACAAGAGCTTTTAGTACCGATTTATCCTCAACGTCTAATCAAATTTAAATTTTTAGAAAAAGGTTTTAAACATGAAAAATAAAAAACTAAAACACTGAAAAATAAAAATAAAATAAAAACAGATAGACAAGATGAATCACATGGATCCGCCTCGCCTCTAATGTAACCTTTGATGATTTCCGCACTTTTGCACTTTTTACGAGATTATTTTAGTTATAGTAGTAGGCCCATCTTTTGAAGGTGACATTATCCTCAACCCAATGGATACAATCACAAATGGTCAGAATATTGAAAAATAATTGATTAAGTTATTAATGCGTAAAGTGGTAGGCTCCTCTTTTGAAGGCGACGTTACCCTCGGCTAAGTGGTTTGAGTCAACAGGGATACAATCCCAAGTAGCCGGGTTAATGTATTAATAGTAGTTTACATATGAGGGGATCAAGCCATTCGCACCCCCGCCATCCAATACCAGTGGGTATTGAAGGAGGTCCTAGTAAGCTTGACCCAGGTCCTTGCAGGATCTATACAATGAACAAGGCAAGAACCTTACTAAACCATTCCCTTAACCCCCGACTAGGTAGCCAACATATCTCTATATACACCGTAGAGATATGAATGGTGAAAATCTTTTACTTTATATAGACAGTAAAGTAATGCCAAGACACCACGGACAAATGATAAAGAAGTTTCACCTTCAACATAAGAAACTAGTTATTAAAGTCATTAATACAAAACCAAATAAAAAGTGCGAAACGATTAAAAATCAAAAGTATTACATTAAATGCTTGTCTTCACCAAGTGGTGTAAGAGACTTAGCCAAACATGGCCTTTGATTGGCAAGAACTCTTACGATCAATCTTGGATCTCGAGACTACTACACACACTCTAAGGTGGATGATGGATGATGGTGGTGGATGTGGGTGTTGTAGTGGTGGTGGAGTGGTGGTGAAGTGGGAGAGAGGTGGTTTGCCAAGGGATGCCTTTGAAGTGAGCCAAGCACCCCTACTTATTGCCTGAGCAGAAGCCCGGACACGGCCCCGTGGCCATCCTCTTTCTATTTCTTCATTAATTACAATTGTCTGCATTAGGCTCCACACGCCCCGTGTTCGCTGGGCACGGCCCCGTGTGCAGAAGCTTATCTGTACTATCAAGATTTGCAAGATTCTGCGAATCTTAGCGTTAACCATGCCCCGTGTTGAGCTAGGCACACCCCCGTGCTGAGAATAGAAGCTTCTACAACTTTATCATTTTTTGCAGACACCTGGCCACGCCCCCGTGTCCGCTGGGCGCGGGGCCGTGGTCAGCCTCTGTTTCTTGTTTTTGCTTGGGAAGATGCTGTCGAGGGGTCGGGCATGCCATGTTTATTCCTTTTCTTTGTATTTCTGTTAGTTTTTGCTGCATATTTGTTCCTTTGTTCATTAAAGCTCATTTGGTCCTGAAAATACAAAAGGAAGACAAAAGCACACTTTTTCCAACATTAGTTCTAAAAAAGGGTTAGTTTTATGCCTCATTTGATGTAATTTATATGTTGTATTTTACACGCATTAAATACCCCCAGACTTGAATCTTTGCTTGTCCTCAAGCAAAACTCTTTATTATGTGGCTTACACACCCAAATGGAATGGGTAGAACATAAGTGTTGGGCTTGTCTTGAGTGTCGGGAATCCAAGATCTTTATTGGGTTTTATTTTTATACTATTTACAATCCTATTCGTTATGATTTATTTTGAACGTTTCATAAGAGAAATTATTTAATTGGTCATAACATGCCTCTTTAAAATTCCATTTATATACAAGTTCACATACCTCACGGGAGATCACTCAACACTCGGCCGAAGATGTATTTTTGTGAAACACTCGAGACCGGCATGGAACTTACTTCTACCATATGCTTGCCAAGCAATCAATCCTCCTCCTTTTTCACTATAAACCTTTGTAAATATCAAGAGGACTTGGGGAAGGGTTAGGCTTGGGTTAAAGGTAGGTGATTTTGGGTTAGTGGTTAGTAAAAAGGGCTAAAAGCGTAAAAAGCGTCGCTCGTCGTAAAACTTTTTGTTTTTGTGACTTTTATTCAAACTAAACATTTTCAAACAAAGTTTCTTTGAGGAACTTGTTTGTTTATTGCTAGGCTTCATTTTTTTTTCATAAATAACGTCACGAGACAACCGAGCTTTTTACTAAAATAAAGGGTTTAAAAGAAAAAGGTTTTGGTGGGTAAAGGGTGTTTGTTTTGTGGGTTTAGAAACGAAAAGGTTTGGCTTAAAGGGGTTAACTAGGGGGATTTTGGGTAGGTGAAAAAGAAAATGAAAAACAATGGTGTTGAAAAGAAAATGGGTTAGTCCTAATGCCTACATCATTTACTGTGACACCCGACTTTTCAGGCCGTACCGTACAATTGTAACACGTGTTGTGAATAGGTAAAAGGCTGTATTTGACTGATTATGATGTCTATTTGTGGAATTTAATGAGTTGGTAAATTTAAACCTTGTTAAAAATAATGTTGGCAACGATAAGATAAACGCTTATCGCGTAACGGTTAAAATGCGAAACGAACGTCGGTGACCACCCGATCAGTGTTAAAATCCTAAAAATAGTCTGTTATGATTAGAATAATAATTTTAATCATATTCATGAGGAAAAATAAATTATAACGCTAAGAAACTCTATTTTTTGAGTTTGAGCGCGTACTGCGCAATACTGCGCGCATTTGACAAAATACCGTCAACGCAGCCAGTCAAGGTAACTGGTAATTATTTTAGTAATAATTTTAAGTGATTATTTTTATAGAATGATAAAAATAATTTAAAACGCACTAAAACGGGATTAAAACGCTAGATAAAATACCCGGTATCCAGTAAAATACCAGTTTTAACACTAATTTACATACATATATGTATGTATATATGAAAATTGTGTGTATATAGGAGAGAGAGAGAGTGCAGGTGGCGGCTAGGGGATGTGCCACCCACCTTGGAATTGTGAGAAATTGCCAAGTGGATCTTGTGTCTTGTACTTAATCATTAGAACCTTTTAAACGCTCCATCTTCATCAAATCAATAACAAAAGGTCACTCTCTCTTCCCCTCTTGAACCTTTCGGCCGAACACCCCCATATACACACAAATTTAAAAATTTCAAACCTTTTCATGAAGATTCAAAGGCCTTTCATGGTGATTTCAAGCTTGTAAGGAGGTTTGGAAGTGATTTCAAGAAGATTCAAGCAAGAACAAGCCTCATATCACCATCTTTTCTCAAAAACCCACTTAGAAATCTTGAAGGTATAAACTTTTTTTTTAAACCACATTCTTGATTTTTAGTGATAATGGAGATGTTAGATGGTTTCTCTTGGACTTGGAATAAATCACAAACTTGTAACAAACAAAGAATGAGATTTCAAATAAAGTAAAAATGAGTGTGTATATGTATGTGTGTATGGCCGAAAATATGTATGAACATGTGTGTTTAGTTGTGTTTTGATTTTGTTGAATATTCTTGAATGGTTTGATTTGATTCTTGAAAGATGGATTCATGCATGGTTTAAAAAGATGTCATAAAAGAAGGTTCTAAAAGGGTCTTGTGATTTGAGATGAATGTGATGTAAAGTGAACTTTTGGAAGTTCATATATGTGTGTATATGTGTCGTATATATGTATGTATATATGTATGCATGTATAAAGTTTTGTCACATATAAATAAATGAAAGAATGTTAGTATTTATGTGAATATGATTAGATGATGATGGAATATACATGTCTTGATTTACATGAACATGACATAAATATGGTCTTTGATGCATTTAAGATCATGTTGGATGATGATGCTATGATATGGGTATACTAGATGCATATACTTAGACATGCATGATGTTATGTGATCATAAAAAGGTGATTTGAGTATGATTTAGTAAAAATCAGTTTTAATCAGATTATAAACACTAAAATAAAGTTATTTTAAAGTGTTTGGTGACATATAACTTTGTCATAATGTTTGCTAGCTTTGCAT
Organism: Helianthus tuberosus; assembly: GCA_030545235.1. Taxonomy (NCBI): domain Eukaryota; kingdom Viridiplantae; phylum Streptophyta; class Magnoliopsida; order Asterales; family Asteraceae; genus Helianthus; species Helianthus tuberosus. The sequence continues at coordinate 12,803,792 of CM060420.1, forward strand.
GTTGTACTTGGTACATTAAAAGTTGTAAAATACGTGAAATCGCATGATTTATGTGACTTACACAAAAACTGTACTAATCTGATTATAACCACTATTTTAATCAGTAAATAATATGTATTGTGTTAAAATATCAAGTCATTCCGAGTTGGGATGATTGTAGTAACGTTTAACGCAAAACTATGCGTTAAAACGGTCAAAAATCGGCTTTTCGAGTGATTTTTATTAAACTGATTTAGATCAGTAAGTAAACTGATATTTTTAGTTTAAAAATAATTATTTTAACTAATTTGAAGTTTACTTGGTGTTTGGTTAGTCATACGTGACTTCCGACACCCGAAAGCGTTACCGAATCGCTAAAATAAACATTTTTCAATGTACACTTGCATGGGTAAAATTTTGGGTGAACCTTATGTGTTAAAATGTGTTATGTGATTTAAATATGAGAAGGTGAAAATATGTTAAGTTTTAACATGATTTTGAAAATTTGGATTATGCATGTATACTTGTGCATTTTGTGCGGTAGAAACGGTAAAAATCGTGTTAAATGTGTAACTTGTTTGTCGAGCATGAAATTTGATACATATGAGATATTTTATGTATAACTGCTTTAAAAATGACAAAATATATAAGTTAACAAGATTTCGCGTGTTTCGATGAAAATTTATGTGAACATTTATGTATATATATTACGACGCGCAAATCGTAGATATATTGCGTATAAACGGGAGTGTTAACGGATTTACACGATAACGGTCACCAATAAAATCATTTAAGTCGCAAAAATATTATATATATATATATATATGAACTCATATATATACTAACGTGCCAACATAATAAAAAATGATAAATTTCCGAGAAATCTCAAAGTTATGTGACAATTCTAAGAAACGGAGAAACTTAGGATTTTTGTGTTATGTGTATTGATTTAAAATCTTTCCTATATATATATATATAATAGGGCGTGTAGAAATCAAACTCTGGGATTGCGCTATTTAAAATACACACCCAAAGGTGAGTATCACTAAACCTCTCTTTTTACTGCTTTGTATATATTTTGGGGGTAGAACACGCCAATAAAAGGGTTTAATAATGTTTTTGGATTAAAACATACCTTTTAATATAAAATATATATTTCTTTGAAAATATATGGAGTTTGATAAATCATACGTTTCGAGATAAAACGTTTTTGACGAATGAATGTTTGGAGGAGAAATTGGGATGGTACGGTGTTTTCGAGGAGAAACATACCGTAAAGTTGGAACGAAGGCTGCCTGGTCTCAAGGGAGGGGATTTCAGGGGATTCGTACAACTTCGTGTATTAACTTTGTCATATTAGTAGGATATATATATTATACGTGAGGCAGACATCATATTTGGTCTCAAAGAGGACCCTGCGCCCATGATGTCGTTTAATCGATTAAGTAAATGTACAAGAGGAATTGTTGGTAGATCTATCGGGTTGACAACCCCGTCGTGACCGGTCGCCCCGTGTCAAGTCAAACAACGAATTTAGATTCTGGTTATTGTCTAGCATTGATTATCCCTGCATGGTAAATATATAGTTCGTATTGTCTAGCTAACATACGAGTCTGAAAATTAACACTATAAATTTAATATACAAAACTTGGGTAGGAGCTTAATGTCGGGTTTTTGAACTACCATGGATGACCCATGGATTTTATTAAGGAAGTAAAACGGACTTTCTAAAAATTATATGGATGTTTTTAAAATAAACACATAATCAGAAAGTTTTCCTTTGGAATGAATTGTTTGAATGTGAATAAGTGAACTCACCTTCCTTTGTGTTGACACTTGATTTTAACGTGTTCTACATGTACTTGAGTTCGGCTTCGGGGATCATGGCGTATCTTGTGTTTGATGATGCATGTTGTGTTGTTTGAAAATGTTGGACAACTTTTAAACTTTCTGGGACAAATGTAATAAGATCCGCGAGGATCAAAGCCAACTTAACTTTTGTGGCATGGTTTTTAAAATATAATGATTAATAACTTATGTTTTAAAATAAGTCGAAATGTCCAACAAATGAGTGCATCGATCAACAAGATATAAATGGGCACCAACTTCCGTCACCACTACGTTTAATATTCCGCTGCGACGTTTTTGGGGTGTGACATATAGTGGGGAATGTAATTTAAAAAATAACATTTTAAATCTTCATGAGATCCGCCATATATTTGACACCAAGCACCATAAGAGGAGTGAAAGTAAAAAATGATCAGTATCACTCATGTTTGTGTCAGAAATTACCAACCGTCGGGAACTTACGGTTCTGTTTTCAGTATCTGAAGCTTGGGCACGGGGGCGTGTTCAGTGGGCACGGCCCCGTATTCAGCTACTGTCTGACTTAAAACATGATTGCCAGTACCAAAGATTGGGCACGGCCCCGTGCTGAGCTCTGTAGAAGCTGAAAAATCGAGATAAATCCTAAAAAAATAGAAAAACAAGAAAAAACGATTAGGCCGTTGATTTCTAACTTTCTTAAAATCCTTGTGTCCCCGACAACGGCGCCAAAAACTTGGTGTGTGTTGGGTGTAATATGTTTTTCTTTATATTTTAAGCCCTTTTTAACACATTAGTCAAGTTTTAAATTTATAAAACACGATATTCTACTAACACTAAACACACACATGGGCAAGTGCACCCATCGTGAGCGTAGTATAACGTTGGTAAGATACCGAGGTCGTCCAATGACACAAGAGCTTTTAGTACCGGTTTATCCTCAAAGTCTTGTCAAATCAAAATTTTTAGAAAAGGATTTAAACATGAAAAATAAAAACTAAAATGCTGAAAAATAAAAATAAAATAAAAACAGATAGACAAGATGAATCACTTGGATCCGACTCACCTTTAATGTAACCTTTGATGATTTCCGCACTTTTGCACTTTTTACGAGATTATCTTAGTTATAGTAGTATGCCCCCCTTTTGAAGGTGACGTTACCCTCAACCCAGTGGTTTAAGTCAGCAAGGATACAATCCCAAATGGTCGGAATATTGAAAGATAATTAATTAAGTTATTAATGTGTAAAGTCGTAGGCCCCTCTTTTGAAGGCAACGTTACCCTCGGCTAAGTGGTTTGAGTCAGCAGGGATACAATCCCAAGTAGTCGGGTTAATGTATTAATAGTAGTTTACATATGAGGGGATCAAGCCATTCGCACCCCCGCCATCCAATACCAGTGGGTATTAAAGGAGGTCCTAGTAAGCTTGACCCAGATACTTGCAGGATCTATACACTGAACTAGGCAAGAACCACACTAAACCATTCCCTTAACCCCCGACCAGGTAGCTAACATATCTCTATATAGACCGTAGAGATATGAATGGTGAAAATCTTTTACTTTATATAGACAGTAAAGTAATGCCAAGACACCACGGACAAATGATAAAGAAGTTTCACCTTCAACATAAGAAACTAGTTATTAAAGTCATTAATACAAAACCAAATAAAAAGTGCGAAAAGATTAAAAATCAAAAGTATTACATTAAATGCTTGTCTTCACCAAGTGATGTAAGAGACTTAGCCAAACATGGCCTTTGATTGGCAAGAACTCTTACGATCAATCTTGGATCCCGAGACTACTACACACACTCTAAGGTGGATGATGGATGATGGATGATGGTGGTGGATGTGGATGTTGTAGTGGTGGTGGAGTGGTGGTGAAGTGGGAGAGAGGTGGTTTGCCAAGGGATGCCTTTGAAGTGAGCCAAGCACCCCTATTTATAGCCTGAACAGAAGCTCGGACACGGCCCCGTGGCCATCCTCTTTCTCTTTCTTCATTAATTACAATTGTCTGCATTAGGCTCTACACGCCCCGTGTTCGCTGGCACGGCCCCGTGTGCAGAAGCGTATCTGTACTATCAAGATTTGCAAGATTCTGCGAATCTTAGCGTTGACCACGCCCCCGTGCTGAGAATAGAAGCTTCTACAACTTTGTCATTTTTTGCAGACACCTGGCCACGCCCCCGTGTCTGCTGGGCACGGGTCCGTGGTCAGCCTTCTGTTTCTTGTTTTTGCTTGGGAAGATGCTGTCGAGGGGTCGGGCATGCCACATTTATTCCTTTTCTTTGTATTTCTGTTAGTTTTTGCTGCATATTTGTTCCTTTTAGCTCATTTTGTCCTGAGAATACAAAAGGAAGACAAAAGCACACTTTTTCCAAGATTAGTACTAAAAAAGGGTTAGTTTTATGCCTCATTTGATGTAATTTATGTGTTGCATTTTACACACATCAGTTATAGTAACTGTCTCGGTTAGTGTTCTATTGAATGGAGATTTTGGAACAACTTAGGAATTTCAAATAGATAGTGATCATTTGCTTGACCCGCAGAGTCCACCAGGACTTCCATGCACTACAAGTTGTTATTACGTGGGCCCCCGTAATAATAAATTGTCTTGCACGGTCACCCTAATTTTCCCTCGTTCAAAGCAGCAGATCAGTCAGAGAGGGGAAAACTTTTTTCCTCATACCTTCGACATAGAAGGGACCTTTATGATGGTTCACGCGCTAAACGTCCGTCGTTTTCACGCGCGAATGGCACAATGCTAGTCAAAGTAGGAATAAAGAGAATTTCCTAGCAATGGTAGTTGGAGGGGTACCTTCAAGACGAGTACCTCATCTTTCTTGTCTGGACATGAGTGTCGTCAAACATGTTTCCTAAAAGCCACAGGGACCTCGTCTCACTGAAAAGGTTGTTGTCTAAGGTTAACTCCTCCGCCTCGCCGTTACTGCCGTAGTCAAGCACTTTCGCATTCGAGGGGGAGGAACAACCATCTTCTACAGAATTAAGCTCAGGGTCTCGTTTGGTAATTACATCAGCCATAAACTCCGCAACATACGCGAGGTCTATAATCCCATTGTGCGAGTCAAGAACAATAATAGAATTCGAAGTCGAAGGTATCTCGTTCCCGTCAATAATTATTTCGTACACATATATGCATAGGGGAAGGTTCATTTGAGAAGAAAATTTTGTTGAGAAGAAAAAGAATAAAAGGGTATAATTGTAAAACATTAAATAGTTTTTTTCTCATCTCATTTATTATTATGTTTGACTAATTAATTAGTCATTAAGACTATAATCCTCCACACTAAATATTTTTGCCTACACACATCAAAAGTTATCCTACACATTTCGAAATTTATCCTACACATATTGAAATTTATCCTACACAACTCGTAATTTATCCTACACGCCTCGTATTTATCCTACACTTTAAATGAATTTTTATTTTTATTTTTTGTTAAAAATATATATCATAAAAATAAGTTACAAATTTAATATAGTTAGTTATTAAAGATGAAACTACCAATTAATAATGTATGTAAGTTTACTAATATACCCTTATAGTTACATTAAGTACAAATATTAAATGAAGTCTAATGAAGCATTCCTATTGGTTGAAATTTCTTCTTTTTTCTTCTTACAAAGAATTTCTTCTCATTTGAACCCTCCACTATATGCATATATATTAATGCATAAATATGCTACTTAGTGTATACAGACAAATAAATGCAACATGTCACATATAACTCTCGTTTGTTCTTTCGGGGGTTATTTTGTCTTCGGCAAGTTTATCTCGTGTAGACTATACCTCCATTGGCACATTAGTTGGGGTATTCTCCTCCCTACTAATGTCCTTGCTTTGTCTTTCCTTTGAAAAATGTTTATTCCTTGGATCTTGGCGTTTTCGTAAATGCAATGAAAAATACTTTGTTGGTTGTAAAAATATTTTCGTGAGAGAATCCTAGTGATTGTAGTCTAGACCTCAGGAGTAATCCTAGTTCACTACAATCGAAGCTCTGATATCAACCTGTCACACCCTGACTTTTGCGGAAGCGTGTGCGTGTGACTTGATCAGTTTCATTGCATTTAATTATAATAAACAACTATATGACTAAAATGATGTTCATCTATTAATAAGTTTCCAAGGTATTACAAACATAAGTTGTTAAGTTTCAACCCATCAAAAGAGATTAAGTTCCATACATGGACTCTTTAACAAAAGACTACTTTAACCAAGGCATTGCTTCATATATCTTATCCAAGATAAGATATACAAACCAAACCCCTCAAAAGTGGATGACATCAAATCTTGTAATGCACTTCTTGAAAATATTTCCAACGCCACAAGATCCATTTAGTTTCCTGAAATACATGTAATTTGAAAACATCAACAAAAGTTGAGCGAGTTCATGCGTTTTGTATGAGTTCCAATAAACTTGTAAACATTTGCGAGAGTATTCTTTTGATAACTAGTATGTAAGCGTCTATGAACAGATCAATTAATGTTTTGCAAGGACATTAATATGTTTGCAATGGCGTAGGAAGGCTCAAACCTAGTGAATTTTGTACCGGGCCACCCGGCTGGAACGACATAGTCACTACATTTGGCCACTTCTGGACCCATGTGTGGGGCTCGCTACACCCGATAGATCTACCACTCCTGCCCCTCGGTCTTTATACAAAGATTAATGGTCTTAAGTATGCGCCTACCCATTCACATGATCTAACAGTTCATTCCTTAGCTAAACCATACCATTTGAAACATTTGAACCATGTATTCCACCCCCGAAAGTTATAAATCCGAAAACAGTTAAAAGAAAAAGAGGGGACATGAACTCACAAGTTTGCGTCCGTAATCCTGTGTACCCAAAGTAAGTATCCTTAATCCGTACTACCACCTACACACGTGCTAAGTTTTATTAGACGTTTAGGTCGTGTAACGACTCTTAGCCTTATTTAATTATGAAGAGTTATTTTGGAATCTTGGTTAACTTTGAGTTACACGCTTGGTGTATGTTGTTTATATAATTATATAATTCCAAATTATATAAATATTAGTTAAAATAAGAATATTTTAACTTAAACTATTTCTATCCAATTATTTGGAATATTGTTAAAAATAAATTATTTTTTAACTTGATTTGTCATGTGTTTATCATATATATATTTTCAAGTAAAGGTATACTTGTATGTTATCTTGTATTCTCATACTTGTGTATAATTCTTGTATACGGGTATTTTGCCAAGTGTTGGTAGTGTATTCCGGTATGCACTTATACGTATAGGAATACATATTTTCTTGTATTTATTAAGTATTCTTCACTTAATATAGGTAGAATTTTCTGGAATATTATTTTTGTATAATTAAAAATTACCAACTTTATACTCTTAAAGTATATATATTTTAAGAGGATTTTTATAGAAAAATATCTATAAATTTCTTTGGCAAAAATATGTACACTTCCATATTATATCTTAAAAATAATATATTTTTAAGATTAAAGTTAGAAAAATATTTTTTTTTTAGTTTTCACCAAAATAATATATTTTTGAGTTGTTCTTGAAAAAAAATATATATTTTCTCTCACTTCAAAATAATATATTTTCTACTTTGACAAAATACGATATATTTTATAATAGTTGTAAAATTCATATTTTGTCGATTTTTCGGTTTCAAAAATATCGTATATCACATTTGTCAAGTTGCGAATTTTAATAGTTGTAAAATTCATATTTTGTCGGTTTTTCGGTTTCAAAAATATCGTATATCACATTTGTCAAGTTGCGAATTTATTTCCGAAATATATATATATATATAGTCCAAAAGTCCATTGTCCGACTTGTCCAATATTTGAGTATAAGATATATATTTATTTTTTTGTGTTTTTTGTACTATTTCATATTACAATTTTTAGTACTTTGGTGTGATATATTATTTTCAAGGTTCCTAATTTTTAATATAACTAATACAAGCAATATACAAGTAGCAAATAATTTTGTGACTTCTAAATATATATTTTCATAAATATATACTTAGTTATTTTTATTATCGAAAATCAACCTCCAATACTTGTAATTTTTATAACAAAAATTATGGCAAATTTTTATATTAAAACCATGATAAAAAATTACTTGTAAACACTTGTTTAAAAATATTTTTCTAAGTGTTTATTTTTTTTTCAAAAATTTTGCCATAGTTTCCTTTGAAAATAGAGGTTTCCATGCTTAATAGGATATCATTTTCATTTAAAAATTCATCATCAATCATCAACAATCAACATACAACTTACCATGAGCCATAATTATGCACTTTCACAATATGGTATGAACTTAAAGTTTGTAAAATCTTGTAGTAATTTAACATGGTGTTTAACATCGTTTAATAACACTAAATCCATGGTTTTCATTTCATAAAACTCATTCTTATAAATTTTCATCCTTTACAACCTGTAACCCATTTTTACAAAAAAAATCATCTTCTTGAATTTTTCATGTTTCACATACTTTATTAGTTCCATTCAATCACCTAAAACATGGTTATTTTCTTTCAAAACCAAATCATGTTAAATCTTGATGTAACTTTAGTTTCTTGAAATTTTTATTTTTGAAATTTTACATTTTTAAGACATATAACTTGTAGGAATCATAATCCTTCACAAAATCAAGTTCATCTTCAAGTTCATGCTTAACATAAAGGATGATCAACTTAGATTTCTCATGATTCATCCTCATACTTGCTAGATCATGTTTTAAATCATCATCTAGCAAGCTTTATGTGGTGATCTACACCATACATTCAAGTAATCAACAAACAAGTTCATCACATACACTTAAACAACTTAGATTTTTTTCATGTTTTCAAGCTTTATGTTTATGTTCATGATCATGTTTTGATGAGATTCTTTAGTTTATCTTGTTACTTCTTACTTAAACTACTAGAATCAAATGTAAAAATAAGATCAAAGGAGCTTACTACTAGCACTAAGGACAGGGAAGAACAAGTTGCTAGATGAAGTAGAATAGTGGTGGGTAAAAGCTCTCCGAGAAGGTCCTTCAAATTCTTTTGCTTGCTACCTCCTTATCTATGCTTGATTCACCTCAGATAACCCTTAGATTGCTAGAAAATGAACTTGAAAAATTTAGAGAAGAAAGGGGTGTTTGGCCGTGAGCATGGGAGGGAGAAGAGAGAGTTGTTGAGCTTGAATGTTGGTGAAAGATGAGTGTGAAGGTCTTAAGGTTCATATGTCTTTTAACCTCCAACAAACATATATCCAATGGATCCCATGTCTAATATCTTCTTAACAAATCCAATAAATTAATCAAGAAAATCAAGGGGTGTGGGACCCACTTGTAACCGTCCTTGAAGGGGGGGGGGGGGTCTTGGTTTGTTTTCAAGTATTAGTTACATGTTTAGTTCCATTCTAAGTGTTAATTTAGGGGTTTAATGTGTTTCGGGGTTTTAAGGTGTAATATGATGTTTAGTGCCAATAACTAGCTTCATGATGTTAAAACAATGATTCTAGTTCAATTTTGGTGTTTCGGGAAGTGTCCGGTTGTTCGTTTGGTTATCGGTTCGTTAAGGTGCTAAATTGTGCAGTTTAGTGTATTATGAGATACCTTTTAGACGGTTTCCATTCCCGAAACTTAACAAGTTATTCTGGACAATTAAACCATATTTCTGCATTATATTTTGTTGTTCAAAAGCTGATTTTTGTTGTTTCCTGCAGTATTCTGCAGTTAAAGTGTGTTTCAGGTACTTTTTAGTGCTTAATCGTCACTCGGAATGCAGTTATAACCCTTACATTCCTACATAGTATTCTAGTGTAAACCTTGGTTCCGGGACTCATTCTGTGTCCTAACTTGTTGTCTGTCTTTGTACTGAACTCCCGTCAGTACTTCTAGTTTGTTCGATAATTGTGATAGCTTTGTTCTATGCACTAATTGAACTGTTTTGGGTTGCATTTAATAATCATAAATAACATGCAACATGTAATGTATTTGTATGTCTTTGAAGGTAAACATGAAATCATTCATATCATTAATTCATCATACACAACCATGTATCATAAGTTACTGTTCATACTGTACGGACATTACGTGAAAAAGTGCCAGTTGTCACATTCCCCCCCCCCCCGGTTAAAAGAATTTCGTCCCGAAATTCATGCTGCGCTATCGTTTGCAGGGGAGTTGTGAAACAAATGCGGACACTTAGACTTAATTTGGTCTTCACGTTCCCATGTAACTCTGGGCCATGACGTGAATTCCAATGAACTTTGACGAGTTTAATACGACTTCTCCGTGTCTTGTGGACTTTCCAGTCCGTAACCTCAACAGGTTCTTCGTTAAATTGGAGTTTGTCGTTGATGTGAATCTCATCAGCTGGAATAACGACCGTTTCTTGAGTCGGACTCTTCTTGAGTTTAGACACGTGAAACGTGTCGTGGACACTGCTAAGTTCTTCTGGAAGCTTTAGCTTGTAAGCAACCATTTCGATCCTTTCCAGGATCTCGAAGGGTCCAATATACCGTGGGTTCAACTTTCCACGTTTTTCAAACCGTACCACGCCTTTCCAAGGCGAGACTTTCAATAAAACCATATCTCCAACTTCAAATTCCAACGGTTTCCGTCGTTTGTCGGCGTAACTCTTCTGTCTATCACGACCTGTCTTGATACGATCACGTATCTGAGCGATCTTGTCTGTAGTTTCCTGAACCAACTCTGGACCAATAAGCTGTTTATCCCTGGTCTCCGCCCAACACCACGGGGACCGACATTTGTGTCCATATAAAGCTTCAAACGGGGCGGCCTAAATGCTGGTGTGATAGCTATTGTTGTAGGAGAACTCCACTAAAGGCAAGTGAGTATCCCAACTCCCACCAAAGTCCATCACACAAGCTAGTAGCATGTCTTCCAGCGTCTGTATCGTTCGTTCACTCTGGCCGTCCGTCTGAGGGTGAAAGGCTGTGCTAAGGTTCAACTGAGAACCAAATGCTTGCTGAAATGTTTGCCAAATTCTCGACACAAATCGACCATCTCAGTCGGATATGATAGAAACGGGCACTCCATGACGTGCCACAATCACCCTGAGATATATTTCTGCTAGCTTATTCGTGCTTTCTTTCTCGCTGATCGGTAGAAAATGTGCAGACTTCGTGAGTCGATCAACGATCACCCAAATCATATCATGACCTCTTTAGGTTCTCGGTAGCTTGGTAATGAAATCCATTGAGATCTGTTCCCACTTCCACACGAGAATCTCCGGCTGTTGCAGTAACCCAGACGGTTTCTGATGTTCTGCCTTAACTTTAGCACAAGTAAGACAATTACCCACATATATAGCGATGTCGACTTTCATCTTGGGCCACGAATACCAATCTTTCAAGTTTTGATACATCTTGTCGGATCCAGGATGGACAGAGTACCTTGACTTATGAGCTTCATCCAAAATAAGTGCATGTAGATTGCCGAAGAATGGAACCCAAACTCACTCCAGGAAGTACAATGTTCCATCTTCCTTAGGCAACAATTGCGCTTGCATTCCACATAATGCTTCAGCTCGTAGGTTCTCCGGTTTGAGCGCCTCTTGCTGAGCTTCACGAATCCGAGTAGCGAGATCAGTTTGTATGGTCATCTCTAAGGCTTGCACCCTTAGAGGTTTCGCCCGCTCCTTGCGGCTCAAGGCGTCTGCTACAACGTTCGCCTTGCCCGGGTCGTACTTGATCTCACAACCGTAATCATTCAACAGCTCTACCCATCTTCGCTGTCTCATGTTTAAATCTTGTCTGATCGAAAATGTGTTGCAACCTATTATGGTCTGTAAAGATCGTGCAACGAGTACCATTCAAGTAATGACGCCAAATCTTCAACGCGAATATCACAGCCCCTAAATCAAGGTCGTGTGTGGTATAGATCTTCTCATGCACCTTCAATTGACATGACGCGTATGCGATGACTTTGTCCCGTTGCATCAACACGCAACCAAAGCCTTATCGAGACACATCATAGTAAACTACAAAGCCATCGGTACCGTCGGGTAAGGATAAAATTGGCGCGTCACAAAGCTTATTTTTCAACAGTAGGAAAGTCGTTTTAGGGATGCTTTCTTCTTGTATCCTTAATTGATGACATCCCGATCTCAAGTCAATCTTGGAGTGGTAGCTGGAACCTTGCAGTTGATCAAGTAAGTTATCAAGTCTTGGTAAGGGGTACCGAATCTTGATGGTTAGTTTGCTTAACTCCCTATGCACAATACTTTTTCTTCATCAGTTCCAACTTCATGATTTCGGACCTTGAACAATACTTTTTCCTCATCAATTATTTGATTTCCTCCTAGCTTAGGCCGTATGCACATGCAAAAAACTGATGTCCTTCTTCCTAACAAATAACACTGGAGTTCCCCAGGGTGAGAATCTCGGCCTGATAAATCCCTTGTCTAGCAGCTCCTGCAATTGAGTCGAAAGTTCTTCCATTTCGGACGTAGCTAAGCGGTAAGGTGCCTTCGCCACTGGTGCCGCTCCTGGCACTAGATCTATCTGAAACTCCACTTGTCGTTGTGGAGGTAACCCAGGTAAGTCTTCGGGAAAGACTTCAGGAAATTCCTTCACAACGAGGATGTCCTCTAGCTTTGGCTCCTTGGTCTCCTTGTCGACACTTCTGCGATTTCACGACCAGTGTGGGATGTCACAATTCGCCGCCTTATGCGGCCCAGCGTTCTCGCATCAACTGCGTGACGGTCGCATACTATCAGTGTTTCGTCATTCGCAAGAGGGATGCGAATGATTTTCCCATGACAAACCACTTCGGCTCTAATCTTGGATATCCAATCCATGCCGACTACTACATCAAAACTACCTAAACCAACTGGTAGAAGGTCGATAGAAAATTTTCGTTCTCTGAATTCAAATGTACAACCCTTAATAACTTTATCCACCTCGACTAATTTTCCATTTGCCAACTCTATAGAATATGGGGTGTCTGGCTTACTTGAAACTAGGCCAAGTGTATTCTTAAATTCCATAGATCTAAGCACTAAAGTTGGTGTCGGTATCAAACTGATGCAAGGTGTTGGTTTATAGAAAACGTACCCGTAGCTACATTTGGTTCCTGGCGTGCCTCGCGTGCTCCTATTGTGAAAATACTCCCACGAGCTTGATTTTTCTTCGGGCAGTCCTTCCGATAGTGTCCTTTGTTGCCACATCTGTAGCAACGTTTCCAGCATGCCTCCTTGGTATGCCCGACCTTGCCATAATTACCACTCCTATGGTTACTGCACGAATCCGTGTGATGATAACCACACCTACCACACTTTGTTCGTTTTCCCTGGTAGTGCTTATTACCTGTTTTAGTCGTGGCATCGAATGCCTTGACTTCCTTTGTTGCAACGGTTTCCTCATGTTTATTACTTGATTTAGAGCCTTGCTTGGCATGCGTATACTTTCTCTTATTTCTATCCAAAGAAGACTCCACATGCGTCTTCTTTTTCACTGGACTTTTATTCAATTTCTCCATTATTAATCTGCCCTTGGCAAGACCTAGGGCAAGAGTTATCGCCTGTGCGATTCCCAATATGGTTCCACTTATTCCACCGTTGTTTGCAGTGCTGCTTGCTTCGTATTGGACGATTGCTTTAGCGCCTTGCTGGTTTACAAGCGCTTCGAGCTCAGTTCGTGTTGCAGGTAAAGGTTCTGATTAGGCTTGACTAGCGTTTCCTTCACTGTGGTCCCATGTGCTTCACATGTATAAATCATATCGACGAAATTAATCATTTATTTTGGAATAAATTTTCTCGTCTTTGAGTGAAAGCAAAGCTCACTCGTCACGCACTATGAGTATTTGGGTAAGGTAATTCCTAATGATGCTTATGCAAATCTTCCCACCGTAATCATTTCATCATTGTAGCGAGGTAAAATGAGTTACAACAAAATCTTGCTAAGGATATATCGACTTTTATATACACCATATCAACTTGTTGCATTTAGTTTTGTGAAGAAAACCTCCTCGGAGTCACCTCACTCCGGTTGATGCAAGTAATCCAGTGTTATATAAAATACGGTGAGGCCTTTTCTTCACCTTGTTCCATGTTTATTCCTCAAGTCTCCGACTCTTCCATAGTCCTTAGTTTTGCAAAAAACGGGTATACTTCCCAGAAGATGGGGGGGGGGGGGGGGCGGGGGTTGTGCATCACTACCACGTATAGGGGGGAAAAGAGGGTGATGGTGAAAACACAGAAATAAGGTCGTGAGGGTACGCGACTCCTTCCTCGGGACCGAACTGTGCCCTGTAGCAATCCGTAGAGCGGTTTCCAGGGTGCGAATGCACTATCCAAACAATGGGGTGCACTATAGGATAAGGAGGGTGGAAGTACTGATGGGGGTGTCGGTGGTGGTGATATGGGTAGTGGGTGATAGGGTGCATGTGTGGTGAAGGTCATGAAGAATCTTCTTGCCTGTGCCGTCCATGTGCCTAAATGGTACGACTATCTGTTGGGAAGGGGATAATCGAGTGGTCGCTCTCGTCGTTATAACATGTTTTCTATACTTCGTGTGCCTCGATTGTCCGACATAGGGAGGACCCCTGTGCCGCACTGGACTGTGCAACGCATACATTGATTTTGATTTAGGCTCAATGAGTCCTAATATGGTAGGCATGGTCTTCATGAATACCGAATAGAGTGTGGTAAATGGGTTATACTACAGTTAGGGCCACCCTGCCTCCTTGGGGTAAAACGGATGTCAAATGTTGGGGTCTATCATAGCAACTACAATGGATAAGTTGGGGTGTTGTAGGCTCCGTACAAATTTAAATGTAAGAATCCTATAGTGTTGAGGAAAATCTTTCCTGAGTGTTAGCCATCTTCACTGGCTTAGGTACCGGGTCCCAAACAACTCGTACTACAGGTAGAAGTGTTAAGTGCGAAGTATGCAAAGACAGACTTCTTACTTTGTAGAGTGTTATAGTAACTGTCTCGGTTAGTGTTCTATTGAATGGAGGTTTTGGAACAACTTAGGAATTTCAAATAGATAGTGATCATTTGCTTGACCGGCAGAGTCCACCAGGATTTCCATGCACTACAAGTTGTTATTACGTGGGCCCCCATAATAATAAATTGTCTTGCATGGTCACCCTAATTTTCCCTCGTTCAAAGCAGCCGATCAGTTGGAGAGGGGAAAACTTTTTCTTCATACCTTCGACATAGAAGGGACCTTTATGATGGTCCTGATGTCTGTCGTTAGTGACATGCAAAAACCAAAATAAACTAGTAGCTAGAGTAAGTCGGATATCAAACCAGAGGAGGATTGTGGAATGTGTCGTAATGAAAAGTATTGATTAACTATTACTGAATTGAAAAATTGGTTTGTTTGATTATGAGAAATAGCTAAATTAACGAATAAAAATTAAGATTTAAATCAACAGGAGAGAAAATGGTTCCTCCAGATTTCAGGTTTTACAGTTAATTTCCACTATGTGTGTAATCGTAACCTACATAGACATAGGTATTAAACTCGATTAATTAATTGTGATAACCAATGACTAAGTACTCCGATCAATACATAACGGGAGGTTATCGAATGATTATTAATTACAATTTACAAACCCTAACCCCATGTCAAATATATCCCAATTACTAGAACTCTCGGGAACTGAATGCTTAGAAATTAAGGTTTAAGTAAATGCAACTGTTTACAATCAATAAATCAAATCAATGTGAAAAGCATCGAATGCTTAGATCACCAAGTTAAAACAATTGTGTCAACACATAGTATCAATTAACTTACAAAAACCCTCCATCCGGAGGAAACCAAAAGAGTTTAGCCGCTCATCTCATAATCTTGATCTTCAAAGGCTTGGAAAACTGATCGTTGCATGATTGATTCGGTAAGATGTGAAGATATGAGGATGATTGATTGAACTTGAATGCCAAAAAGTTGCCTCCTTGCTTCCCTAGTTGATCCTTGATTAAAGAATAATGAGAAACTAGGGTTTTTATCTTATAAAAACCCACCAAAATCGTCAAATTCGCGCCCCCTATTGCCCCAGCGTCACCCACGGTTCAGAACCGTGGGCCACAGTTTACATCAGAGCTGGCACAATTACCTCAACTGTGGGTGAAGGTCTGACCCGTGGGTCACAGTATAAACTCCCTGTTGTTTTTTTATCCTTGCAGCCCCATATCGTGACCCACGGTTTGTGTACCGTGGGTGAAAGCGCAAAACATCAGCTCCCCATGAATACCTACATAGAACTTTCAGTATATGTCACTTTTGGTCCCTAGACTTCAAGTTTTCACTTCTCTCACATATAACCATCATATATCTTTCATTTAATGACCCGGAGGCCCCTCAAACTTCAATATCTCTTATTTCTTCAATATTTCAACTATAATTAACTTTCAATTAATTACCAAACGGCCCCTATACTTTGTAGAATCTTGTTTCTTGCACATTTAGGCTCAAAGCAACTTCCAATTAAGTACCGAATGGTCCCTGAACTTTGTTCTTTCATACTCCTTCCACCCGTGGGCCTTCATATCACCCGAACAAACTTCAATATACATCCTCAAGCTGCAATATCCCATCCTATGCTTGCAACTTCATCTTTAACCCTTGTAATTGCACTGAATTACGTGCTTTACCTGCAAAATACCAAATTCTCATAGTTATCTCATTCCAATCAGATAAACACATCAAATGCACACAAAACATCATATTTAGACACTCTAAAGATCGGGTTTCACCCTCTCCATCAGGTCCACGCACTAACGTTGTTGTCACGCGCGAAATGGCACAATGTTAGTCAAAGTAGGAATAAAGAGAATTTCCTAGCAATGGTAGTTGGAGGGGTACCTTCAAGACGAGTACCTCATCTTTCTTATCTGGACATGAGTGTCGTCAATCATGTTTCCTAAAAGCCACAAGGACCTCGTCTCACTGATAAGGTTGTTATCCAGGGTTAACTCCTCCGCCACGTCGTCACTGCCGTAGTCAAGCACCTTCGCATTCAAGGGGAAGAACAACCATTTTCTACAGAATTAAGCTCAGGGTCTCATTTGGTAATTACATCAGCCATAAGCTCCGCAACATACGCGAGGTCGATAATCCCATTGTGCGAGTCAAGAACAATAATAGAATTCGGAGTCGAAGGTATCTCGTTCCTTTTTCAATAATTATTTCATACACATATATGCATATATATATTAATGAATAATTATGTTACTTAGTGTATACAGGCAAATAAATGCAACATGTCACATATAACTCTCGTTTGTTCTTTCGGGGGTCATTTTGTCTTCGGCAAGTCTATCTCGTGTAGACTATACCTCCATTGGCACATTAGTTGGGGTATTCTCCTCCCTACTAATGTCCTTGCTTTGTCTTTCCTTTGAAAAATGTTTATTCCTTGGATCTTGGCGTTTTCGTAAATGCAATGAAAAATACTTTGTTGGTTGTAAAAATATTTTCGTGAGAGAATCCTAGTGATTGTAGTCTAGACTCACGAAGTAATCCTAGTTCACTACAATCGAAGCTCTGATACCAACCTGTCACACCCTGACTTTTGCGGAAGCGTGTGCATGTGACTTGATCAGTTTCATTGCATTCAATTATAATAAACAACTATATGACTAAAATGATGTTCATCCATTAATAAGTTTCAAAGGTATTACAAACATAAGTTGTTAAGTTTCAACCCATCAAAAGAGATTAAGTTCCATACATGGACTTTTTAACAAAAGACTACTTTAACCAAGACATTGCTTCATATATCTTATCCAAGATAAGATATACAAACCAAACCCTTCAAAAGTGGATGACAACAAATCTTGTAATGCACTTCTTGAAAA
Source organism: Helianthus tuberosus (assembly GCA_030545235.1). Classification (NCBI taxonomy): domain Eukaryota; kingdom Viridiplantae; phylum Streptophyta; class Magnoliopsida; order Asterales; family Asteraceae; genus Helianthus; species Helianthus tuberosus. Next base: position 12,821,435 of record CM060420.1, read on the forward strand.
TATTTCCAACACCACAAGATCCATTTAGTTTCCTGAAATACATGTAATTTGAAAACATCAACAAAAGTTGAGCGAGTTCATGCGTTTTGTACGAGTTCCAATAAACTTGTAAACATTTGAGAGAGTATTCTTTTGATAACTGGTATGTAAGCGTCTATGAACAGATCAATTAATGTTTTGCAAGGACATTAATATGTGTGCAATGGCGTAGGAAGGCTCAAACCTAGCGAATTTTGTACCGGGCCACCCGGCTGTAACGACATAGTCACTACATGTGGCCACTTCTGGACCCATGTATGGGGCTCGCTACACTCGACAGATTTACCACTCCTACCCCTCGGTCTTTATAACAAAGATTAATGGTCTTAAGTATGCGCCTACCCATTCACATGATCTAACAGTTCATTCCTTAGCTAAACCATACCATTTGAAACAAGTATTCCACCCCCAAAAGTTATAAATCCGAAAACAGTTAAAAGAAAAGGGGGACATGAACTCACGAGTTTGCGTCTGTAATCTTGTGTACCCAAAGTAAGTATCCTTAAGCCGTACTACCACATACACACGCGCTAAGTTTTATTAGACGTTTAGGTCGTGTAACGACTCTTAGCCTTATTTAATTATTAAGAGTTATTTTGGAATCTTGGTAAACTTTGAGTTACACGCTTGGTGTATGTTGTTTATATAATTATATAATTCCAAATTATATAAATATTAGTTAAAATAAGGATATTTTAACTTAAACTATTTCTATCCAATTATTTGGAATATTGTTAAAAATAATTTATTTTTAACTTGATTTGTCATGTGTTTCTCATATATATATTTTCAAGTATAGGTATACTTGTATGTTATCTTGTATTCTCATACTTGTGTATAATTCTTGTATACAGGTATTTTGCCAAGTGTTGGTAGTGTATTCCGGTATGCACTTATACGTATAGGAATACATATTTTCTTGTATTTATTAAGTACTCTTCACTTAATTTAGGTAGAATTTTCCGGAATATTATTTTTGTATAATTAAAAATTACCAACTTTATACTCTTAAAGTATATATATTTTAAGAGGATTTTTATAGAAAAATATCTATAAATTTCTTTGGCAAAAGTATGTACACTTCCATATATATCTTAAAAATAATATATTTTTAAGATTAAAGTTAGAAATTTTTTTTTTAGTTTTCACCAATTTAATATATTTTTTAGTTGTTCTTGAAAAAATATATATATATTCTCACTTCAAAATAATATATTTTCTACTTTGACAAAATATGATACATTTTATAATAGTTGTAAAATTCATATTTTGCCGTTTCTTCCGTTTCAAAAATACCGTTTATCACATTTGTCAAGTTGCAAATTTATTTCCAGAATATATATATATATATATATATATATATATATATATATAGTCCAAAAGTCCATTGTCCAACTTGTCCAATATTTGGGTATAAGATACATATTTATTTTCTTGTGTTTTTAGTACTATTTCATATTACAATTTTTAGTACTTTGGTGTGATATATTATTTTTAAGTTTCCTAATTTTTAATATAACTAATACAAGCAATATACAAGTAGCACATAATTGTGTGACTTCTAAATATATATTTTCCTAAATATATACTTAGTCATTTTTATTATCGAAAATCAACCTCCAATACTTGTAATTTTTATAACAAAAATTATGGCAAATTTTTATGTTAAAACCATTATAAAAAATTACTTGTAAACACCTGTTTAAAAATATTTTTCTAAGTGTTTAATTTTTTTACAAAATTTTTGCCAAAGTTTTCTTTGAAAATGGAGGTTTTCATGCTTAATAGCATATCATTTTCTTTTTAAAATTTCATCATCAATCATCAACAATCAACCTACAACTTACCATGAGCCATAATTATGCACTTTCACAATATGGTATGAACTTGAAGTTTGTAAAATCTTGTAGTAATTTAACATGGTTTAATAACACTAAATCCATAGTTTTCATTTCATAAAACTCATTCTTATAAATTTTCATCCTTTACAACTTGTAACCCACTTTTACAAAAAATCATCTTCTTGAATTTTTCATGTTTCACATACTTTATTAGTTCCATTCAATCACCTAAAACATGGTTATTTTCTTTTAAAATCAAATCATGTTAAATCTTGATGTAAACTTTAGTTTCGTGAAATTTTACATTTTTAAGACATATAACTTGTAGGAATCATAATCCTTCACAAAATCAAGTTCATCTTCAAGTTCATGCTTAACATAAAGGATGATCAACTTAGATTTCTCATGATTCATCCTCATACTTGCTAGATCATGTTTTAAATCATCATCTAGCAAGCTTTATGTGGTGATCTACACCATACATTCAAGTAATCAACAAACAAGTTCATCACATACACTTAAACAACTTAGATTTTTTTCATGTTTTCAAGCTTTTTGTTTATGTTCATGATCATGTTTTGATGATATTCTTTAGATTATCTTGTTACTTCTTACTTTAACTACTAGAATCAAGTGTAAAAATAAGATCAAGGGAGCTTACTACTAGCACTAAGGCTAGGGAAGAACACGTTGCTAGATGAAGTAGAAAAGTGGTGGGTAAAAGCTCTCCAAGAAGGTCCTTCAAGTTCTTTTGCTTGCTACCTCCTTATCTATGCTTGATTCACCTTAGATAACCCTTAGATTGCTCGAAAATGGACTTGAAAAATTTAGAGAAGAAAGGGGTGTTTGGCCGTGAGCATGAGAGGGAAAATAGTGAGTTGTTGAGCTTGAATGTTGGTGAAAGATGAGTGTGAAGGTCTTAAGGTTCATATGTCTTTTAACCTCCAACAAACATTTATCCAATGGATCCCACGTCTAATATCTTCCTAACAAATTCAATAAATTAATCAAGAAAATCAAGGGGTGTGGGAGCCACTTGTAACCGTCCTTGAGGGGGGGGGGGGGTCTTGGTTAGTTTTCAAGTATTAGTTACATATTTAGTTCCATTCTAAGTGTTAATTTTGGGGTTTAATGTGTTTAGGGGTTTTAAGGTGTAATATGATGTTTAGTGCTAATAACTAGCTTCATGATGTTAAAACAATGTTTCTAGTTCAATTTTGGTGTTTCGGGTAGTGTCCGGTTGTTCGTTTGGTTATCTATTCATTAAGGTACTAAATTGCGCAGTTTAGTGTATTATGAGATACCTTTTATGACGGTTTCCATTCCCGACACTTAACAAGTTATTCTGGACAATTAAACCATATTTCTGCATTATATTTTGGTGTTCAAAAGCTGATTTTTGTTGTTTCCTGCAGAATTCTGCAGTTAAAGTGTGTTTCAGGTACTTTTAGTGCTTAAATCGTCACCCGGAAGGCAGTTTTATAACCCTATTTTCCTACATATTATTCTAGTGTATACCTTGGTTCTGGGACTCATTCTGTATCCTAACTTGTTGTCTGTCTGTGTACTGAACTCCCGTCAGTACTTCTAGTTTTTCTGATAATTGTGCTAGCTTTGTTCTGTGCACTAATTGAACTATTTTGGGTTGCATTTAATAATCATAAATAAAATGCAACATGTAATGTATTTTTATGTCTTTGAAGGTAAACAGGAAATCATTCATATCATTAATTCATCATACACAACCATGTATCACAAGTTACTGTTCATACTGTACGGACATTACGTGAAAAAGTGTCAGTTGTCACATTACATGCATCGCCCGTTACGTGTTACACGCTGGTTATGCGTAAACACTTTTTATACTATATCTATGCAAACTTGTGTACTCACCTTTACTTTATGTATTGACCTTTTATTTTAACGTATGTGGCAGGTTGATGGTCTGTTTGCTGCAATGGATTTGGAAGTCTAGGAACTCGCAAATAAAATCTAGGTTGTCGGATTGGTTTTGTTTAAGAGATTTGAACTCTGTGATGATTGTTTTTGAAATATTTGTTTATTGGTATGAGACAATGAACCTTTTAAATATTGTCATTTAATAGTTGTTATGGATTCTCTTGAGCAATCTGGTTCGCCTAGTGTCACGCCCCGATGTTTCCGCCATCTGTTGGGGTATGACATCGATGGCGCTCCCCTTTGGCGCGCAGCGAATGGGGTGGGGGCGTTATAGGGCACTAACGAAGCTGATGTGGCCAGGGACGGTATACCACACCCCTCACCTGATAAACACACTACTACTAGATTATGAGAATTGTAGTATATTTATTGGTGAATGCATAAATTCTAGAATTCTTTTTAATGGATTCAGTGACGAATACCTCGATTAGATTATGATTTGAT